>MU225347.1:423941-486526 GCA_018584345.1 Thuja plicata
AACTAGCATCCTAGAGACTGTCACCAAGGCTCCCTTTCATTTATCTGCATAGCGACTAGTAAAGAAACTAAACCTAAAGATGGTTTTCTTACATAACAAACTACCAATAAGAAAAACAGAAAGTCTCGCATCAATTCTCATGAGCATATTAAAAATCAGAACAAATTAGGGGGAATAAGTGACTTACTTGATCTTTAGCCATATCTTCTCCCCACTCAATCTGAAGCTTCTTTAATAATAGCACAAGCAAACTCTGTAAATCAAGGGGAAACTCAGGGGGGGGACAGCTTTTGGAGTTCCTCTTCACAAAGATTCTCAAGAAAACACTTCTGAATCAACATTCGCAGGCATGCTACAATCTGTGTGAAGTAGATATCACCATCGAACAAAACTAGTTTGAGTGCAGAAATTGATATGCTGACCACAACTTGTGTTCATTTACATTTACCAACTCCAAAGTAAACTGACCTTTAGAACAATTATTTAGTCCATACTAGCCATCAATCATCAAACAATGGAACCAATTTGGTTTTGCAGGTCTTTGTCTAACTTCCCTTTATACGATGGAGAAGCAATCAAGGTTTGAAATTGGATGTATCTACGCAGGAGAAAAAGAAAGAATTTATAATCTCACGGAAACTTAGCCAGCTTAATGATGCAAAAGAAAAAATCTGTTTTAGCCTTCAGTTAGTAGAAACCAAGATCTTCTATCAAAGTTTTAGCATTCTTCTAATTGATGGGGAGCACCAATCAGTAGCAAGTAAAAATCACTAATTTCCTCAACTAGCTCAACATTAATGTGTCTATCAAACTACAAAGTTATAGTATAAAGTTATCAAGCCACATGGCAAATTTCAACAAGCCCAAGAATTACGTAGGTGGTCTATGTTAATATAAATTTTCAGATCATCCTACAAAGTATAATTAAGATGCCCTATAAATTAATCTTAATTTTGGACTCTATAAGTAACTTCTTTCTTGTGAAACCAATTTCTGAAGTTGTCTGTGAGGTTACATTTGACTTTTATACAAATGTTCAATTTAGTTTTCTTATCATCTCATCAGATTTTGTAGGATGGGGAAAGCTTTTTCAACATCTTGATAATATCTCTTGGTTGCTTGATGCAACCTCATATCCCTTGATTACAAGAGATTCAAATTCATCCCTTTCTATGCAATTAAATTTGAAATCCACCAACCCATTTAACCCTCATTTAGGCAATAAAAAAATGCTTAAAAGATGCCTTAACCATGAAGGGCTGTGAAGAGTATATCCTTAACAAAATGTAGTAATTTGTGATGTAAACTGGTTTGGCTCTAGATTTTCTATTCATTAGTCATTTTTCAGAATAAGATTTTCCCTTTCTCCCCTGAGTATTCTTCAAATTTTCCATGTTTTCCTCAGCATATGCTAGCTATTAATAAACCTGATAATTTATACATGATATTAAAAAGATGAATAGTTCACAGAAAATTTTTGTCAACAAAATTTGTTTGCTTTATTAAATACAGAAAAGGCTGCTTGATCATAGAAAGTGCCTTGGCTTCGAGTCTCTAGCTATTTTCAACTCTTAAATACAAAATTGTGAACATAAACATCATTTATCTTAATTTGTCTACCTCTGTCTAATGTTAGGCACAAGTTTCCATGGCATTCCTACTTTGAAGAATTTACTTGGATTTGTGAGAATCAAAAATAACTGTTGGAAATTTATTTTCTATGAGTACATGCATCGAAGTAGTTCTTTAGCATACATCTAATTTAGTTATTATACAACACTGATAGATTTTCTCAATTACTAGCCCATCTTTATAAGGACTCTAAATTTCAGGCTCAGCTTACATATTTTGATGGTTTGCCCTGAGTTGCAGATTATATATTTGACGAATCTCCCTGAGTTGCGGCTTACATATTTTTATGAATTTCCCTCAATTGGAGGTTACATATTTTGATATTTAGGCTTTTGACAAAACAGACTCACTTAAACAAATTTTAATTAAAATGTTAACCATGTTTCAGCACCGGTAAACAAATATTGAAATACCACGTATCTAGGATTATAAAAAGCTTAAATCTAGATTGAAACTCCCTAAACTTTATAGTTCACTTGATGAATATACTTCTTCAGAATAGGGCAATTAAATAGATAGATAGTAGATTTTAAGAAAAACATCTTAGCTTGTTATTTTCCAAAGAATCTACTGATTGCATATAGAATATCAGCAATCCAGTCTTTTGAAATGTGTTGAGAAAGTAACCCCAAAAATTTGGCCTTGTCCTTCAATCTCAGGCATGTTGATATATCATTGAACGCAGGGAAGGAAATGTGAAGCCATTTGAAACAATGAATTCGATGCTTTTTGTCATCTTACAAATCAAGTTTTATAGATGACTTTCAACTTGTAGTAAAAAAATGGAATTGTTGTGTTGAAAACATAATCAAGAATTCGATTATTGGAAGAATAGATAAGGAAGAGAACATTTTGGGAACAAATTGCGTCTCCCCTCTCTTTTGGTTTTTTTCTTGCACATTTGCTTGGTGTTAACATAGGGTTTGGTGAGAGCAGAAAGATCTGCAAAAGTAGAATAAAATCAAGCCCATCTAGCAAGGGAGTTTGCCTGCTGGGCTCTGATGGTCGCGAATGGGGTTTCCAAGAGTCTCATTCTTGCTGGAGCCTCAGCTGGTGGTGGATCTTCTCCCGGGGTGAGCTCACAGGCGAAGGAGACATTTTATGTTGGAGAGAGTTCGAAGATGAATAAAGTTAATGGCTGCCTTCCGCGTAGCCTGGATCGGCCTGTGCTGGTTATCCCTCTGGAGATAGTAATAGAAGATGTGGACTTTTTGACCAAACATGCATTGATATGCAAGTTTATCGGTATCTGAATTTTCCTGTCGGCTCTGGAAGCCTGGATTCGCCATTCGTGGCAGGTGGAAGGTGATATGGATATTATGCTGGCTAGTAATAGCTACTTTTTGGTGGCTTTCTCTTGCATGTCAGATCGGGACTGGGTCTTTGAGGGAGGCCCATATTTTTATGACTATGTGGGACTTTTCATCAAACCCTGGCATACGGGGTTCAACTCTACTGAGGATCTCCCTTCGAGGGTTCCTGTTTGGGTCCGCTTGCCGCGGCTTCCTTTGGAGTTCTGGCGCGAGGATATCCTTCGATAGATTGCTGCTTTTCTTGGGAAGCCGACTGCTATAGCTCATCAATCACTAGATAAAAAGGTTATTTCCTATGCCTGTATTTGTGTTGAAATTGATTTAAATAATCCTTTGCCAGACTCTTTGGAAATTTGCCTAGGCTCTTCTTCTTAGATTCAACAGGTAGACTATGACTCCCTTCCCTTCCGATGCCGCATTTGTCATGAGTATGGTCATTTACAGCACCAATGCCCTCAAGCCTCTAAAGGAAATGGTACTCCTGGCGGGTTCTCGGGCCCAAGGATGGCTAATGATGGTAAGGGGAATGGTCAAACTGTTAGTACTGGAAAAGGGAAAGTTTAGACTGATAGTACTTGTAAAGGGAAAGCTCAGATGAATACTTCAAGTCAGGGGCAAGGGCCAACTTACACTACCGGTCCTGATAAGGATGGTTTTATCCCTGCTCGCAACTGTGGCAAGGGAAGGGGTCACAAGTGACCTCATCTAGATCGGCAAGTGGACTCAGGGTTCAATCGATTTGAGGTGCTAGACAACATGGTCATAGAAGAAGGAATTCTTGCAGATGCTAAGTGTGGGGTTACTGGCTCAGATGGGAGGAGTTCTATTCTTAATGGCAACCAGGATGTTGTAGTTCAGCAGATGCCGGAGACCCCTATTGGCCTTGATTCTGGTGCCCTTGTGGTTTCTCCTGCTCCACGGGAAAAGGACATTCTTCTGGCAAATTTGGTCAAGGAGGTGTTTGCCTCTGGTAAAGGAAAGGGATCTTCTCTTGCTTTGGGCCTGATGCAAAGACCGTTTAAGAAAGTCTCTTTTTCTACTCCCTCAAGAGTTGGGCGAAAGCAGGATCAAGAAAAAATTAAACTTACAGGAGATTTATTGGTAGAGTCTGGGGCTGTAAAGACCATGGATGAACATTTCCCCCACTCTACTCAATGATTATTCTCTCATGGATTGTGAGGGGGTTGAATAGCATCCCCAGAAAAAAAGCTATTCATGAGCTGGTGGTTGATCATTCTCCAGATATCCTTTGCATCCAGGAGACCAAGCTTTTAGTGGATTCTATGTTTAGATGTGCTCCTAATATTTGGTTTCTGGGGCAATGTTAGTGTGTTGGTGCTTTGGGGAGCTCTAGTGGTCTTGCCATTTGTTGGGATCCTAGGAAAGTTATGCCTCTCTACTGGATCTCTTGTCACTCGACTCTCTCAATGGTGGCCTCTTCTCTGGAAACTAGAGAGATGATTCTTGTTACTAATGTGTATGCCCCTATTGATCTCCCTAGAAAGATTAAGCTTTGGGCACATATTAGGCATGTCAGAATTTGTCACCCATTCTTGCCTTGGATTGTTGTCGGGGATTTCAACTCTGTCATTAGTCTGGAGGAGAAGCAGGGTGGGCTGGCTTGCTTGGGTCCTTCTTCTGAGCTTCTTCGAGAAAATATGGATCTCTTACATGTCTCTGATGTCAAACCTCTTAATGGGCTCTTTACATGGAACAATAGAAGGGTTAGAGAGGATGCCATCTCGGAACGCTTGGACAGGTTCCTAGTTTCTTGCTTTTGGAATTTTGGCTCTCTTTCTCTCTCTTTTGAAATTCTTGATTGCAGAGGCTCTGACCACTGGCCTATTAAGCTCATGGCTAGTTATGTTTCCATCCCCAAGAAGCCTCCCTTCAAGTTCCAGGTGATGTGACTTCGAGACTCTTCTTTCCATGATTTAATGGCTCACTGGTGGAGACAGGGTAGCCCGGCCTATGGCATTGCTATGTTCTCCTTCTCTAAAAAATTACAGTATGTCAAAAGGAAGTTGAAGAATTGGAACATGACTTGTTTTGGTAATCTCCACATCATGAAGAAGAGGGCTCAGGATCCTCTAGATGTTATTACTAGGAAGATTCGAGATTTGGGTTTTTCTGAAGCTCTTGGCATAGAGAAATCCCAAGCTTCTAGTGATTTAGCAAAGTGGGACCTTAGAGAACAAATTTATTGGAAACAGAAGGCTCGAGTTGACTAGCTTCAAGAAGGGGACAAGAACACCACATTTTTCCATAAATCTATGCAGGCTCGATGTAACAGGAGCTACATTTCCTCTCTTGTTACTTCTGATGGCACGCATCTGACGTCCTCTCAAGCTGTGTCCAGGGAAGCTATTTAGTTTTAATCTACTCTCTTTTCAGATGACTTGCCTCCAGCGGAGATTGAGGTGAATATGATCTTGTCCTATATTCCCTATGTTGTGACCAGGGAGATGAATGACTCTCTTATGCGACCAATTTGTATGTCTGACTTGGAGGAGGTGGTCTTCAGCTTGCGTAAGGGCAAAGCTCTGGGGTCTGATGGCTTCCCTGTTGAATTCTTCCAGGAATTTTTGGATATTATCAATCAAGACCTTTTGGATGTGGTTCAGGAGTCCTATTCCAACAAAGATATGCTCTGGGCTTTGAATGCTACTTTCCTAGTCCTTATTCCGAAGAAGGAAGAGGCTAATCAGCTGGACTTCTTTCGGCCCATTGCTCTATGTAATGTGGTCTATAAAATCATTACTAAGATCCTAGCAGAGAGGCTCAAACTTTGGCTTCCCATGGTTATCTCTGAGGAACAAGGGGGTTTTGTGGCTGGGAAACAAATTTTGGATGGGGTGGTTATTGCTTCTAAAGCCATTCACTCTATGTGTACTTCTAGAGAGTGCGCCATGTTCATCAAGCTTGATATGGCTAAGGCTTATGATAGAGTCAATTGGGGTTTCTTGCAGAAAGTTCTTTTGGTTTTTGGCTTCAGTCAGGAATGGGTTAGATGAGTTTGGAGCTGTGTTACCACTCCCTCCTTCTCGGTCCTTCTTAATGGTGAACCGTCTAAGTTATTTGGGGCCTCTAGGGGTCTTCGACAAGGAGATCCTCTTTCTCCTTATTTGTTTATCATTATGGCTGAGGGACTTGGCAGACTTATCAATTCTAATGTATCCCAAAATCTGATTCAGGGCTAGCAATGGGGAAATGGTCTACCCACTCTTTCCCACCTCCAGTTTGTTGATGACATGGCCCTTACTAGGAGAGCTCAGATTTGGGAAGCTGAAGCCTTTCGGCTCACTTTGGATACTTATTTGGCTGCCTCAGGTCAGAAAATCAATGACCACAAGTCCTCTATTTTTTTCTTCAACACTCCTGAGCCTATTCAATGGAGGATTGCTAATATCTTGAGATTTCAGATTGAGACTCTCCCTCTGACTTACCTGGGTGTCTCTATTGTGGTGGGAAGACAATCCAAACTTTTCTGGTAGAGATTTCTCGACAAGCTTTGACAAAAAGTCAATCATTGGACTCATAGGTGGCTCTCTACTACTGGCAGGGTGACTCTCCTGCAATCTTTGATTCAGGCCCTTCCTATATATAGAAGCATGGTTCAGGCTGCCCCGATGTATTTTCTCAAGGAATTTGATGCTCTTTCTCACCAATTTCTTTGGAGTGGCAATTTGCAAAATTCTAAATGGAGCCTCATCAATTGGGATACTGTTTGCAGGCCAAAACAGGAAGGAGGCCTCGGCCTTCATTTGGCTATCTTGTGCAGTCAAGCTCTTGTTGCCAAGCTCTATTGGCACTGGTGCTCCAGTCAATCCCATCTTTGGGCCCGTATCCTGTCACACAAGTATTTACCTGGCGTTGAACCTTTAGATGTTTCCAAGTTTCCTCTTGAGGGAAGAGGCTCTATGGTGTAGAATACCCTAAAGATTGGTGCTCACCTGGTAAAGAGAAGTCTTTTTTGAATCTGTAACAGAGGCACTGAGGCTCTATTTTGGAGTGATTCCTGGAATGGGCATCCTCCTCTCTTGTCCTCTCATCCACACTTAAAACTTCTTTGTGATCTTTTCCTTTCTGTTGGATGGAATAAGGTGGCTCATTATAAGGAGGCTCATAACCTGGGCCTTGCTGTTGGTTACATATGGAAGAATTCTTTTGATTGGTCGCCGGGTGGTTCTCTGGGGGATCAGTTGGAGCTTTCTCAGATCTTGGCTTCTAGGTAGTGTAGCTCTCTGCAGGAACCTGATGTTTTGGCTTGGGGAGGTGCTTCTTCTAGTATATATTCTGTCTCTTTAGGGTACCTTGCGCTGACTAAGCAACTATTTGGTGAGGTGGAGGTTTCTTGGTGGAGGAAAGCTTGGAATAGCTTTTCTTGGCCTAAGTGTAACTTTTTCCTCTAGATTCTGGTTTACAATCATTGTCTTACTTGGGAGAATCTTTGCAAGAGAGGCTTCCAGGGGCCCTCCATCTATGTCTTATGCCACAATAGTGAAGAGACTACCTCCCACATTTTTTTCCAGTGCTCCTTCATCAAGCAGATTTGGCGCTTCTAATGGGGTGTGTGGGGATGCTCGTGCTGGCATGTTTCTTCCTTGTCTGAGTTCTAGGACCGTCTGGGCCATCCCCCTTCCAAGACCTCTTTTCTTCAGGTTTCTTGGACCATTGGCCCTTTCTTTATTTTATGGCATGTTTGGCTTGAGTGAAATAGGAGGATCTTTTATGATGTGCAGCTAGGGATCAGGCAACTGTGGGGGAAAATTGTTCATTCTATTCATGAAACACTCCTGGAAAAATGTGACTTTTGTGGAGGTTTGGACCAAGGAGATGTTGGTATTTACTCATGCCTTTCCTTTCCTCTTCAGGGTGATGCCCCCTCTCTGTCCCACAGATGTGTTGGGAATAGAGCCAGGCAGCGTTCTCAGTGTGTTAATCGTGAGGGGCATTGGACTCCTCCCTAGTCTGGAGTTCTTAAAATCAACACTGATAGTTTTTCCCAGGGAAATCCTAGACCTGCTGGCATTGGGGGAGTTGGGCATGATAGCTCTGGTGATGTTCAGTTTCTATTCTCTATCTACAAGGGTTACCATACAAATAACCTCATGGAAGCCCTCTCTATCTTGGTTGTAGTGGAACAGTGTTGTCAACGTGGCTGGAGAAGAATTACCTATGAGACAAACTCACAGGTGGTAGTGAATTTATTGAATAGATGGAACCTTGTGGATGTGGATTGGCATTTGGCTCAGGTTCTTCAACAGATCATCCAGTTATGCAATTCTCTAGAATATGTGTCTTCTATGCATATCCCTCAGGAGTGGAATGGTGTGGCTGATTGCTTGGCTAAATGGGCTTCTGAGCATGCGTTGGATTGGAATATTGTTGATCATAGGATGCTTCCCCCTGATTCATCTTATAAGCTGGTTCAACTTGTTGTCCAGGATAAAGCTCTTTAGTGCTCCTTGTTTCCTTTGTTGTTCTGTTCTCTTTGGTATTCAATAAAAATTTTACCCCTCTTTTAGATTAAAAAAAAATAATAATAATCCAGAAATCAATGGAATCTACTTTAACTCAATTAAGTTCATCAATAACTATTAGTCATTAATTTCCTTTTTTGATTATCTGCATTGAATGGTTCACAAGATAAAATGAACACCCTTTTAACAAATTCAACAAAAATAAAGTAATTGCAAGACTGGGTTGAGAGGTTCAACTCATGACCTATACCAAAACCCAAATAATGGCATCAAGACTCATAAAGTACTCCAAAATTTCAAAGAACATTAAGTTACAGCTCATTAATTGGAATTCTAAAGTGATGACCATCCTCTTCTAAACTTAGCTTTTCCTTCTGTGATGTCAAATTACATGGATTGATAACAACACTTAACATTATAATGTTATGTCATCCCAGTTGACACTATTGATGAACTAAAGGACATTGGGAATGAGTGCAAAGGAAACAAAAAAAAGTACTAGCTTTAATCATGTATTGTGCCCTGAAGTTTTTTTAAAAGTACAAGCCCATGGTTGGAGTATAGTTGATGAGAAATCTACACTCCCAAAGATCCCACCATGATTCAATTCTTTCCGTGAGAGTTGGGGTGAATTTGATTCCCCTGTAATGTAAGCCTGTAGATCAAAGTCTACTTAGTGAAAAGTGGAGGTTACAAAGATCCCACAACAGTCTAACTCTTGTTGGGTGTGATTGGATATGTGTTTGATGCCAACTTAAGTTAAGCCCCATGTCAGAGTCTGGTTGCTGAGAAAGTTGTGCACACAAACAGCCCACAACAATTCAATTCTTGTCCTAAGGAGAGAATATAACAAGATTCCCCACTGGCCATGGAACATAATCAACAGCTGAACCCTTTTTAGCAGAAAGTAACTGAAACTGCAGTGTGAAAACTTAGCACTATAGTGCTCAAACCGTCTTTAGAAATCCATCCAAATTATTACCTTTAAGATGTGATGCTAATGAAAAATAGTAAGAACAACAGAATACCTCTCCACTACACCCAAGATAAAAACACTATCAAAACTACAACATCAGAATCAACTGAATAATTTCTCTTAACTACCTTGGATAGTTTACCACATATTCTTATCCTTTGAAGAAACAGATGGGTATCAAGGTATCAGATCACACAATTCCAGGCTAGTAGATAGTAGCATCTTGGCTATTGGAATTATATTGGAATGATGTCCTGAGAGGGGAGTGGTGAATCAGTACCTCTTAAACTTTTCTTGGTTAGCCCATTAACCCTTAATAATCAGTTTGTAAATTATCTTATCTAACTGTTCATCTTTCTTTATGTATATGCAATCATATCATAAGCTATTTTAGTATGTAATCATAATAGAAACATTCTTGAAAATAGATAACACATAACACAAGATATGATATCGTAGAAAACTCCTATTAGAAAGTAAAACCTATGGTGGGGATTGTTACCCACAAGACTTCACCATCTGCAGATAAGAAGGGGCCAGCTAAGGCTTACAATTGGTCACTTCTGATGACCTGCCTTGTTAGGAGTATTACAGTGGAGACCTGTTAAGATCTACTTCGTTTGAAGCTTTAGCAACACTGTTAAGTGTGCACTCTGTTAAGAGATTTGCAAAGAACGGTTAATTCCACCTTCTACAAAATGATTTTAGATGTGATGCACTTGTTAGAATGCAACTACATATGTCTTTGATCTAATGAAGTATGCAATCTTCAATTGCTTATTACAGATCCAATAAGCTTCATACATATAAGTAATCATCCTTCCATGATTGAATAATACCTTTATCTTCTCGTCGGTAGCCTCTGTGTGTTCTTGACAACTAATGTGTTATGTTTCTGAACTTTGCATGAATTCTGCCTTCTTCTCCTTAGATTCTCTTTGTGACTATCAACAACAATGAATTCATAACTCACAATTGAGTTGAACATCTATTTATACTAGATTAAGGTTCAATTCTTTATTCATGCATCACAAGTTAACTCTAGATCCAAGGTTTACAACTTGACCTTGATCTTTAGTTAGATATGTTTTAGATCCTTTCGGATGCCTTAAAACATTTACATAAAGCTTGTTTGACCCTCAAGTTATGATTTAAAACAAATTAAAACTCTATAAATAGAATTACATTGCTTTATCCGTCGTGTAAAAATCAGATCCACAATTTTTGGGTTCTGTAACTGACTGTCGGTTCTGACGGTCATTTTTCTTGGTCGTCGGTGTTCCTTTCTTGAACTTGTCATCGGGTATGCCTTTTCTATTCCTTTAAGGTTAGTTCTCAAAACTGTGTTACCGGTGATGTTTGTAGTCATCGGCGATGCTTGTCAATTTCATACTTAGCATTTTTCATGACCTCTGTGTTCTGTCGGGTATGCTCACTGTTAAATAGTAATGCTTGTAGTCTACCAGTGATCTCTGTCAATGTTTTTCACTAAGTGTACTAGTGGAAAAATAATGTCATCAATCTCCCCCTTTGACATTAGTATCAAAAACATGATATGTGCAACATACTAAGTGTATTAGTATGTACACCTGTGTATACTCCTTCCTTAGTCATTTGAATGACTCCCCCGATGTATATGTCGGCAAGTGTAAGTAAGTATATATACATATCCTTATGTACTTTTCTTTTCCTCTTTTTTTTTTCTTTTGATATATATATATATATATATATATATAGTACATAACTATATACATTTCCTTTCCTCATTTTTTGATTCTAAAGGCAAAGGTACTTACAAATTTTCAAAAAGGTGGGAATGTGAGGACTTGATCTCCTCCATCATCTTTTCCCATTTCTCCTTCAACATTTCTAGAGCCATGTGCTCTAGTGAAATCCTTACATGTATATCATAGATGTTGTCTACTACAGACATCTTGGGGGTTGCTATAAGATTTCTTGCATCAGAAATATGTTGCTGTAAAATGGTAAGATTAGGCAAAATATGTGCCTGCAGTTTGGTAATCTCACCTCTGAGTTATGTTTCAGCATCCCATATTTCTTGCCTTAGCCTATTTTCCTCTATGACCGTGTCATGATGTGCCTTTATACTATTGGCATGTGAGGTTAGGCTTTGTGCACTGGTTGTGACATTTGAATCTATGTCTGCTAGTTTGTCACTATTTTCTTTTGAAAATTTCTCAAGAGTGCACGTCTTTTGAACTAAGGTGATTGCTTTAGATATCATTGGCTCTAATTCATCAGTGAGGGTAGAGAGCTTTACCTTGTTCAATGCCACTTCTTTGCTGATTTTATCAATTAGCTTGTACTGATATTTCTTTGCTGCTTGTTCTTCCATAGCCTTCTTTGCATCTATACTTTGCTCTGTGATGGCGTCGGTAAGAACAAAAATTTGTTCCTTAACTGTAGCATTTGCTTCAGGTTTAACTTCAGGAACAAGTTGTTGGAGTATCTCTTTTGCTTTGTCAAGTGTC
This sequence comes from Thuja plicata, assembly GCA_018584345.1. Taxonomy (NCBI): domain Eukaryota; kingdom Viridiplantae; phylum Streptophyta; class Pinopsida; order Cupressales; family Cupressaceae; genus Thuja; species Thuja plicata. Next base: position 435,838 of record MU225347.1, read on the forward strand.
AATGTTTCCCTATGCTCTTGTATCATTTTCTTTTGTATGGTTTTTCTCTGACATAGCAATCCAAACTCTTGAAGTTTGTCACTGTCCAAAGTGGTAATATCCCAGTTTGGAACTTCAATTACTTCATCCAGTGTGACAGCCAAGATGTCTTTCTTTACTATTTTTTTTTTCTTCTTCTTTGGCTGGGTCAAAGATTGATGTACCACCATCTATAAAGCGTGAGTTTGGGTTGAGTTGGTGGGTGAGGGTCGAGAAGATGAGACTTCCTTTTGCATCTATTTTGAATCCACTGACTGGTTTGGTGAGGACGTCTCCTCATGTGCCTTGGGTGTATTAATAGATGTATCTTCTTTAAGTTTGATACCTTCATCCTTCTTGTCTCCTTCACTTTTATCTTTTTCTTCAACCTGTCTCAATGTATCATTTGCTTTGTTATCTGCCTCTTTGTTTTGGTCTTTTGATACATCTTGCTGATCATTGGTTGCATCCTTCATTTCTGTATCTGTATCCGTGGGAGTGTTGGATGCAACTTTGTTTTCATCTGTACCCATATCCTTGGGTATATCATCATCTTTCTTGGATGATTTATCCTTACTAGACTGAATATCAATAGCATCTATTAATATGTTCATGTTTGTTGGTGTATTGACTATTGCAGTGTCAATAGTTATGTCCTGTTCATTGGTATTGCCCTTTGTAGCATTGATGTCTTCATCTTTTTGAATTTCTACTGCAGGGTCTTGTCCTATAATGGTATTGAAATTTTTTTCTAACCATGTTTCATCATTTATATCAACATCTAAGTTACCTTTTATTGAGAATTCTTCTTTGGTAACTTCTTCATCCTCTAAGCTGATGTGGATGGGGCTTGCTAGTACTTGATCATCTTCACCATCTTTTGACCAGTCTTCTTCTATAATATCAGTCTATTTTTGGCCTGTGATCTATACCTCTTCACTATCTAACTTAACTATTGAGTTATCAGGTTTGGTGATAGGTTTCTTTAACTGACTACTCTCCTCATCAGGATTGAGTATCTCACTCCATATTTTATGAGTGTCTTTTTCTAGCTCTATAAGTTTCTCTTTAAGAAATTTATAAGCTCTCAATTTTGGTGATAATATTTTTGCATATTTATCCATGAATTCATTTATTTCTTCTTTCTTTGATTCAGGAGACATAAGAGAGACCATTACTCTTTCTCTTATCCTCTTCTCCTCATGGAGTGCAAAAGTGAATCTAGAAGATATTCTATCTAATATTTCTTGTTGAACATCACGTGTAGTGAATTGTAGTGGGACATAATAGTGTTTTTACAACTTAGAAATAAGTGCATCTTCAATCTTATTATGTTCTATAGTGTCCCATGTTAACCATTTCCTAATTTTAGGATGTCCAATGGATGCAGCTTCAGAAATATACTTACATATTTCATCAATGTCTTCAGTTGGTTATGTAACCTTTTCTGTTTCCTTTGCTTGTTTCATAGTATCAGGTTCATCCATTGCTAAGTCCTCTAAGTCCTCATTTGATTGAACAATTTTTCTCCTTTTGGCAGGTGCCTTGACTGGTTGTTTTCCCTTTGGTGTGACAAGTTTCCTTTTATATAACTTTCCTTTCACCATGGGAGAAGGAATTGCTTCCTATGTTGTTTGACTTCTTGTTCTTGAATTCTTAAGTGGAGGAGGAGGTGGTGAATCAGACTTCTCTTCCTCAGATTCATTTGGCTCTACTATATCACCGATGGGAAGATGTTCCTCGGTGAGTTCCTCATTACCCTGTTGTTCCTCTTCACCTTCTCCTTCTTTTTCTCCTTCAGAAGATGTATTCAAGTTATTTACCATTCTTTTTTACTATTTTATAGCCTTCTTGACAACAAGATTTATTTTGATCTTCAGTTTGGCCTCTTCATAGGTACCAAATCTTAATTTCTTGTTGTCTATGGGTTCATTTAATAGTTCCTGAATGCATTCATTTGCTAATCCTATTTTGATTTCAGATTCCAATTTTGAAATCCATGATTTCCTTGGAACTACAGCTTGTATGTATGTGAAATCTGTATCCACCATGAAACATATTTCTTCTCGGTGTTCCTCTATCAGACTCGTAGGAATTATGGTTCTTACTTGCAGCATTTCCTTAATGGTTTTGAAATATTCATGCATTACATTATCAAAAAAATTTCCAAGTGATTCTATGGATTCACTTATCTAAATGGTTATGGGTCTGCTTGTGTCCCATGTAAATTTTCCAAAGGAAGGAAATTATTCTTCAAAATAAAATAATATGCACATTATGAGGGAACCAAACTTCCAAGTGTTTGTCCTTGAAGACCTTATTGTGCACATGTTCTCCTCAAATTGATGTAATAGGATCTTTGCCAGATCCATCTTCTTCCCCTGTTTGATAATCTTATATGTTGTGCTCATAGCAGTACTAGATATGCTATTCATTATGCTTTCTTGGAATATTTTGTATCCAACAACACATGCTTCAAACTTTAGCTCTGCATCGGTAATGGTGTTGACCTTTAGTGCTCATTTATCTGATTTTGCACCAGTCAGTTTTTCAACTTCTACCAGAGATGGATGCTCGTGAGCCTGTGGTTTATTGGTTGTAGGATAACTAGTAACCATGTGAATAACATCCTTTGTTATTTCCTTAGGCTTATTTAGCCATAGATTCTTGTTGTGAACTCTACTAAGAACAATTTTAATCCATTCCGATTTGAAAACATTGGGCAAATGCAGTGCATTTGTGAGTCCCTTTACTTCCAAGTGTTTGTGCTCTTCTTTGAGCTTTCCAGCATCATCACAAAGTTCCCTATAGGTGTTATCTAGGTCTAGATCTCCTATTTCTGAGATCTTACAGTGAATATAGGACCTTACGTCCTCTACCAGTAAAACCCTAGGTGGGATTTGGGAGAATGCTTGAGAATCGTCAGGTTGAGAAGCTATTTCAGGGTGTAACCTATATTTAGGTTCAGCACATGCTCCTCTGCTGACAAGATTAAAGGATTTCTTCTTATCATCCTTAATTTTCTCTACTCTAGAAGTTGATGCCATCATGTTTGCAATTTAGGGATTTTTTATAATAAAATAGTGCGGTTGGTGAGTGTATTTACTTACTGATTCTCTGTGATTGCCTTTGAATGTGAATGCTTCATGTCAAATTAACTTCTGTTGGGTCGCTTTCCAATTTGCTCTCAAATTTCTCTAGTTTGCTCTGCTCTTCTTGAAAATCACGGGTGCAAAAATGATTTAACCCGTCGGGCTTTTATACCTTTTTATACCTTTTTGTGCCCAATAATCGATGGTTTCTTTTCAATAGTTTAGCACATAACAATATATTCCATCTTTATTCATGCCTATATTATAATATGAACTATGTATAATGGAACTGATGCATAGTAAAACTTGTTATAATGTAGTTCCATACTTACTTGTGCAATCTAGTTAGATGTAGTGATGTCACTGGATCCATTGGATGAGGTGTCACCATTTGTATTGCTTGTTTCAACACCTTCAGTGTTTGTGGCTTTTACCCACATCTTGTTTCTCATTCTTTTGATGTCATCAATGGTATTTCCATTGGGATGTGTATTTGTGTCTACCAGTTGGTCTTTGCAATCTTTTATCACATGTCCAACCTTATGACAATGTAAACATGCCATACCTGGATTGGTCCAACCTCTTGACCTTCTCGTGCACTTTCTCATATAGTTGGTAGCAATATGACCATACCTTCCACATGCTTTGCAATTTACCCATGTGTTATAGTCCCAAACATATGAGTTACCTGCTCTTGTTGGTTTGTAGCTTTTATCAATTTCCTTTGGAGTAAATGCCTTCTTGTTTTTTTTCTAGCATTCCTTATGTGTATGCCCATTCATCTTGCATGTAGGAAAGTACTTGTCCATATAGGTTTTTCTCCTTGGATTTGTCACTTTGGATCTACACTCATGTGCCTTGTGTCCTTTCTTTTGACATTTATTATAATTACCAATAAAAGTAGATTGTGCTTGAGAAATACCTTTCATTTTACTTCTGCAGATGTTTGACGTGTGGCCTGGTTTTCCACAGTGATTGCATGACAACTTCTTGGATGTTGGGGTTGTGAAAGCATTCCTCTGATCTGGTTGATTTGAGGATTCACCATTCTCATTGTACCCTAATCCTGCGTAGTTGTTGACTCTCCTTTGTCCATAGAGAAAATCATCCATCCTTTTGTTGCTTTCCTCAGCCTTTTTAATTAATTCATTGTGTTGATTCTGGACTTTGATTTCAAACTTCAATTTTTCATTCTCTTCTCTTAGCTCACCAATGATCTGTATTCTTTCAATGATTTCTATATTTAATTTTTTTGCTTCTTGACTCATAAGAATAATCTGGTTGGTGACCTCATGGTGATGCTTAGTGAGTCTTAGAATCTTTGATTCTTTCTCTTGTAGTTTCTTTGTAATTTTCCTCCTATCATCAATGGCTAGTGTTCTTTCATTTTTAGCTTTTCTTGCATCATTCATTACATCAATCATTTTCACCATTTGAGTCTCTTGACCAATTTCTATCATCTTGATTTGATCTGTCAGATGTAGATTGATCTCTTGTATACTTGTAATTTATTCAACTGATGTGTCTCAAGCTTTGCTCATTGATGATTCAATTGTTTCAAAGTAATCTACTATTTCCAATTCTTTGTAGTCTTTCTCATTCAGCCTGGTTGCCATAGTCTTTCTTTCATCAAGAAGTTTTCTCAGCTTTATTCTCGCCTCCTTATACTACTCATAGTTTATTTTCATTTGTAACTGCTCATTCTCAATAGTCATGTCCAGTATCAACTTGTCCATTGCTCTGATCTTTTCTCTCAAGTCTTTAAGCTTTTCCAGAGAGAGATTATGCTTTGATACCAATTGTTGGAATTATATTGGAATGATGTATGAGAGGGGAGGGGTGAATTAGTACCTCTAAAAAATTTCTTGGTTATCGCATTAACCCTTAATCATCAGTTTGTAAATTATCTTATCTAACTGTTCATCTTTCTTTATGTATATGCAATCATATCATAAGTTCTTTTAGTATGTAATCATAACAGAAACATTCATGAAAATAGATAACACATAACATAAGATATGATATTGCAGAAAACTCCTGTTAGGAAGTAAAAAATGCGGTGGGGATTGTTACCCACAAGATTTCACTATCTGCAGATAAGAAGGGGTCGGTTAAGGCTTACAATTGGTCACTTATGATGACCTACCCTGTTAGGATTATTTTAGTGGAGACCTATTAAGATCTACTTCATTTGAAGCTTTAGCAACACTGTCAAGTGTGCACTCTGTTAAGAGATTTGCAAAGAACGGTTAAGTCCACCTTCTACAAAAGGATTTTAGATGTGATGCACTTGTTAGAATGTAACTACATAAGTCTTTGATTTGATAAAGTATGCAATCTTCAATTGCTGATAAAAGATCCAATTAAGCTTCATACATATAACTAATCATCCTTCCATGATTGAATAATACCTTTATCTGCTCGTCAATAGCCTCTATGTGTTCATGACAACTGATGTGTTTTGTTTCTGAACTTTGCATGAATTCTGCCTTCTACTTCTTAGATGATCTTCATGGCTATCAAAAATAATGAATTCATAACTCGCAATTGAGTTGAACATCTATTTATACTAGATTGAGGTTCAATTCTTGATCCATGCATCGCAAGTTAACTCTAGATCCAAGGTTTACAACTTGACCTTGATCTTTAGTTAGATATGTTTTGGATCCATTAGGATGCATTAAAACATTTACATAAATCTTGTTTGACCCTCAAGTTATGATTTAAAACAAATTAAAACTCTCTAAATAGAATTACATTGCTTTATCTGTCGTGTACAAAAATCAGATCCACAATTTGTTGGTTCTCTAACTGACTGTCGGTTGTGATGGTCAGTTTTCTTGGTCGTCGGTGTTCCTTTCTTTAACTTGTCATTGGGCATGCCTTTTTTGTTCCTATCGGGTTAGTTCTCAAAACTGTGTCGCTGGTGATGCTTGTAGTCACTGGTGATGCTTGTCAATTTCATACTTATGACCTCTGTGTTCTATCGGGTATGCTCGATGTTCGCCGGTAATGCTTGTAGTCTGCTAGTGATCTCTGTCAATATTTTCACTAGGTGTACTAATGGAAAAATAATGTCATCACTTGGCATACCTTAAAGAACACCGCTGGAACGGAAACACAAGGCATGCACTATCTTGAACACAATTCACCAGGAATCTTACTATTTCAAGAACATATCATTGTAATGGCACATTAAACATAACATGTCACATCCTCGACCAATTAGACAAATAAATCCAAGCTGTAATATATGTGCCAAATAGTTGGAAAAGAGCATCAAGGACAAAGGCCAAAATCCAAGCCTGCCACAAGAGCATCAAAATTAAACATCGCCTTTGAAGTATCCTAGATATGAAAATATAGGTAAATAGTAACATCAAACAAAAATTATCATATATGCTATATATATAAATGTTGACTAAAATAGGAAGATGGAACCAACAAACATTACCATAGTGTCAATCCTTGGTGCCCAAACTAACCAACCAAATTACAACATTTAGATCAAGACATGTAACATCTGAGCCTATGTTCTTGCAAGTTAATCTTGTTATATTCTCTCCTTAGGATAGCAGTACTACAAATTACAGTTGTGCTAAATTAGTAGGGCATCGGTAATATTTTGTCTAGCTCATAGCAAGTACCAAAAAATGGTCTCATGGACTATAATTTTTATGATATGTGCAGAGGAGTTTCTTTCAATTCTTTAACTTTTTCAAGAAATGCCTAGACAAAAACATCACCTCATGGATTGCAATCATTGTTATACATGCATGATATGGGCTCTTATGTAAACCCTCGAAGAATTTAAGCATGCAATTGGTGGTTGTAAAGTAATTCTATGCATAATTTCTGGGATTTTTTGTAAAACCTTGAAGAATTTAGGCATGCAATTGGCAGTTGTAAAGTAAGTTTATGCAGAATTTTTCTAAAAGATTGTTGATATGACTATCTTGACTAAAATACATGCAGAATATAGCTTGAGATTGAAGGGCAAAGAAAAATTTTTGGGGCTTACTTTTTCAACACATTTCAAAAGACATCGTGAGAGCTAGATACAAATTTGATGTTTATGTAACCAATTCACTCATTAGTTTATATACAAAATGTGGGTGTGTGGATGTTTCACACCAAACGTTTAACAAAATGCCGCAAAGAGATGTAGTTTCATGGAATTCTATGATCATGGCTATGCCCAGTTTGGTACTGGGCATGAAGTATTGCCAATCTTTGTTCAGATGAGAAACTATGGCATGCTCCCCAGTATGATAACCCTCATCATTATATACCTACACTATTACTTCAGAAATAGAATATTTGTACTTAAACCAACACAAAAAAGGGTGCGATTCATATTTATCACAACGCAACCAGAGAACATTATGCTGCAAGTTTAAATTCAAAATTTTGCAGTGAAGACTAAGAAACAAACAATAAGGGGATACATTTGAATACGAAAGAAATGGAGCAATGTAGGAAGACATGGAGAATGTTCTATTAGCGCTAGCTTAGATTGCTTCTCTCTCCTCTTGTTATATTCGATGTCCAAAATTTTAATTTTATCAAAAAGAGTTGTAAGAACTCACTACTATTTGAAGGTGCCCCAAATGATTTGCAACAAAGCCATGAAAGCAATCGCAACGCATGTGGTAGGGTTGCTGGTTGCAAAATCTGGTGGGCTTGAGGTGTCGGGATTTGAACTCGTGACTTGTGGATTCTAAACTATTAAGAAAATAGTGGCCACCGATGAAAACACTATTTTTGTGTCCATTAATGCCCATGCATGCTTATGGGCATAACCAGTTTCTGTTAACTCCCTTTGAACTCAATTTTGGCTTTTTGAAGTAAGTCAAATTTCCCTCCTTTCCTCCATTTCCTAAGGCCCATTTGGCAACAGGAATTGGACTGAAATTGGCATTATCTAATTCAAGATAATACCAAATTCCATGTTTGGGTCCTTGGAAAAAAATGGAATTGGAATTCCAAAATTCTCATTTTACCCCCAAAATGGGAATATCATCTTCCACCTAAATAGGTGGAATTGGAATTTCGAATTCCAATTCCAATTTTTACAAAAGAAGATTTAATATTTTGTGGGATCAGTGAGTATAAAGATGTATGTTATATTGCTATAAGGATGTATATATATACATGTGTGTATACACACATGTGTATATATGCATGTGTGTATATACACATGTGTATATATGCATGTGTGTATATACACATGTGTGTATATATACATATATACATATGTGTGTATATATACATACATGTATGTGCATATATATACATACATGTATGTGTGTATATACACACATGTATGGTGTGTGTATATGTATATATACACATGTGTGTATATGTGTGTATATATACACAAATGTGTGTATGTGTGTATATGTATGTATATATACATAAATGTGTGTATATGTGTATACACACATGTGTGTGTATATGTGTATACATGGATACACGCTTGTATGTGTATATGTGTGTATGTGTGTATATAAGTATACATGTGTATATGTACACATATACACATGTGTATATGTACACATATACACATGTGTATATATATACACATGTATATATACATGAGTATATACATACACATGTATGTATGTATATATACACATGTGTGCATGTGTGCATATATACACACCATATTCAAAGAAATTAAAAAATAAAGAATTAAAATTCCTTCTGCATCTTCTCATTCATCTTCCGGGTGAACCAAACGGGTCAGACCATATTCCGGATTTCATTTTGAGGATAAGCACCTTCTTGAATATGTAGCATCTTCCTGAATTAACCATATCTAGGATATGGTATTCCAGTACCCAAACGGGCCAAAGTGAATTTGAGAAATAATAAAGTCAAAAGTAAGAGAAGCCATTTCATAAATGACCAACACTGGGTCCTTAACAGATAGCCACACAAAATAATTAATATTTTACCCCTTTATTTTATTTGGATATTGTCTTTTACATGAAACAATTATAGAATATCTAAGACCTTCTAAATTTTTTGTTTTATGATAGCATCTAAATGGACAAAAATGTCAAGAAGATGTGAGATCTATACTTACCAATCAACTTGCATTCGTTATGGAAATTTGACTACAAGCATAATTAGATTTATTTATTTAATTTAATTAGATATATGCATACATAAATGAAAGATTGTTTAATTAATTAGATATGGGGTGATATAGGAATAATAATATAATTTAATCAATTAATCAACAAAGTAACTCAGCTTGAAGTTTATAAATCAAATGGTGTAATGAGACGTGCAAATAACTTGACAACAGAATTAGTTAAGCACACTTGAATTGAAGAAGTATTGTGACGGGTGACCTCCCAAGAAGCTCAAAGCTTCACCTCAGTGAGCATCACCTAAATGCAATGTGCATAAAGTGTAACCATTCATTCTCATAAGATATGGGTTCTTCTAAACCACTACCTATGAAACATTGTGAACCACAACTCACAAAAAAATATAACCTCCCAAAAAGTTGAATCACTAATCATGAAACACTATGAACCACAACTCATAAAATATTGTAACTCCTGAGAATTCCCAATGCTTCACCTAGATGCAATTATGATTGTAATGAATGATATAATCATGATACATGTACTTTAATAAAGCCCTAGATTTGATTTGTTGGATGATGTTTACTCATGTATGTTTTCCTATAAAGTCATCATACTTGTGTGTATATAATGAAGGTTTAATTTATTTCATATACATTTCACATTGGTATAGTATATTTGTTGATCATGCACTTATTGTTTCATATTTCATTTCTTAAAATATGTTTGTAAACATGGGTTTATTTGATAGTCTAAATATATGTGTTTTCATATTTTATGTATGAATCCTCTAGTGTCAAATTCCTTAGAAATCACATGGGGCCTCTTGTGTTATCTAATAAAGTTTGAGGGTTTCATTTGGATGTAAAAATGAAAGAATTTTAATTTTATCTTATAGATAGAAAATGGGAAAAACTAGTGGCAAATAGTGGCTGAAATAATATTCGCACAATAAGTCTATTGGCCAACAAACATTATTGGTGAATGCAACTTCTAAGAATATAAGTATATGATATTATAAAATGTTAATGTGTAAAGGAGTATTAATCATTCATTTAGTCATTTTTATTATAAGGGTGACTAATTATTTAGTCATTTATATGGTCATTTAATTAGTCATTTATTTGGTCATTTATTTGATCATTTTACCCGATGACCAAATTGGTCATTTATTTAGTCATTTTACCTGATGACCAAATTGGTCATTTATTTAGTCATTTATATTTGTGAATTACAAAAAATAGGTAAAACATGATTAATTTTAGTCACGTGACTAAAATTTTTAGTCACCTGTTCATTTATTGCCCAAATTCTACTAGTGTGTGAGCATCTTGACGCGAGTGGACTTGCGGTCTTGAAAGGGTAATAGTGTGTGCAACCTACAACCTGGATGTAGAAGACGGATTGAAGGGAGATTCCTTTTGATTAAAAACCTTCTTTGAAAGTGAAGGAGTTGTCGCTTTATCTTGAGGAGTAAAATATCACTCGAAACTTCCAATCGATAGGGAGAGATAGGACCACAAATGTTGAACCTAAATTTTTTATCTGAGATCATCTGGTGCCTGCATTTGGGAAAACATTTTCCCTGAGGCTTTTGAGATTGCCAATGTGGAGACTTGAAACCCCGATAATTTCGGCCACCCTTATTCCAGGAATTATTGACCCAAACACCTTCCTAAAAAACCCACTGCGGACAATTTTGCATAGGAGAGAAAGGTCGCGATTCATCTACCATTGACCAGACTGAAAAACCCAAAATGGAGCGTGATAGGGTTTGGATGTCACCTCATTAAAAACCCTCTCTCAAGTTTTGGATTGGGAAAACCCTATCAACCTCATTGCCCCATCGTTCTCCAGATAAATTCTTTTCGACCCCATCTTGCTACTCCTAATCTTTGCCCGATCCATTTCCCTGACTACTAGTCAAAACCCTTGCCGCTAGTGCTCCCTATTTCTCCATCTCTCCGGTGGTTTTATCCAAATGTTTATCATCTTTATCTATTATTTAAATAAATATTCTTGTTTTTTTAATAATTTATTATCCTTTTCTATCTCAAAAATTGAATAAATTCTTATTTACTTAGTTTACCTATTTACCATTTCCTAACTCTCCTATTTGTGGAATAAACACATTTATTTATTTTACAAATTCCTAAATCCTCTTCTTTCATATTTAGCCAATCACCTTCACTCACATGGATCAACTTCTAAATTTTGAGCTTGTGCCACTTTTTTAATGTCTCTTCATTTGCCTCTTATGACCAAAGTCAACACCTTTCCTACCTAACACTCAATCCGAGCCACTCATTTCCTATGTTCTCTTAATCTCCTTCACTCATACAAAAACCTACCTAACTTGCACTCCTATTCACTCTCCTAGGACCCCTTAATCTCAACTGTTGGTTTTCATGATATTTCTATAAAGGCATTTTCTCCTCACTTTTGTGATCTAGCTACTTCATGATCTAGAAAATTAATGGTTTTTTTAAATCTTTCTAACCTAATACATTTTTGGTCTTGAGCTATCTTGTGCACTGCTTTAGATATATTTCCCTTTCATATTAGTATATTTGAGAGTTCATTTCTATCCATATCACTATTATATTGCCATATTCTTGCCACATCCATTATCACTTGCTTATCAATCAACCATCTCCATTCTTCATAACCTCTTTTGCTTTGTTCTACAAAACTAAGAGAACCCACGTTCCATTAATACAAGATGTTGGAAGATAGGAGGACATGGAAATCAAGCATTTCATGAAGGCATTAGAGTTGTTTTATGTTTATCTAATTTTTTTTATACTTTTGTGAAGAATTGTTGACTTGATATGATGATTGAATGCATTATGATTTACTTTCTTATGGTTGGGCTAGAGTAGGTTTTTGCATGTTATTTTCATTATTCATTTTAATCATCCTAAACTAGTTCAATTTCATGTTTTATTCCATATTTTCAAGATGTTCCCTTTCATGCATATGATGATAACTTGGTCCTTCCTTTTATCCATATCCATAATATACCCTCCCCCAAGATTGATCCTAGGCATGAGGATATTTTGGTACAAGAAGAGATTGTCTACACTTCTTCCGAATTCTCCCTTGTAGGGATGAGGCCTTAAGGATTAATGTTGACCATTCTCCTAAAATATATCTATATTATGAGGAAATTTTGGAGCAAGAGTGTGATATTATGAACACCTTTCTTAATGTCACTTTACCTTTGTTACACCTAAATTACATCCCTTCTAGAGATTAAGAATCTCTAGATATTCCTAATCCCTCTCCTAAGGTTTTTTCCTACTCATAAGGATACCTTGGAAGAAGAGGATGCTATCATTACCAAATTACTTACTCTCTCCCTTCTATAGATGAGAAATTGAATAATAAAGAGCCTAATAAAGCTAATGTCTTTCATGTTTTGGGTAGTGAGAAACCTAATATTGATGCCCACCTTCATCAAGATGTCCCTCAACCTCAAAAAAGATAGTGATTATGGTAAAAGGTACTGAACAAACATGTTATGAAATAGTAGATCATACATATAACTCTTGAAAAAATAAGAAATATTCAAATGTTCTTCCCCCTTCTCAAAATATTCTTCCTCTACCTCCTCATCCTTCGCAACAAGTTGGTAAGTTTTATAATCTTATCGAGAAACTTATTTCTACTCCTACTAAGATATCCCTTTAGGATTTGATTCAACTTTGATCTACATACTGTACTATGCTTCAAAAGGATTTACAAAAGATTATTGTTCCTCCTCTTGTAGGACCTAATAATATCACAATCTTATTGCAGTGTATGAAAACAACTAAAGATGACATTGTGCTCTCCTAAGATGAGTTTCTTGAACTTTATAAGTGAAAAATGAATAAACTCTTATGATCATTGTCCTTATTAAAAAAATTTTCTATTAGAAGAACATTAGTTCATAATGGATCCCATCTTAATTTCTTTAGCATATAATTATTTCAAAAAATCAACATAGATCCCAATCTTATCCAATCTCTCTCTCTCTCTCTCTCTCTCTCTATATATATATATATATATATATATATATATATGTGTGTGTGTGTGTGTGTGTGTGTGTGTGTGTGTGTGTGTGGCTTTAATAATTTTTCTAGAGAATGTTTAGGAAATATAACTTTACCTATTGAAATAGGTTTTATTATTTTACCTAAAATTATCCATGTCATGCCTAATACTCTTATTTAGAATCTTCTTCTAGGTATACCTTGTATATATTATATGCAAGTTGTCCCTTCAACTCTTCATCGAAAATTAAAGTTCATCTATAACAATGTAATATTTTACCTAAAACAATCCATGTCATGCATAATACTCTTACTTAGAATCTTCTTCTAGGTATACCTTGTATACATGCTATGCAAGTTGTCCCTTTGACTCTTTATCAAAAGTTAAAGTTCATCTATAAAAATGTAATATATAATATATAAGTTAACTATAAACTACATAGCTATTTACAAATATAACATTATTATATTCCTTCATCAATACAAGTTGATACACCATCTCTTACCCCTCAATATGAGCTCCTAGAAGATGATTGGAGGTTATTATACTTTACACCATATTTCATGAGGGAATATAAAATTCTTGAGTTTAAAATGGATCCTTGAAAGAGCCTAATGTGTCACATATTCAATCCTCTCTTCCTGACATTTGAACTCCTAAGCTTGATACTAAAAAAAACATGAATACAATAGACATGGTCTAGGATGTGTACAAAAATGCATTGAGACACATGAGAGACTTGCATCACACTTTCCTATGGAAGGTTTAGGTTTCAAACACTCTCCTTTGTTGACATCTCCTCTCCTATTATCTATAACATCAGTATCTTCTATGCCTTGCTTTAAACAAGATATCATCTTATTTGACCTTCACGCCAAGAAGATTACCTAACCCAAATGAAAGAAGAAATTTAGACAATATTTTCAAAATTTTAGAGGCGTATAACACATTTTAGAGGCATTTCATCTAACAACTCATGTTCCTTGTCCATGTGTTCACATTTTGTAGACATGATAAACAAGCAGTAAGAAAACATGTTCACACAACTGCCACATGTCATACTAGAAACATTTATATATAAAACAACCAACACATGCATCAAGGGTGCTTGCAATGGTTGTTGAATTTGACTGTATACTTCCACATTACATTTTCCTAAATTTTATAAAGAATTTTCATCAAATATGATTTTTCATTAATGAAATTATGGGTGCTTAAAACATTCTACAAAACTTCCATTCACTCACAGGATAAGAAAATACTAGAAATGTTATGGTATTTTTCTTTAAATATGCACAAGGGCTACCCACTTTTTGCAAGCAAGGAGAATTTTGGTGAGGGTTGTAGATTTGGATCTACATTTTCCAATGACATTTAATTGAAGATTTTGTCACCCCTTAAATGAAAAAGAACCTTGATACTTAATAATAACAACAAGAAATTCCAATGCCATATGCAAACAATTTCTTTAAGGTTCGTGTTCATGATTTTGCATGTACACATCTCTGAAAAAAAGAGATTAGTTTTGGTAAAATTTTAAGAAATGCCACCATGTATTGTGTAACACAGAATCATACATAGTAAACCCTAACTTTTACATGCACACCCCACTATATTTCTCCTACTATCCTTTTCCTTTGTGAGGTTATAGGATACAAATCTCCCATTGATTTCCTTTCCCCTGAACACTCACACACTAGCAGGAAAAACATTATGTGTCAATGTGGGGGTGTGGGGTGCTTAACTTCCTTTGTAAAACAATGGCCCCACACACATTCAAAGGAACCTTAAAATATTCAAATAAACCTATATTTATTTTCTCTTGTTTGGTTGATGAAACTGTGAGGGCCCTATCAATATTTATATACCTTCAAGAATATTTTTCCATTTGTGTTACAATATACAGATTGGTGACTTTATTGGGGACTTGTTCATATAGATATTATTGATTTTTACCTATAAGCTCTGGTGTTATTTTTCTTAAGATTGGACATTTCATATTTTCCCATCCAAGTCACACAATAGATTGAAGACTCTGCTGGGTAGTGTTTATTACAGAAAACTTTACAATTTATGGTGATAGAGGATAGACTCTTCTGGGAAAAAGGACTCAGAAAATAGTAAATATTTTCCTTCTGACAAGAATGTGGAAACTCTAATTTTCAATAAAACATTTCAATTAGTGACTCTACTAAGGGAGAAGACCTAGAAGGAGATAAGTAAAGTTTTCCTCTTTGAAAGAGGCGGCGACTCTATTTACAAGAACCTGATGTATAAAAATAAGTTACTAAAAATTTAGATATTCAGAATGTACCAAAATAAACAACTATTTTAGAGAAAACTCATTTTTTCTAGATGGAATTAGACCATTGGATCTCAGAAGATTTGAATGTATTCCTAATAAGTTATTCCCTAATCTTTCACAACTAACATTGAAGTTTCATGGGGAATGGGATGAATCAACACTTGAGCATGTTAATGTGTTCTATACATTTATAGAGGATCATGAGATTAATACAAAGGATCAGGTTATGAATTTATTTGTTATAAATTTAAAAGGATTATGCAAGAAAATCATATGAATCTCTTCCGACACAAAGCATCTCAATATGGAGAGAGTTCAAGCAATGGTTTTTAGATGAGTTTCATGGTATAATTGAAGAGGAGGAGTATTTATATACACAAAAAGAATCTTAGTATCACACCATAGATTCAAAGCCTTGTGTAGATTTTTCCTTCAGTGGCTATGAAGAAAATGATAACTCTAATTGTGATTACATATCTCAAATACTTAAGCATGCATTTCTTGGTGCAGCGAAAAAATCCATTAGAGGAGAGAAGATGAGGGAAAACTAGTCCTTAATTCGTGTCTAGATAAGACATGTGAAATAGATGCAGATGTCAAAAAAGATAAGGAAAAGGAGAAAGTTTTATCCAAACTTAAAAAATAATCACAATTGCATTATAGAAGAAGAATTTTATGTCCCCCTTGGACGAACTTATGAATATGAAAGGATATGAAGATGAAACTACATCACAAATATTCATGAGGATGTTTAACATTTATAAAGAAGTACCTATGGATATGAATCCTTCATTACCAGATAAAATGCATGAATTAGGGATATATTATAATCCTCAAGATTCCCTTAATTCAAAGGAAATTTCAGATTTTCCTGATAAAGAGTATCAGACGTATGTTCAAAAATGTGGTTGCACTCCTTTCCCTAATTGCCAAAATAAACAGGTTCAGGAGGTAGTTCATGGAAACAAAAGTAATTCTCAAAAGGATAAAATATTTGAAGAAGAAAATATGTTTTAAGATCTTGAAAATTTGCTTGGAAAAAATTCTTATGAGAACTGTGATGAAATTTTTTTGAGTATGAACTATTTTCTAATCCATTTTGTGAAAAGGAATTGCGCATTGTACATGTAGAGGATGAAGTTATAGCAGAGAATATTTATAGAGACATTGTTGATATATATGAAGCCCATGATGACACTCATGAAGATGCATTCGGTGAAGGTATGAACTTTTATGATATATTATGTGATAAAACGCCTGATAAGTTAGAAGGCAACTCTCATGGAGGTATGTTTAAATTCTCTACAATTTTTAAACCATGGTTTGAGGAAATAAATGAAAGTACGTCTGATGGAGAAATAGATTAATATTTTTTACAAAATACTTGTGAAGATAATATATGTCCAGTAGCATTAGGTGAGAGAAAAGAAGAAGAAAATGTATTCAGGAATGACCTAAATTTTTCAAATTTACTACATAATGAGGATGAGACACTTAATGAATACATGCAATCTGATCAACATATAAAAGAAGGAAAACCTAAAGGTAATTTAAATCTTCTTCAAGAAATTTTCATGATGAAACATCAGAAAATCCAGAGGAGATCTTGAGCAATGTAACTTTTTTTGAAGATGAACAACACAATGTTGAAATCATAGAAATATTATCAGAAGATGCAATCAATAAAATAAGTGATGTTTATGACTCGAGTACCATAATGGCTTCAACAATGGTGGAAATTTTACACTTTCATAAAGAGGGCGTGCTTTTGCAAAGCTGTCATAATCAGAGTAGTAACAATGACATTGAATTGATGTATTTTCAAGGATATAAAGGTTTGAAATTTTGTATCAATTCCTTTGATTGGACTAAATCAAGATATCATTCTAATTCACAAATGAAGATATCTATGAATAATAGAAAATTGATAACAGAGAATGTTGTAATGTATATGTATGTGGACTATATGATAAGGGAAGATATTACAAGGAGTATTTGTATAATTTGAAGATACCTATTATCAAAGAGTGCAAGTCTAGTTGGTTGAGGGAAAGTATCAACATATTTTATTAGACATATCTCAGTATTATTTTCATATTGATGTCAATGGAATGTGATGAAAACAAGATTTTTTGGTAGAGGCAAATATTGCCTTTTCGTTTTGTTAGCCTCGGGCTACCAAATTATATATGATGTAATTTCTACACAGTGACTCTATAACTCTATTGACTGGAACTTGGTCTACTTCTTCCTGAGATAACTAAATTCTTACTATACTCACAAGCAGTATACATCCCTAGAAAAGGCCACTGTTGGAGCATTAAATTTTTCCATTTAGAAGAATCAAATTTACCTGTTGGCATTAATGTTTCAAACGAAAAAGTGTATTCAGAATGAACCATTTTTTTTCTATTTTGTGGGTCATAAATGTTAATGATTTAAGTAGAGCTATGAGAGAAATCATTCTTCTTGTTACTGTTTTTCTCCATATCTTCCTCACTGCTCAGTTAGTGTGACATGGCACCAAGTATGTATTGAGGTGACTTTTTTTTTATGACTAACATGGACCCATTTGACCGTTGTTAGCTCATGTCTTTATTATACCACAAACGAATTGATGAATTCAGTTACTATGGAAATGATTGTCTCCTTGTGTGCCCACATGTAGACTCTTCAATTACCTGAAAGTTTCTTATTTTCGTAGGAAAAGAGAAACTTCTTAAAGGAAGATGACATATGGGATATTGGGTATCTCTGGAATAATTTTTTGCAAAATTTGTATATCTAAAGGATGTGATTTTTCTAAAACAAGAACTACACTTGATGGAGATTTATATATGACCTGTAAATGATTAATTTTGGTTGTGTAATTCATTCTCTATGAGAGAATTATTTGTGAGATACTTGTAGTTTTGAAGATCATGTGCATGCCTCTCTGAATAAAGCCATTTTATCTGACTTGGCTTGTGAAGCCTTGTGTTGAGTGTTTTGATTATCAATAAAGGATTGATATTTTTGTGGTGTGGTTGGATTTTTCCCTCAAGTAGGATGGTTTTACTAGGATTAAATATGTGTCTTTAAGTTTCTTATTTATCATTATTTTATTTATGAAATTTTGGTTCAAAACATTAACATGGTATCAGAGAGGGTCTGAAGAAAAGATCCAAAACCAGATGTCATTCAGTTATAATTTTATGATAAAATTATGTGATTCCTTAATAAGATGCTCATTGGTATTCATTGTGAAAGATAGTATGCATGTAGTGCAATGATCATCTTATGAATGTTGGATTGTAATTTTTGTTCAATATTGTTAAAATAGATAGCTGTGTATTGATCTTTATTTGTGTGCATGGTGAGATCCTTCTTGAGAAAGATTAGACATTCTAGAGATAAGTATTTTGTATCTTTGAGTATTGATTATGAATTTTATATATTTATTTCATGCAATAACATTGGAAGTAGTGAATCATGTATGCTTCTAGCATTATTCTGCTTGATTCTATTACTAATCTCTCTAAAATGCTTCCAGGATGGATCGAGGAGCATAAGGATGATGAGAAATTTTGGCCTAAGATGAGTTGGTGGCTCTTGAAGAAGAAGTACCCATTCAGATTATTTTGTGATTAGTTTCTTTGAATGGGAAAAATTGATATTTAGAGGGAGCTTGTGCGGAAAAGGGAGAGTAGTGCAAAAGCTCCTTGCTTGGTCAAACTTTGGAGTAAATTATTATTTTATTTAAACTATGAATATACTACCCATGTTTAGAGGGAGTCTCACCTGAGAGGGATTCTCAGTATTCAAATGATATTTTATTCTCTCTAATGAGTTCTTCTCTTAGAGGGAGAAGTTTGAGGTGGAATCCCTTGTTAATTAGTTCTTCTCTGAGAGGGAGAAGTTCAAGATGAAATCCATTGTTAATGCATTCTTATTTATGAAATAATTTTGAGGTGAAAGCCCTTGAACCACCCTTTGCGAGTAGGTATGATGAAACCACCCTCTGGAAGTAGGGAAGGTGGTAATGCATTCTTTTCTGCGATAATTTTGAGGTGAAAGTCCTTGTTCCACCCTCTAGGAGTAGCCATGGTAGAAGTCATGTGAATCCATTACTTAATTTTTTATTCTTTTCTGATTCACCCTCTAGGAGTAGCTATGGAGAATATTGTTATGATGAGATAATAATTTTATATTCATTAAATCTATGATAAGATTTTTTATTGACATTATTGTCGCAAATTCACTATGCTTGTCAGGTTGAGAGACACTATGTCATATGAATGATCTCTCTCTTGCTAAGAGGGAGTGTAAAGTATTTAAGTATCTACAAGAGAAATTATTCTTCTTGTTACTTTTTTTCTCCATATCTTTCTCATTGCTGAGTTAGCGTGGCACCGAGTCTATATTGAGGTGGCTTGTGTTTTATGACTAACATCGACCCATTTAACTATTGTCAGTTCATGTCTTTATTCTACCACAAAAAAATTGATGATTTCAGTTACTTTGGAAATGAGTGTCTCCTTATGTACTCACATGGAAACTCTTCAATTATCTAAAATTCTTCTTATTTTCACACAGTAAGAGAAACTTCTTAAAGGAAGACAACATATGTGATATTGGTTATCTCTAGAATGGTTTGGTGCACACTTCATGTCTCTAAAGGATGTGATTTTTCTACAGAAAGCATCGCACTTGATGGAGATTTATGTATGATCTGTAAATGATTAATTTTGGTTTTGAAATTCATTATCTATGAGAGAAGTATATATGAGATACTTGTAGTTCTCAAGATCATGTGCATGCCTCTGTGAAGAAATTCATTTTATCTAACTTAGCTTGTGAATCCTTGTATTGAGAGTTTTTATTATCAATAAAGGATTGATCTTTTGGTGGTGTGGTTGGGATTTTCCCTCGAGTAGGACAGTTTTCCTAGGGTAAAATATGTGTTGTTATGTTTCTAATTTATCAACCATTTATTTATGTAGTTTTGGTTCAAAACATTAACAATAAAGTTTGCAGTTGCGAAATGGAAATTTTTTTCTATTTTATAGGGACGGAAAAAAAGGGAGCGAAAAAATGATTTTTTCTATTTTGCAAGTATCATACTACAAGGCTCTGAAATCACTAATTTTTTTCTATTTCGCAGAGGACATATTAGTGGCTAGTGAAGTGGCAAAGAGGTTTCAGAAATGTTGGAATTTCAACCTGTTGTAAAGATGATGTCGACATAGATGGAATATGATAAACAATGGAAACTCTAAAACTGACCCATTTTCAAAAATCTACTTTTCAAGCTCCAGTCAAAATCTTAGATTTTAGTAAGGTGTTTTTAGGTTTTTGACCAAAGACAAGTCCAAAAGATAGGTAGTTATTAGTTAATTTGTTGATTAGCTTTTTTTTCAAAAATAATTTTTTAAATTTTAGTATAGGGTGGTGTCTCTTCACCCTAAAGGGGTGTGAAAACCATTCATCCACATATATATGTGGTGTAAAATTTAACCAAAAGATATATATGAAAAAAAGGAGGAAGATGGTATTGTAGGTAGATAGCTTGGATGGTGACTGCAACTAAAATGCAAATCAATTGTATTTACTTTTTTATTAATACAAAGAAAATTTCTTTCCTGTCCAAGATTGAAGAAGTAAGTTCATTTTTTTTTATTGGATTGGTCCTTTGCATTTTCTGTTTCAAGAATTTCCTCTTTACTGTTAGATTTTAGAGAATTGAAGTTTTAAATATTGGTTTTTGCGTATCAAGGGTCATATACGAATATCTCATCTATAAAATTCCTTGTCTAATTGGTTTCCTACCAAGGAATTAAATTCATTTAGAATAAAATAAATATTATAACCGATTTATCCTTGATGTCATGGGGGAGGGAATCTAAAGTTGAATTGAAGAGTGTACATGAGGGTTCAAACAAAGCTTGACTACATTTTGCCCAATTAGTTGGATAAGGGATTGACATGTGTATTTCCTCAAAGAAGGTTTTTAACATTTGTATGAGCATTGAATTTTTTTTCATTTCATCCTTGCAAAGTATATTATCTCATACCCAAAGCATTTTCCTTATACACAAATTCAATTTCAGTTATAGAGCATGTATAAGCATTCATAATATTCATGCACCAAGTAAGAAGTATATATTCTTATTCTAATTAATGTCAAGAAACATTTGTCATCTTGAGAGATCAAGGAAGATTAAATTGGCTATAGAAAAGACCTTTGTGTTTGGGGTGAGAGTTTACCCACCTATGTTTAGCAAAGCCTTAAGTGGAGGGGAATTAGACTGTTTGCATTCATTGGTCAAGACTTATTGAATAAATCCTATAGGATAATTGGCAAAGCTCTTGGATTTCCAATCTGTGGTTTTGGGAACCAACACAAGGCACAGTATGACATTCACTACACATCAGAAGCTCCTCACATAGTTGGCTTCACTAACTCAGATAGGGTTGGTGATGTCAATGATTGGAAGTCCACTTCTAGATTTTTTTTTACCTTGGTTCTAGTCCTATCACATGGTCTTGCAAGAAGCAATATGTTATTGCATTATCATCTATGGAGGTTGAGTGTCAAGCAGTGGTGTTAACTATTTAGGATATTTTATGGCTTTGGCAATTGATAACAGAGTTTGGGTTTCCTCTTGATAGTCCCATATTTATTTGGTGTGATTTCAATCTGAGTGTTATACACATTTCCTACAATCTAATAGTGAATAAATGGATGAAGCACATTTAGATCTACATGCACTTCATCAAGAAGCTTATTCAGGATTATTCACTTATCTTGGAGTACATTCCTATAGAGGAGCAGGTTATTGACATGTTAAAAAAACCTTTTGCATTTCCGCAATATCTTCAGTTGTGATCTATGCTTAGGGTGAAGGAAGTTGTCCTTGGGGGGTCTTTGTGAGGTCTTCCATCCTTCATGTTTTTGTTAGCATGCTTTTATTTATTTTAAGAGTTTTTGTTGGAAATACAATATGGGAAAGCAAGATACTGAGAGGGGGGGAGAATCATATCTTAAAACTTTTATCCCTTAAAACAAAACTGATCCACAACCATACATAAATATAATTGATCTAACAACTAGTAGCATCCATAATAGTAAATAAATAACACAAGACACAAAATTTTGGTAACCCAAAAACCCAATAAGGTAAAACTGGGGTGGGGATGATACCCACAAAAATATTCACTACTACAGCAATAAAGTGTGTCTGTTAGGGCTACAAAGTTTGATCACAATATGTAATCTACCTGGTTAAAGGTCTGCCCAGTTAAGAGTTATAGATCATTACAATCTACCTTGTAAAAGGATTTAAACTTACAACAAAGTAAGCACTCAGCTAAGAGATTTAGAAAGGTCTGTTAGAACCACTCTGTTAAGAGATTTCACCTGATACACTAGTTAGAATGTCTCAAGAACTGATCCTTCATTATGCACTTTGATGCTAATAACAAATCTCCTCTTTCCAATACCTTCTCTGATCTAATAATCTGATATTTCTTTACTCTATTGTTCACTTCTCTTTCACTCTGCTAGATCTATGCTTCTTCTTTCAAATTGACCCTTTATGCATCTCTCATGAACACATATACTTTTCCTCTCATACGCATCTACACCACTCACATAGTTTTAGGGTTTAAGAAGTAATCTTATATACTTTATGAATCTGACATCTAGATCTAGATCAATGATCAGGATCAAATGCTTATGCCACTTAGGCATTCTAATTTTTTGATTGGCTCCATGCCACGCATTGGGATCAAATAATTAATGCGTAATTAACTCAGTTGAAATCATTAACTGCATGAACAATTTGGCCCAAAATAGTTTACCTTCAATTTTGTGCCATTCCTAATATGTATGTCAAAACTGTCTTGCTCAGCACATTAAGACTCTGGCACTCAGCAACGATTATGCTAGATAGCTCAGCCTGTACTGGATAGATCAATCGCAGTGATGGCTAGCTAAACTACCTAGATAAATGACTAAGTGTGGGACACTAATGATCAACAAAACTTAGAGATCAACAATCTCCCCCTTTGATATTAGTTGAAAAAACACACTTATCATTTCTTTACATCCACAAAATTTTGCCTAACTACACAACGTATTCCCCCTAAGATTATACTTCATACTTACACAATCAACATGCCTTACAAAATATTATGCCTGATTTTGCACATCTTTATCTATTTTCTTATCTGATTCCCCCTTGTTTTTTTCAGTGATAGCAATAGGTTTTAAGTCATACTTATCCAAAAATGACTTATGAAGCTTTAATTTTAGTGCAAACGTTGTATCCCAACTATCCTTTACAAAATTCATAACTTTTACCTTAATTTCTAGCTCGACAACTAGAGTTACCAAACTATCTATTATAGAGAGATGAGAATCCCCCTTGACTAATTCATTTGCAGCTTTAAGTTCCTTCTGTATAACCTCTAGATGAGGTATTAAGCCAGTCTGAATAGTTATTAACTTTTCTCTTATTCTGCCATCTTCAGCCATAAGCTCGGCTAATCTTCTATGTGTATGAGTCAACTTGTCAAAATGTAAGGAGCTAGAACTAGCATCCATATTCAATGTACTCCCTGTTGAGTTCAAGGCTAGTTGCAAATTCTAAATAATATGTTGGTTATCCTTGGTAAAGAAGTCTACATCACATAAATTTTTATATACGGAATAGACATTATTTGCAACTTCTTCAAGAATACTAATAAGAGAAGAAAGTTTGACCTATTTGATAGCAATCTCTACTGATATCTTCTCCAAAAATTTGTTCTCAAATTTCCTCTCGGACCATTGTAGCAACATTTCATTTGCCTCAATAATTTCATCATTCACTTTTTGCACAATATGGACTAACTATTCCAAAATTGATGTTTGTTCATTTATATCTGTTATATCAAAATTATTAACAAAAATATCCTTCATTTCATGTAATACTTGCTTTTGTTGGCACTCCCTCTTCAATTCTTCTTGTTTCTTCTTCATCTTCAAAAGATCTTGTAGAGTCTGAATCTTCTCATATGTCAAGTTATTTTTATCCCATTTAGGAATTACAATCACTTCATCCAAAGTGACACTTGGACTTGGTGACTTCCTCTTATGTGACTTCTTCATTTTGAGTTCTGAAGAGCTGATGCTCAGCTCAGGTATCATGATATCTTTACCTTTGTAAGTATTAATTTCAATTTTTGCCTTCATCTGAGTCAAGATTACCTACTAATCAAGTACAGTTCCTATATTGGGTTCGGTTGGAGTAGATGTTGTAGAGTGTGGTAGATCCACCAACACTTGTATAGCCTTGTTCTGTAGGCTTATTTACAATTTCCTCCATCTTATCTCCACTCTCTAAAACTGTTTGTACAACCTCTAAAATAGGTGGATTTATAGTGATTACCTCATTTTCTCCTTCTTTCTCTGACTTGACCTCAGTTACCCGAATGGGTGAATGCATATTTGTGTTTGTCGGCTCATTCTGATCCTCGGCATCTACATTGCTATTTTCGCCAAGTGTAGTAATAATGGGACTATCCATTGTCAAATATGTAATTTCCATATCACCTATTTCCTTTTGGGGTTTTGTTTCAGTTTTTTCTTGATCTATAGCAATTTCTTTCTATGTTTCCTTTGGCTCTGAGGTGCCTTCACTTTTCTCATCGACCTTCTTAGTGATTAACCCAAAATTTTCCTTCCATATTTTGGTGCTTTTTTGAACTACACCTTCAACATCATTTCGCAAAATAGCATAAGCTCTTTGTTTAGGAATAAAATTATTTTGATATTGTTCTATGAATTTATCTATTTGTTTCTTGGTTAGATCAGGAATGACCTTAGCCAATGTTCCTTCCCTTATCTATCTTTTAGTCATCAGTGCATATTGCCATTTCTGAGACAAAATATCATATAGCTCTGTAGGAATGAGATTTCCTATCTCTACAAGCATCATCTTGAATGTGCATATCATACCTAATAATGCTTCATGAATCTTATGCTTGTTAGCTATGCTTTGCTTCTCATACTTGATAAACTTAAATCCTACTACACCAGCATTACTCCTTAGGTTCTTACATACCTCATCAATATTGGTCATTCATTTATTTGATGTTGTAGGTATGTTACTTGACACATCTGTATCTATCTCCTCATCATCTTTAGACTCCAAGCATAGCTTCCTCCTTGGTCTTTTCTTAGCAGGTTGGCACAACAAAGCCTTGGTTGTAACTTGTTTTCTCTTACCTGAACTGCTCTCACCAGCAATCTTCTTTTTATATACCTTTGTTGTCTCAACTTGTGCAGAAATAGTTGATGCTCTAGTCATAGGCTAGTTAGCTACAGGAGGGGTAGCCTTAGATTTGGCTTGACTTGGTTTAGTTTCCTTAGCAACTACTGGCTGCTTCCCTTTTCCTTTAATAGTGACCTCCTCTTTAGGTTCACTCTCCTCTTCTTCGCTAGACATATCTTCTCCATTTCCTATAGATAAGGCCAAAGGTGCATCCTCTACTTCTTCATCACTCTCAATACCAACCATCTTCTTTATATTTTTGATAATTTTCTTCCTTTTTCTCTCCATAGTGCCAGCCTTCAAATCCATAGAGATTTTGAATTTAGCTTCTTCATAGTTTCCAAAATGTTTCACTGTACTATCAATTTCCTCTGCCAATAGAGTTTTTATTGATGTAGATGTCTCATCAATGTTTACTTCATAAGGTAATGGCCTCAGCCGTGATACCCTCAGCACTAATGCCTGCACATAGGTGTAATCTGTGTCTACTTGAAAACATACATCTTCATAATGTTTCTCAATTAGTGAACTGGGAATTCTACTCCTTAATCTCATCTTTTTCTTGAATTCCACAAAATATGTTCCCATCACATTGTCAAAACTATCACCTAATTGTTGAATAAATGCATTATTTTGTTGTGTGATAGGTATGTCTATTTTCCACACTATGTTTCCAAAAGAAGGAAATGTGTTTTGTATGTAGAAGAATATGCGAGTGAGCAAAGATTCAAACTTACATATTGAGTTCTTTGATTTTCTAATTGAAGCTAGGTTCTCGGCTAGTTGCATTAGTTGTAGCTTCGTAAGGTCATAGGTATGATCCTTCTTTACAATTTTCCAAGCTTGGTCGACTGCAATGTAGGGGACACTATCCAGTTGGCTTGACTGATAAAACTTATGAGCTATAACCCTAATAACAAAATCAAGCTCCAAATTTGTAATTGTAGATATCGTCATCCCTCTTTTGTTCCAAATGGCTCCAGTGAATTCTTCAATGTTTTCCTTACTCTGACATTTCATAGTTTTCTTCCCATTTAGAATTGGATAACCAGTTACACGATGGATGATTTCATTTGTAATACTAAATGGTCCATTCTCTATCCATATGTTCATGTCATGTATTTGACTCAGAACAATCTTGATCCATTCCATTCTCAATTCCCTCAGAAAGTCTAGGGCACAAGTTAACCCTCTCTCAGCTAAGTGTTTATGTTCATCTTTTAGGGCTCCGTCAATGCAAAATTTGTTGTAAGATGCATATAGCATGACCTTATATCATGGATCATAAGTACCTTTGGTGGAATTGATGATAGGGCTCCAGTTAGATCACCCTTGATGGTGCTCTCAAAAACTGCTCAGAAATTAGGAGGCGCACAGGTGTTGTTCCTTACCAACTTCACTTATCTTACACATATAACATGACCTTATATCATGGATCATAAGTACCTTTGGTGGAATTAATGATAGGGCTCCGGTTAGATCACCCTTGATGGCACTCTCAAGAACTACTTAGAAATTAGGAGGTGCATAGGTGTTGCTCCTTCCAATTGAATGTTTAGAAATTCCTTCTCCATTCTCTTAGCTGGTGCAGAATAACTTGAGGCCATTTTCTCTAAAAAAATAGGGTTTCAAGGATCACAAACAGAGTACCTTGACAAGTAAAAAAATCTGCACTCTTCACTAAAGAGGTTGCCGATGGCACATTGTAGAGATCTTCAAAAATCTTTGCAGAATTCAAGTTCACAAATGCACAATCGCTCTTATGAAATTCTTAATCGCATGGTGAGAAGAAATGAAATAGCTCTTCCCTTTATATAAGATCCAATGGTTGAAAGTTAGGTCAACATTAAATGTTCTTTCCATTGAGTGAGTGCCAAACAACTGTCCTCGACTGACTCACAAAATTCACTTTCCTCTCAGTCATCAAAAAAAACTTACTCAGCATACATTAGAAATATACTATTGCTCAGATACTATAGTGCATTTTGAATTTTCACGCTACATAATTCAAAATATGTCCTGACGCATCTTATTATATGTAGATATGGACTATTATACTTTTATATGTTAGGAACTGATAAAAGATATGAGATATACCTTTCTTTGCTTAATTAGTGATGGTGGGATCACCTGATCCATCAGATTGGGTGACCTTGGCTTCAGTAGCTTCACTGCTACATGGGTCTGCTTTCCTTATCCATTTTTGGTTCATCTGTGCTCTAATATTCTCAATAGTGGGAGCAGGTACCCTTGTTTTGCAATCTTTTCTGGTATGACCAATTTTCAAATAGTTATAGAAAACTAGGTTTCCGTTCATCCAACTCTTAGATTTTCCATTGAAATGTGTCTTTATGCAGTTTTCTGGAACATGTCCATACTCACCATAGTAATGACAGCTATGCCCTGTTTTATAATCCCAATTGTAAGTGTTACCCTTCCTTGGTGCTTTTTCTTGTGTCTTTGATGTCAATTATTGTTTAGCATTAGACCTACAATCTTGTGCTCTATGTCCAAATTTTTGACAGTTGTAACAATACCCATTGAATCTAGGTGTGGGAGGTGCATTATTTGCCTTTTCCCAACATTCATGTGCTTGATGTCCAAACTTCTTACAGTTAAAGCAATAACCATTGAACTTAGGTTTAGGATTGGATTTACCATTCTTGCTTCGGCAGATGTTTGTTGTGTGTCTTGATTTTCCACAGTGGTGGCATACAAGCTTGTTGTTCTTTGAATTTGCATTCCTCTTTTCACCAATCTTAGATGATTCTCCTTTCTCAGTAGATGTTTGTTGTTCGATGTGACCTAATCCAGAAGAATCTTTCGATCTCCTTGATGCTTCCATCAAGTTTTCAAAATGAGTCAAAGCTCCATTGGGTCTATTCAATCTTTCATTCACTTCTTTCTCAGATCTCAATTCATTTGTCAATTGATTGTTCTCATATCTCAGATTTATCATTTCCATGTCTTTCCTACTGATCTCCTGATTTGCAAGTAGTAGTTGATTTACCATGTCAACCTGATTGTTTGTCATCATTTGTACTTCATGTGTCCTTTCATCAAGTCTGACAATCATCATTCTTTTGTCTTCTTTAGCCATAGCTTTGTCATCTTCAGCTTTATTCTTTTGTTCCACTACTTTACATGCTCTTACCATTTGCATTTCTTGTCCTCTTTTTAGGTTTTTGACTTCTTCACACAATGTATTGTTCCTTTCTAGTAGATCTACAATTGCTGCATCACTCTCAGTAGAGTTTCCATTCTAAAATAGATTTGCAGTGTCTTCTTCATGATAATGAGTATCATTCATTTGTTTGGCCAAATATTTTCTTGATTGTAAGGACTTCTTTAATTCTTGTCTTGATGTCTCAAGCTAATGTAAAGCTAGCTGAATTTCAATCTTTTGATTCTCAATGACTTTACCCAATTTATAAATCTCCATCTCTAGATCTGTACTCTCAAGCTTATTAAAACCTTTTGTAGGAGAACTTAGCTCTGATACCAATTGTTGGAAATACAATATGAGAAATCAAGATACTGAGAGGGGGGGTGGATCAGATCTTAAAACTTTTATCCTTTAAAACAAAATTGATCCACAACCATACATAAATGTAATTGATCTAACAACTAGTAGCATCCATGACAGTAAATAAATAACTCAAGACATAGAATTTTAGTAACCTAGAAACCGAATAAGGTAAAACTGGGGTTGGGATGATACCCACAAAAATCTTCACTACTGCAGCAATAAAGTATGCCTATTAGGGCTAAAAATTTTGATCACAATATGTGATCTACCTAGTCAAAGGTCTTCCCGGTTAAGAGCTATAGATCATTACAATCTACCTTGTAAAAGGATTTAAACTTACAACAAAGTAAGCACTCAGTTAAGAGATTTAGAAAGGTCTGTTAGAACTACTCTGTTAAGATATTTCCCTGATACACTGCTTAGAATGTCTCAAGAACTGATCCTTCATTATGCACTCTGATGCTTATAATGGATCTCCTCTTTCCAATACCTTCTCTGATCTAATAATCTGATGTCTTTACTCTGCTATTCACAACTCTTTCACTCCACTAGATCTATGCTTCTTCTTTAAAATTGACCCTTTATGCATCTCTCGTGAACGTATATACTTTTCCTCTCATACACATTTACCCCACTCACATATTTTTAGGGTTTAAGAAGCAACCTTATATACTTTACGAATCTGGCACATAGATCTAGATCAATGATCAGGATCAAATGGTTGTGCCACTTAGGCATTCCAATTTTGTGATTGGCTTCATGCCATGCATTGGGATCAAATAATTAATGCGTAATTAACTCTGTTGAAATCATTAAATGCATGAACAAGTCGGCCCAATATAGTTTACCTTCAAGTTTGTGCCAATCCTAATATGTATGTCAAAATTGTCTTGCTTGGCATATTAAGACTCTGGCACTCGACATGAACATGATCAACTTTTTATTGATTGTCGAGTCACTTGGCAACCATTATCTGCTTGGCAATGATTATGTCGGATAGCTCAGCCTATACTAGATAGCTCGGCCATAGTGATGACCAGCTAAACTTCCTAAATGAATGACTAAGTGTGGGACACTAATGATCAACAAAACTTAGAGATCAACATTTTTTTTCCACTGGGTTTTCTCTTTTGTCTCTAATTAATAGAGATTTCTTGTACTTGGGTACCTTATCAGGTCTAGTTGTCGGGACCCATTTTTTTTTCTTTCATGCATCTAGTCCTTAGTTTTTTAGACTCTCCCTAAGTTCATCTTAAGGGGGGTGTTGTAGTAATAAGGTCAATTACTTAGTTTATTAAATAATATTGATTTATTTTTTAAGTCACCTTTTAGTTTAGTTTCACTTATACTAAACTTAGCTTCGTTAATAATTAATAAATTATTAATTATTAATTCCTCATCCTAGGGTTTTCACTTTTAGGTTTTGATTTCCTTTTATAAGGATTGATCCCTTTGTAATTATTCAATTATTTCCATATACTCATTTTCTTCAGGCTTTTAGAGCACCATTTGTGTGTTTTAGGATTTCTTGCACATGACAAGTTATTTGCATGCAGGTGTTTAATAAAAACTGTGAGGTTGTATTTCTACAAATTCACATGAGTAACCACACCCTCAAAAATAAATATTTTACAAATATTAATTGGTGGCAATTTTTATAAATACATTAAATAAAATTTAAAAATATTAAATCAAAACACTTCACATTTAAAAATTATAAAGGTGGGTTTTGATTTAAATAGATAGACATAATTTTTTATTAATAAGAGGATTGGCGGGGTCTCCCCCCACTATGGGTCATGCAGAATATTATAGGCCATAGGGGCTATTGGTGTGTTAAGTTTGAGAACCGTCACAACTATTCTTCTAAAAATTCTTAAACATTCTCAAATGTTTCAACTTCTCTTGCTTTAGCCATACTAAATATGCTTGTGCTTCTTGCCTTTCAAAATTATATAACATATGTCAATACATTGTATCCCAAATCTAAAAATTAWAAATGACATATTAGTAAAAAATAGGTRATGTTACGGTTTTAAATTTATTTTCAATGCTAAACATGTACTTTRGCTTTAAAATGTKCCTTCATCTTATAGAAATTAAACAAAAGATATGAATCATTAACTCAAGAACTTGAGATAAGTTTTTTACAATACATGTTCAATTGGGTGGGTACTTGACCTTGTTCATTCCAAGTGCTACTAAAAATTCCTGATTGATATTGAATTATTGAAAAATTTGGTGAAGGTAATCTTGGATGCTTAACAAGAGAAAGTCGGGGAAGGGAATTTGCAAAAGCATAGATTCTCTAATCTTGCCAAAATAACACATCCCAAGGCAATCATTGACAATCCCTACAAAATAGTTAGTATAAATTCTTGGTTTCTATTTTGTAATGTTTGATCAAATAATACTATTGGATTGTGATGTTAAAATCATAGTGCACGATTTTTTTTTAAAAAGGCAAAAGTGAAAAAAAAAAAAAGTTATGTCTTTCTCCAAATTGCCAGGTCAGAGATATTTTTAAGACAAGGACAAATTTCCCCTTGGATTTTTTGTATGGTGGGGAACAATACTAAATTTAAATATGACGTACAAGTTTGGAAAATCCTTGACTCCAAACTTAGCTAACATAGCCTAGCTATCATAACAGATACTAAGCCATCATGGGGACCCAAAAAAGGACATGGTGGGGGAGGGCACATTGTGAGAGCTCATAAAACAATTTAACCAAAATTCTAAATAAATTGAAATATAGCTACAAAAGGATAATGCATGTGTTAAATTCTCTATCATGTTCTACATGTATCGTTAGCTTTAATTTTATAGAAATTGCATTACTATCTTCTAAGCATTGTCACCTCTTCCATCATGTTTTTTTGGTTCTTATAATAGTACAATCACCATAGAAATGTTGATGTGTTCATTGACGTTGATCATAGGAATGTGATCTATACAAATTTAAAAAATAAACCAAAAGGTTGTGTTGTGAGAAATATTAAGCCTAATTTTCCAAATCTAACATAAATTATTGATGAAGGGTGCTCCCCTTATTAACACAAACACACAACAAAAATTGAGAATAAAAAGATTTGCTAAGACAGGAATGAGCTTTCTATTACCCACCATGAAATGAAATTACAATATTCTGAAATATAATATGCACCTTCAGAAATGCAACATGCATAGCCACATGTGCATTTTATTACAATAATCTACCAGCCAGAGCCACTAGCTGCATAACCCAGAACTGCCCTAGACAACCCTACTGGCCTTCAATATATATCCAATTTTAACAGCCCAAAAAGACTCTGGAAATAAAACCCTAACATTTGAGTCCAACCAACCCTAAGATATTATTATTCATTTTAATTACTTTAGAGTAGGCCCAAACAACTTTGGAACCCAAAAAGAAATTTTGAAGAAACTTTAACATTTTCAAGTTCAAGTAGCACAACTTTCGGAGACCATAACTCATCAACCATTGACCCAGTGGGCCATCATAACCCCATTTCAGGAATTACATGAAGTTCTCTACAACATCCATCTTGGGATTTTCTAGTTAGCCAAGGTTTCAACCCCATTCAGAGCCTCTAAAACCTTCAAAACTAAGTTTGAAGTTTCTGTACCCTATTTCCAATACCAAAAATATCCAATATCTACGAAACTAGATTTGATCTGGAAATGAAACTTTATTGCCATGATGATACAATCAAAGTGAACCTCTAGGGAAGAAAATAGAACATTGTAAGCTCAAACGGAAAAATTAATAAAAATGGTAACTTTCCAGAAATAGTAACTCTGCACAAAATAGCCCTTATTGAAAAGAAACCAAAAAATATTTTTGGGTGATGCAAGATTGCTCTTACACCCAGGATGCTCTTGCATTAGACACCTAGGGTAATCTAAGAGGTGACTATGTCACATCTCAATTTGTCAAAGGAAAACCAAGATGGTTAACCTCCTCCCTTGATAGCCATGATGAATCTTCTATAGGTCATCCTTTACATTTGACCAAATATTCTTCATATGTCCTATTCCTTGTGCTTCTACCAACATGAGTATCCAAAATGTTTTCAATATCCTCTATAGCTGAAGTAGTTTCTGGAATAATCCACTGTGCTTTTGTGATATGATCCTCAACACCTCCCTCATGATATTCTGTCAAATCTAAAATGTTAAATACTGGTGAAATATTGAGTTCACTGGGAAGCTCCACTTCATAAGAATTTCCTAAATCATGCTTCTTTAATTTTTTGCATGGTCCAAACTTCTTCATCTTCAACTTAGTATATGTTCCTACTATAAATCTCTCCTTTTGCAAATGAACCATGACTTGATCTCTCACCTGAAATTCCTTATGTCTTCTTTTCTTGTCAGCCTTAGCCTTGTATTGTGTATTCATTTTATTAATGTGATGCTACACCTCCTCATGCAAATTCTTCAAGTGTTCTGCAAAGTCTTCAGCTTCAGCGCTACTTGTCTCTCCTTTGTCCAACTTTCTTAATTCTAATGCATTTCTGGAACTACTTCCATACACTATCTAGAATGGTTATTTACCAGTGCTCCTATTGAAGGAATTATTATATGCAAATTTTGCCTGTAGTAAAACCAAATCCCATCCCTTTGGTTTATCTCCAACCAAGCATCTCAACAAATTTCCAAAACTCCTATTCAAAACTTATGTCTGTCCAATAGTATATGGATGGTGTACTAAACTGAACTTCAAATCTGTTTTCAACTTTTTGCACAAGGTTCTCCAAAAGTAACCAAAAAACTTGGTGTCTTGATCTGAAACTATGCTCTTTGGTAAGCCATGTAGTCTTACCACCTCCCTGAAAAACAATTTTGCTACATGAACAACATCATTTGTCTTCTTGCAAGGAATGAAATGTGCCATTTTTAAAAACCTATCCACCACTTTAAAGATGGAATCATGCCCTCTCTGAGTTCTCAGTAGGCCAAGAACAAATTCCATACTAATATCTTCCCATGGCTTCTCTGGTACAGATAATGGCTGATATAACCCTATATTTTTCTTCACTCATTTTTCCATCTAACATACTCTGCAAACTTGTACAAATTTATTAACATATTTCTGCAACCATGGCCAATAATAATTCTCACTAACTAGAGAAATGGTTTTATCTCACCCAAAATGTCCAACCAATCCTCCACTATGATTTTATTTGATTAAATTATCCCTCATGGAGCTCTTTGGAATGCATAGGTGACTACGTCTAAACAACATATCATCCTAGATTATGAAATCCAACCATTTGGTTTGATCCAAAATAACAGGTTCTCTTCAAGATTTTCAAGCTTCACCAACATTTGGATCTTTAGGATACAAACTCTTGAGTTCCTTGAACCCAACAACCTCAATCTGCATCTCTGTCAGCAAAATCAATCTTCTACTAAGGGCATCTGTAATCCTATTAGACTTCTCACTCATGTGCTTCAAAACAAAAGTATAACTTTGCAAGAGCTCAACCCATTTTAAATGCCTTTGATTCAAATTTCCTTGACTATTCAAATATTGCAAAGCTTGATGATCAGTAAATAAAATAAACTCTTTTGGAAAAAGATAATGTCTCCTTCTCCTCAGTGCTTGACTTATAGCATAGAACTCCTGATCATAAACATAATATTTTCTCTTGGAATCATTCAAATTCTCACTAAAATAAGAAATGGGTTTACCTTCCTGACTCAAAAATACTCCAATGGCATTACCACTAGCATCACAGCCTACTTGAAACACCTTCTTAAAATCTAGAAGTGCTAGAAAAGGTTGTTCTATAACTTTTCTTTTCAACAATTCAAAACTCTTATCTGCCCCTACAGTCCACTTAAACTCTTTCCTATCCCCTCTCATTGTTTCAGTGGTCAACAAATACTACTGAAACCTTGAATAAAATTTCTATAAAATTTAAGCAAACCATGAAAATATCTTACTTCAGTAGCACTCTTTGGGGTAGGCCATTCACGGATAGCCTGCACCTTTTCTGGGTCCATCTTAAGACCTTCATCCAAGACTACAAATCCCAGATACACTAACTCCTTAAAAAAACTTCACTTCTTCAGATTAATAAGCAACTTCTCTTCCCTTAACCTCTCAAACACCTTACGAATATGCATTATATGTTCTTCCAATTTCTTACTAAAAATCAAAATATCATATAGGTAAACAATAACAAACTTACCCATAAATTATTTCAGTACTTCATTCATGAGCCGCATGAATGTGCTTGGTGCATTGGTTATCCCAAAAGGAATGAATAACTACTCATACAAGCCCTCCTTTGTCTTGAAGGTTGTCTTCCATTAATCTCCTTCTCTGATCTTGATTTGGTGATATCCACTCTTTAGATGTATCTTTATGAAATACTCATCTCCACTCAAACAATCCATAATATCATCCATTCTTGGCAAGGTAAATATATACTTGATAGTGATCTTATTAATAGATCAATAATCTGTATACATCCTCCATTCTCCATTTTTCCTTGGTGCTAATACTGCTAGTACAACACATGGAATCAAGCTCTCGTAGATCAATACCTTCTGCAACAACTCATGCACTAGTTTGTAAAATTCTTCACTCTCTGCTGGAGTCATCCTATGGGTTGCCTTGTTTGGAAAACTAGCCCCTAGGATCAAGTCCATCTGATGACTGATCTTACTCACTTGTTGTAATCCAGTAGGTACATTATCAAAAACAATATCTTGAAACACCTCCAACAAGTCTGCAACTTCTATAGGTACATCTTCTACTTCTTCTTTACCCACCTTTGGAATTAGGGAAAAACACATATGTTCATGCCTCATACCTTCTAAGAACTTTCTTCCATCAAATAAACATATTCTAGCATTACTACATATATTTTCTCCTGTTTCCTTCAATGGCTTCAGCTTTTGTCGAACTCCATCCTTTGTCAAAGAATAAGTTTTAGCATGACCATCATGTATGGCACACCTGTCAAACTGCCAAGGCTTTCCCAGCAACAAATGACATGCATCCATGGGGATGATATTTCAAAGTACCTCATCTCAGTAACTTCTAATCTTGAACTTTACTAAGCACTGCTCATTGACCAGGACCTTGTGGTCATCCTGCACCCAGGAAATTCTGTATGGACGTGGGTAATTTTCCCTTTTCAGCTTCAACTTTGTGACCATTTCTTATGATACCAAGTTATTAGTGCTTCCACCATCAATAATAACATCACAACACTTATCCTTGCACTTGCATCTAGTGTGAAATAGGCTTTTCCTCTCATCTGGGCTCTTCTCTTCATTTATTAGGATCTTCCTGACAACTACGGTTTATCCTCTCTCAGCATCATCTGAGTATTTTGACTGAGCTTCTTCATTTGCATGCACAACTCATGCATGGTCTTCATTCCTCCTATCCATCCTTCCTTGACGCTATGGGAAGTCATAGCCTCGGTGTCCTTCTTCTCCATAATGAAAACATGTCCCATGAAAACCTCCTCTTCCTATTCCTTGCCCTCTTCCTCTTCCTCTTCCTCTCTGAGCCCTATTATTTTGATCATGGGAATGATTTTAATTATTTCCCCTCAGATTCTGACTGCTACTTGACTCATCGTTCTTTTTCTGATCTTCATTTTGGCCTCCATAAGACCGTCCACTAGATCTTCTGCCACGACCTCTTCCACCTTGCTTTCTTTCAAATGTTTTGTTCATCTTCTCTTCCACCCTTAGAGAAAATTGGTATGCCTCTTCAATACTGGTCATTCTAAAGGGACTTAACTCATCCTGAATACTTGGCCTCAATCCATAAAGATAACACACAACTTTTTCCTTCTCAGGTTCTACATGACCTGTTCTAATGAGGACCTGGTAGAACTCTTCTGTATACTCCTACACAGATTTTCCTTCTTGTTTCAACCCTTGCATTTTCCTTAGTAGATAAATCTCATAATCAATGGGAATGAACTCTCTCTGCAACTTCTCCACCATTCAGTCCCATCTTGTGATTTTCTCCTTTCCTCTTCTATTCCTCTCCAACTGAATCTCTTGCCACCAAATTTTTGCATGGATCTTCAGTTTGGCCTTTGCAAATTTGACCCGATCTAGATCTTTGACATC
Organism: Thuja plicata; assembly: GCA_018584345.1. Lineage (NCBI taxonomy): Eukaryota > Viridiplantae > Streptophyta > Pinopsida > Cupressales > Cupressaceae > Thuja > Thuja plicata. The sequence continues at coordinate 473,331 of MU225347.1, forward strand.
TTCATATTCAAAATATTCTTCTAGGTCATTGAGCTAGTCGATCAACTCCTCTGGGTTAAGATTTCCCAAAAATGTGGGAACTTCAATCTTGGGTCTCTTTCCAATCTTCGAAATGTCCCTCAAAAGCCTATCCTCTTCAGGATTTCTAGGTACTTCTTGGTCACCTTGTCTTTCTTCTTCAGATTCCTCATCACTTTCATCTCTAGCCACAATATTCATTCCTCTATGCAGCTCCTCTTGTAATGCTTTCACTTGCCTCTTGAGGACTCTAATACCCTCTTTTGTCACACCTACAATTCTCCCACCATGATTTCTTCGTCGAGGCATTTTGGCTCTTATCACACGAACCCACAACTACAGTCCTGGTGAAAAATACCTCACAGTCGGCAATATGTATACACACTCAGGAACTCCTTCTCTGATACTACTTAATGAAGGGTACTCCCCTTATTAACACAAACACACAACAAAAATCAAGAATAACAAGATTTGCAAAGACAGGAATGAGCTTTCTATTATCCACCATGAAATGGAATTATAATATTCTAAAATAATACATACACCTTCAAAAATGCAATATGCATAGCCACATGGGAATTTATTACAATAATCTGCAAGCTAAACACACCAGCTGCGTAACCCAGAACTACCCTAGACAACCCAACGGGCCTTCAATATATAACCAATTTTAATCGCCCAAGAAGACTCTAGAAATCAAACCCTAAAGTTTGAGGCTGACCAACCCTAAGATATTATTATTCATTTTATTACATTAGAGTAGGCCCAAAAAAATTCAGAACCCAAAAAGAAATTTTGAAGAAACTTTAACATTTTCAAGTTCAGGTAGCACAACTTCTAGAAACCATAACTCATCAACCGTTGACCTGGTGTGCCGCCGTAACCCCATTTTAGAAATGCCATAAATTTCTCTAAAATGATTGTCTTGGGTTTTCCCAATCAATTAATTGTTTTACCCTATTTAGAGCCTCTAAAGCCTTCAAAACTAAGTTCAAAGTTTTTGTACCCTACTGCCAATATCAAAAATATCCAATAGATCTACAAAACTAGATTTGATCTAGCAATGAAACTTTAATGGTAGGCTAATACAATCAAAGTGAACCTCCAGAGAAGAAAATAGAACATTCTAAGCTCAAACAAAAAACTTACTAAAAATGGTAACTTTCCATAAATAGTAACTCGGCACAAAATAGCCCTTATTGAAAAGAAGCCAGAAAATATTTTTGGGTGATGCAAGATTTCTCTTACACCCAGGATGCTCATGTATCAATTATTCTCCAAGATCTAGAACTAGAAACCAATAAACGACATGAAAATCAACACAAAATTATGAGATATCTCATTGACATAAATATAAAATGTCATGGTGCAGTAAATATTTCTCTCTCATGAAATTGTTTTTAAATCTCGTGACTATTTCATTTCAGAATGATAGAAAAAAGTACAAATTTCCAAATTACAGGCTTATGTGTTAGATAAAAATAACTTTGGATGTTAAAAGTAAAGCCTTAATAAGCCTAAATTTTCTAGAGAATGCCTTTAAGTTAGATAACAAGAATACAGGGCTTTTGGTTTTCGTCAAATCATTGGCTCCTATGAAACTCCTTACGAAATTATGTACTTTGTAATAGTGCATTCAATGATTGGTTGCGGATGGAAAAGTATATGTTTCAATTTTTTCCTCTAAAACATATCAAAATCCAAGACTCAATAACAAATACAATTGCAAGATAAAAGAAAGGAAATTGCGAAGATTGAGTGCTCAAATATGGAAATCTAAGGCTTAGGCGAATCGTAAAATTTTTTCTTGGAAAATTTTACACCATAAATTTCTTGTAGGAGAAAATCTGATCATTCTGTCATTGAAAGAAGCTAAGTGTCCACTTTTTCATCATAATAAAAACATTAAAAATATATATATATCTTTTAGAGGTATCCTAGAGAAAAAATGAAATAGAGTCTTATATTTAAACATTTTATCGCTATTTTTATCATACTTTGAGACAGAATGAAGCTATTTGGGGTTTTGGTCTTCATGATAATATGATTGAAGATTCTGAGGTAATACATTTTATTGCATATTTGGAAAACTAGATGTCGAGTATTTTTTCTAATTATAGTTTTCATCAAGAAGTAGATACTCGAATATTTTACTCAAGCATTATGTTCCAATTAGTTTTTTAATGTTCACAACTAAAACTTGAGCATAAAGATTGAACCAAACACCACAAGTAGTTGAATGAGATATATTATCATTTTTTGCAACTTGAAAAAGGAGGGATGAAATTTTCTAGAAAGTTACACAAACTCTTCAAGTTTCAAGTGTAAGAACTAAATATTGGTCAAAGTTATGGTGGTGGATATAGTAGGCAACTAGATGAGATCAAATACCAAATTTTTCAACTTCATCAAAGAGGGATCAAATGTGCAATTCATCTCCACAAGCTCCGTATGTTTCAAGCTTAATGGATTTCTTTGCACTATTTTATGTAAATGCCTTCAATAATCTCTTTTTGGACATTTCCAACAATGTTGTTATATATGTTTATAACTTTTGTATTTGATGATATGGTTACGGAGTTTTTTTTGGATCATCTAGATTAGTTAAATTTTGTTTTGTGAAGCTATTCTTTTTTTGCAACACTTCTTTGAATTTTGTTTATTTTCTTTGTAATATTTAATTTGATCAATATAAATTAATAAATATAATCATTATGTATTTACCTTATCGATTCCAATTGAAATTAACATGACATATTTTTTATTTTTTATTTTCATTCTTGATTCACGTAGGTTGATCCAGATGAGGTAAGTGCCTAGGCACAACTTATGACATGGAATACATGACTTTATTGGAATCTAGATAGATGTTCTAGCTCCTAATATGGATACTAATCCATAAGTATTTTCTAAGGTTTTTGTGGTTAAAAGAACTAACAAAGACTTATTTTGGTAAAGTTCATTATCTACCATAGAATTGAGAAACAAGTGCGGAGATCATGGATTTGTCTTGGAAATCCAAAGAGATTCTCTTGATATATTATCAAGAATAAGCTATGGCTTATGAGTAAATTTATGGAAGAAACATCCATGGCTGACGACTAACTCTTCACTATGACAGTTTATCAGGCTATTCTCAACATTGCTAATTATTTTGTGGGAAAGTCACCTGAAGAAACCCAAACAATGGAACAATAGATAGGGAAACCAAGTGTTTGATATAAAACCACAACAAATTTACCATTTAAATTATACCGTTGGACTTGTTTTAGTCAAGGTTGTCTTTTACTCTATAACTTTTATTAGGGCTTTGATTTCCTATAGTAGCTTCACTCAATTTGCACACTATTGTCTCTATTCATGTTGTTTTTTAGTAAATTTTAATTTTTGGGGGTGTTATGTAATTTTCCCCATGTATTTTTCTTTCAGTCATTTTCATAGTGCCATCCAACTATTAGCACACAAATACTTCCTTTGTAGTAACTCACAAATATAGCACTATGTTTATATAGTTTTATGATTATGTTTGAAAATATGTTCGCTTGTTATTCTCCCTTAATAACCTACTAATAATGATTTCACATTGAGCTCAATTTTTTAATGGAATTTCTTTTGGCTCATGTATCAGTATGTCATAGTGATGGTGTATCTCCTTATTTTATTTCTTTCCAATAATTTGTATGGATTTAGACTTTAGTGTTTAATCTTCAAATTTGTTACATGATCTACTTTGGTGTTTAAGATCGAAAGTTACCTTAAGGGTTTAGTATTTATGTTTTAGGCCTAATTAAGGTTTCAAGTTTAGAATTGAAATTTATGTGTCTACATTTAGGGTTTATAGTTTCATAGTTCACGGTATAAGGTACTCTGAATTTTTTGGGTACTTTACATTAGTTACATGCAAAATTTTTGTGTTCTACCAACTTAACAATATAGTTTATTCACATGTAAGATGAGAACAAGTTACTACGCTATCAAGTACCAAAACTTGTTGATATTTATATTGCCAGGTTGGGAATGTGTCACAACTTAGGGTTTATAGTTTGGGAAATCAATATTTAAGCACATATTCATCTATGTTTCATGCAAAAGTATAAGCTTGAAATGAATGATCAATATTTATTAAAATTGAACCTGTTTCATTCTTTGTACCCTTTTCCTTTGAATTCTAAAGAAAAATTAGCACTTTTTCTATTTAGTGAGTCCCCTATAGTTGCCTTATTTCTAGAGATGAAAAGATTCAGCAAATAAAGCATTGGTACATATAACTCCATTTTTAAGGAGATTAACCACATGGCCCTAGACATGCTAGAGTGCATGCAAACCAAGTAGAACCTCTATTCACTTTGTCTTTGTATATACTAAAACAAATAGGTATTATTTCTACTAGCTATGTGAAAGCTATTTGAAGAAACAGAGATATAGAATAGAAAAAAAACAAGAAGAGCATGATACTTATAGTATTAGGCTAGGGTTCCATGGAAGGGTGCTTCCTAAAAAATAGAGCTGGAGTGCTTGCTACTTTTTAAGACTGTTTTAAGGAGGTGGTCCTATGAGATTTGAGTTGGGCTCAGATTCATTCTAGATTCATCCGTACAAGAATATATTTATATGTATGTGTGTGTAAGTTATACACCACTATACTAATATTAAAACTTAAAATAAATAATAATACAAAAATAATATTCTATATTTCATAATCTCAATTACAAAAATAGAACAAAAATGTACAATTTAAAATTTTATAAAATAATTAATATGATTATAAAAAATATTTAAAAAGAAATCTAAATTAAAAACAAGATGCGGGATCTCGCAGACTTGGTGGAGTGGCAACCAATTTGCAACTCATCGTAGAAGAAATGAATCTGATGTAAAAGGAATTTTTTTCATAACACTAGCTATCATGGTTGAACGAGTTCTCTAATTAACCTTGTCTAGACTAGCAAAATCATACTCTGCTGAAACTATCATGGGCATTCAATTTATTAAAAATACTACCAAAACTGAAACAAAAATGCTATTGCGAAAATACAATTAAAAAGAAAAACCTTCCACTTTTTCCATATGAATTTAAACGCAAAATGTTTTGTGAACTATAACTAATTGAATGTTTGAAGATGATAAGTTGATGATCACCAAGATGCAAAAGTGAATGCAAGACATTAAATCAATTAATGTATTGTATTGTCATTGATGTCAACTTGACATGGTTTGATTGTTCATACACATAATATCATAACCTTGAAGATCTGAAGAGATAAATTTTATGTTGTCAGTAAAACTTAAAAGGTATGTATACACCGAGTGACAGTGAACACCGACAGACAGTGTATATCAAGCTAGTGTATACCGAGTGCTTGGCTAAACAATCATCTCAGAAACACATAGCATTGGACTGCTACTTCAGGATTGGACACCCTAAATGGATTCTAAGTAGATTATTTAGTCTCATTTAATTATCGACCAGGGATGTAAACTTGGAATGGTGTTTGCAAAGTATATGCTTCAAACCTCCTTGATTCTCATGGCTAAACCTATGGAATTGAAATACATTATGCTTTAGGAATCTATACTATCTCAATTGAATGCAATTATGCTAAGAAAATAGTAATCACGAGTAGGGGTTACGCTGCTCGCCTATGCTACAGGAACAGTGCACTAGTTCTAATACTAGTGGCTGCGGGAACAACAGAGTTCTATTTACTTCTTAATGAGAAAGGAAATAACTTCTAATCTAATAAAATGATTCACTCACCAAGTGGCCCCTCTTGGATGAGTGAATAGAAATGAAATCAAGATAAGAGACTAAAACTCAAATTATGCACTCTATTCATTCATGGAGGAAATGTACTTGGAAAATAAAATGTGCTACAATGTCAAATTCTATTTCACAAATGATATCAACTAACTCTCTTGTGGAACTAAAAAATTCCACTTATTTAAGGAGGAACTACACTACTACCTAAATCTAGGATCACTCCATTAATGAGGATCACTAATGGATACATCATGCTCATAATAGAAATCTTGAACAGCAATAGTAGGTCTTCAAGTTCTTCCCAGAATATAGCATGCAGTGGTTCTAGATCTGTGCGTGGTGTCTACTCAGGAACTGAACTGATACATTCCTCCATGAGAGTTCTGCAACATGCCCATCTTCAACCGCTTTACTTAATACCTTGCTTTATGCTGGTGCTTCTGAAGGTAACGGTTGTTGCTGACCCTTTCAATGCCATGCTGGAATTCTTGAATGTGCCATGACTTGACTCCTACAAAATGGTTAGCATACATAACTTCCGACGCATAAATATATTTTATCATTTAATACTAAGAAAGAAGTGTGAGATTTCATTCAATATTCTTCCATAGCATTTAGCTATAGGAAGGAGACTACCCATAATCATAGCATAGTGAAAAGGACTATCTATTCAACATGCAATCACTTATATCCTGCAGTTTCTATCCATCAATTCCAAGCAAAATACATTATGTTTTTACCATCCATTTTACTTACTTATGTCCTTATATATAAAATATATAGAAAACCATAAGTTTAAAGTTTCTACTTTGAAAACAAAATGTTGAAAAAGGAAAGTAAATGCATGGAAAAGATGGCCTTTTGAGAGGCTCATCATTCCCCCCAAATGCACTATTGCTGGTCCCCAGCATTCATGAAATTATGTATCCTGGCCCTAAGCCTCAGGTCGCTGCCAGTCTTCTCACCTAGTTCATCAACAACATAATTGAAGTATCCATGGTTGTTCCAAAGTCTGTCCAACCTCTGTCTTTCCTTAATCATATCATTCTCTTCTGCATTCTCATTTACTGCCAGCAAAGGCTGCAGGAAGATTGAAGGTTCAAACCTTAAGGGCATCCAATAATGTAGCTGTGTGCGGCCCAGCATTATAAACCATGGGAAACATCGAGTAGCAAGAGTTAAATTATGTGGAGATTGGGGTTCCCAGATTTTTAAGTCATGGGGCATCCTCATCCACCATTGCCTACAAGCTGCAATCGCGGCTTTAACATCTTGTGAAGAATGTTCTTCCCAATCTGCATATCCCTGTTCTCTAACTGGAAGAATCTTGCAAGACCCACTAGGGTTCATCGTGATTGAGATCCAATCAAGGAATGTCCGCTTAGAGCTTTGAGCTTCAGGCCTCATCATAAGGGGTGTTTCTATCTCACTACTTTGATATGGGAGAGCTTGATGTTCTCTGTTGATCTCATTCTGAATCTAGGACATAAATACCCTCACCTGCACATCTCCTACATAAAGAAGTGAAATCCATTCTCTATTGTCAGGCATAGCTAGATTGTGTAGATATAATTCACATAACAAATTCTTGATGGGCATAGGTGCTGACTGAAAGGCATCATAGAAGTCTAAGGTGTAGCAATGGAAGGATTTAATCCCTCAACAATCCTTATCAATTGAAATTTAACAAATCGTTCCTTAAGGAACAATGCATAAAATGGAGAAGGTGACCTACATGTCATTGCTGCAAGAATCAATTTAGTGATCTTCTCAATTCTCCTCTCCAATATTACAATCTAATTTGTTTTCTGCTCAAGTTAATAAGCCTTCTCCTCAATTATCCTTTTTAATTTCTCTGTCTCTAGTTCCCATTGTGTCTTTTCCCAGGTGATATTTTGGCACAAACTCAATCTTGCTGCTAACGGTGTGGATAAATCTAAGGGTGGCATGGGTTCTCACTGAAGAACATTAATCCACTCAGATGTAGTTTGAGGGATCTTTACTTCCTCCACATTAGGGAAAGTAGCCCCTTTCTCCTTGTCATAAATTTTTACTGAGTCATCTACTTGGCAAGATTCATCAATGGAAGCTTTTCCTTTCCAAATGACAAGGGTTTTTATCGAATCATTCACTTGGGATGATTCAGCTACCTTGGCTAATTTTTCCAATCTATCCTTGCTCAACTATTCAAACACTTCTACAATTTCCTCATTCATTGTAGGAAATTCATCAAGAGGAAGATTCTCTAAACTGTCATCAGAATCTCGACCAGAATTATTGCAAAATCCCTGTATTTCTAAAGAATCCTTATCACTGTACACAAGGATGTATTCAACTTGTGGATCAGTTGTAGCTTCATCATCCACAATGTGGGCTAGGGTATCACTATCTGCTCTGTTTGAAGCCATTTCCTCTGAAGAGGAATTTTCTACGGATTCAGAGGATTCAACTTTTATAATTGAATCAGGGGTTTTGCTTGCTTTACTAGCACTAGAAGAAAGTCTAGAAATATTCCTCACAGGGGTTTGAAAAGAGCTCAGAGGTTCCTTGCGTTTCTTTTTGGTGGAGGACACCTGGCCCGTAATGGCTAAAAGAGGTTCTTCTGGTGTTGCCTCCTTTGAAGAAGGCAAGGGTTCCTCAGGCATCTTATTCATATTTTCATTATCAACTGGCTGTTGTTCTGGAGTCATAACCTTTGTATCTATGGTTTTATCTTTTCCCTTTACAATAGTAGACCTAGTTTCCTCATACGGTGAAGTGTTAGGAGCAGCAACAACTTCTCTATTTTTTCTTTCCTTTTTATCAAAAACAGGAGTGTTATCATTGTAGGCTCTTTTCTTAGATAGGGTACGTCTAGAAGAGGATGCTTCAGGAATGGGTTCTATTTTATGGATTACTTTACGAACCCCCATTGCCATGTTAACCCTACTACCTACACCCTGGCTTCTCGGACCAACCACCCTATGTGCTAAATCTTCCATAGCCAAGAATTCCTCCCAAGTCCCAATTGACTATATAATTAACTCCCTTTCTACTATATGTGGTAAATTTGGCCTTGTTAACTCACCATACACTTCAACATAGTCCTTCTTCATCAGATACACACAAGACTAAATATGAGATTATTCATCCTGTCTTCCTGCATGATTCGACCTATTGCCTTCTATCCAGATGGGGTTTTTGAAATAGCTCTCAGAATGAGAGTCTCACAACCATAGACAAATCTAGGAATGAAGGATTTTTCTCCATGAATACAATGCAATGCAAAGATTATTCTAAGAATTGAAAGATGTAAGATAATCTAAGACATGATTTCAATGCAATTATTCTAGAAATTGAAAGTAATCTATTGCAAAATGATATTATTCTATATGAGATTATCAATAAATGTGACAATAATTCAGTATTCTAACAATGAAAAAGTGAGTGGGGGTTTGAATGAGAGAATGAGAGTTCTTTTATAGACTCAGAGATGATCAGAATAGAAACTTTCCTCTTTGAAATTAAACAGATAGAAAAGCTAGTTCAGAATAGAAAGCTTTATTTAAAATAATACAATAAATTGTTTTCTCTGTACTTTAACTATTTTCTTTCTTTGATTTAATTATGTTTTATTTGATTTTAATTGTTTTCTTTCTCTTTAAAGCACAATTAATTCAAAGATTCTATTTCTGAACAGAAGAAAGATTTTTGAGAGAATATCCAATTAATTAAATAAATATGACCTCATAAATAGGTTTTTCTCAATTATCTGAATAATTAAATTCAATTATTGAAATGAGGATATTTATTTAATAATTAAATATTATTTAATCCCTTTTTCATGTGTCTTTGCTAAAGAGGGTGAATTTAATTTAATTAAAGTGCTAAGACTTTATAATTAAATTAATTCAATCATAAGGTTTTTTTAGCCAATTGGTATTTAGGAATTAAACATAATGTATGATTAATACAGATTTAGGATTTTTTGCCTTTAACACTTAGGTCAAGTAGAGTCAGTCAAAACTCAGAATTGCCTAGTACAATAGGACTTTGATGATCTAGAAGAGTGACAAATGCAACAAAATTGGTTAGGGTTGCAAGATTCCAAATTTGGGGTGTTACATTTTTCCCCTCTTTGAATTGATGTGCAAGTAGCGCATTGATTCAAAGAATAGTCTGATGCCTGAAGCACAGAAGAATATATTTGAACAATTGGTGATGCAAAGATTTTAGAGCCATGTCCAGAATAGAACTTGACTCTCCGAAGTCTAGGTTAGGTTGCCAAGACACCGGTCAAGTAGCTTTTTTGAGGGTCATCTTCAGAAAGAAGCTTGATCCTCAGGGATCCAGGTTAGAATACCCTGATACCTAATAGATTGATATCTTTCACAAGATTGTCCTCAGAATGAGGCTCAACCTTCAGGAGTTAGGGTTTCCCCGATACCTATCCATAAAGAATATAGTCAAATAGAGATTTTAGGACTATCTTTGGAACGAAGCTTAGTCCCCCAATATCTAGGTTAGATTGCCCAAACATGGGTTAGATTGATATCTTTCACAAGACTGTCCCTAGAATGACGCTCAACCTTCAGGAGTCAAGGTTAGATTGCCCCGATACCTGTCTCAAAAGATAGCAAATAGAGGTTTGTAGGAATATCTCTAAAATGGAGCTGAGTCCTCCAATATCTAGGTTAGATTTCCTAGACACTGGTCAGATTGAGTTTTCGAGAATCATCTCTAGAATGAAGCTTGATCCTAAGGAGTCAGGGTTAGATTGCCACAATTCCCAATAGATGAGTTTTCTCAGATACTTAAAAGATGACGAGATGTAGGGAACATAGATGCCCCTATTGATTATGGAGTATCTATTTTTTACTATGAGGTACGAAAAATTGAACATGCCCTAAGTGATGAGATGCCCCTAGAAATGAGGACTTTTGAAAATTAGATCAGATTGATTGGAATAGATTCAATGATGTAATTATCTTGCCCCCTCGGGAGTGAAATCGAAAGATGACACGTCATAATGATGATTGAGAGTGAGAAATCATAGATAGATATTGAATCAAAGATCAAGAAGAACTAAGAACATATTATAGAAGAATTTGGAAGATTCAGAATCAATTTTAAGAGATGTTAAGGTCCAGTTGACCAAGTTTTACTAACGTTGACTAGAGTTGACTTTTGAGGAAAAAAGTCAAAGATTTGAGAAAATGTTAATAGAATAAGATTTTGACAAGAAAGTGACGTCAAAAAGTTGACTGCATAAGCGTTTGATCGTGTCGGCCCTGAAAAATTTTAAAATGCGATTTTGAGCTATATAGAAGTGTCAGATTTTGATTTCGATCATGAAAATGGATTGAGCATATAGCTGAAGATAGAGAGCAATGATCAAACACTTGGGAATTCGTGATGAAACCAAGATAGTGAAGAAGAAATCCCCAATGTATGAACTCAGGAGAACACAATGAAGAGAACACTGAATCGCTGCCACAATGCAAGTCTAGAATGAAAATGCAATACTATGCTAGATGCAATATGAAAGTGAAATTCTAGGGTATGGTTGTGAGACCCATCGTAAAATCATAATCATTGAACATTTTTTGGAACATCAAAGTCAATACAACCCTCACTGGTACCACAATGCAACCATAAGGATATGAATATGACTTGTATCGGATAAAACGTAGGAAACGAACGTAAGCACCAGGGCACAAAAGCCAAGATGACCTGAACATTATTTCCAGTTAATGTTGCAAGAGTACACCACTATCAAGGCATTCAAAGCCAAGATAACCATGAGTGTGATCATGTGTAAACAAACAAAGCAATAACAAACAGAGCAATAATAGGCAAGGAGATAGTACTGACCTCACCATGGCGTGCAAATAAACAAGATCGAGGGATGTGAGACGTTTCCACCTTAATACAAGAGCTCTTATCACATACACCCTATTTATTTTATGTTTCCAGATCATCGAGACTACACCAACAAGTAGTAGACAAAGAAAATATTAATGAAATTCATGAGAACAGTCAGCATACAAATAAATATTCAAGCATAGCTCAACTAGTTTCAAAGTTGTCGAATATATTCATGTATGAGGTGTTAAAAAAACACCATTGTGCTTGTGAGTGCCTTGTGTTTGATCATTATCAATAGATTTTTATGTTTGAGATATTTGATGTGTGTTGAAAAACGCAGATGTGTCCAAAGATAGTGTTAAAAAATATCATTTATGGTGGTGTTGAAAAACACCAGTTTGTGTTAGTGGTGAGTTATCCTTGAGAAATGACAAGATTACTGACTCAGGTGTAAACCAAAGATGTGATCAAATGGGGGGCCCATGCCCCCAAGTAACGATGACTGACTTGATGTATGTTGCAAGGAAAAATGAGATTTGATTGCCCCCAAGTGTATGGCGTTGAATCAATGTCAAGTCAGGAGGGTTCGCAAAGGAACTAGAGTGTCACAAAACTGACCAAAAGATATGTACAAGCTAAAGCATAGAATCGTCAAGACTAAATATCAATAGATAGAGCATGTGAGTATAACACCAACTAAAACAAATGTGAGCAATCTCGATAGACTAGCGATAGTAGGCAGACACAATGAGAACCACTAGTGACTAACGCGAGAGAGATGCTCAAAGGAAGCGATTGTAGTATAAGCTAGACATCAATACACAGATGCAGTGAGAACCACTGGCGACTAATGTGAAGAAGGTCCTTAAAAGATAATAGGGAAGTGCCCCCTAGATCATGAGGGTTGCCCTGAGAGTATGACCAGTTTCAATCCATGTGAGTTGGTGTCTTGACATGAACTAAAAGCAAATGTAAGCAGGAAAGCAAGAAAGCAGCAATGCAGGAAAGCAAATGCATAAAGCCTGTAATACCCACCTCCTAGGTTGCTTTTCAGTTATGGATGCCAAACTCTTTTAGGCATTTTGGATGTATGTGTTGATTTTATCAGATGGTTTAGATGATATTATGTGTTACGTTTCAGTATGTTATTGATCCATTGTTAAGCATGTTATATCATTGGTGTATATGTGATTCATGGTGGTTTATTGATGCTTATGTATATGTTAGGATTTCATTTCGATTATGGTTTTCTGACAATACTGACCTTAGATTTATATGCACAAGGATCATTGTATGTTTTCATTACTGTTTGACGTGTTTGGTATGGTATGGGACAGAGTCGTAGTTACTTGATTCGGCGAGATCCACACGATAAACTAGTCTCAACCATTGTTTTCCATATGATATATGCATGTATGTTCATCTTGTGATGACAGGTTCGCAGGTACCAGGCTACGTCTTCCCTAAATTGGCAGGAGTGAGCGTGCCCTATCGCATTAATCTCAATGGTAAGAGAGGGGAGATAGTTTTCAGGTCCAAATCCTATCCTAAACCTAATTGTCCTAGTTAG
>MU225347.1:495881-507840 GCA_018584345.1 Thuja plicata
GTTTATATTGGTTATCATCCTTGGAGGATGCATTGTATTGGTTATTATGTATTATTACATACCCTGCGACTTGTGCAGTGGATGTTGATTAGGTGGTGTACCTTATGGTATCAGTTGTATATGTAATATTTATTATGAGATGTATGTTATTGGTTTCAGATTATGTAACCTTTATGTTAGTTCTTATATTTGTATTCGTAGATTAATTGTTTAAGTAATTCTATGTCAAGGAACCCTCGAGGAATGTTAATCATGTATGATTTGTATTTCATGTGTGTCATGTACTTCATTGTGTTGCTTCCGCATTGCTATTAATATTGTTTGTAAACATTTAAAAAAAAAAAATTATTCCGTGAACTTAGTGTCGTGTTTAGGTTAAGTTCTCTTGGGTTCCCTGGCGGGGCATTACAAAGCCAAGTGGTGCTACAATAGATATAGCATTGTGGAACAAGAGGTGCCTATTTACCATATTTTCACCTTCTTGGAATAAATTATTTTTTTGCTACCATGACGCCTGTTTGCCAGGTTTTTATCAATGACACCTTTTCTCTTTTTCTCTTTGTTTTGTATTTTTCAATTTTTTAATTTTTTTGGATTTTTGGAATATATGGTTTTTTTTTTTTGTAGATACATGAAAGTGCCTATCACTAGGTTTTCACTAAGATGATCAAATTTTCAGGAATTTTTTAGATTTTTAGGATTTTTTTAGGAATTTACTATATACATGAACATACTGAAGATGTCTTAGCTGTAGTACCATTTTAGGTGAAGAGTGTTGATGGGATCTTTGAGTTATTCTCCTTCAGTAGTAGGAAGTTGATAGGGACCATACCCAAACACTGCAGTGACAAGATACTGACCAAGCCAATTTGGTTCAAACTTCCCTTTCTGGATCCGATGTTGTTGATTCTTAGGGTTTTCCCTCAGAAGGAGGTCACCTGCTTGGAAATCCGTTGGTCTAACCTTCTTGTTATAGATCTTGGACATCCTTTTCTGGTATTCTCTAAGGTGATCAAGTGCCACTCTTCGAGGTTCATCAAGTAGTTCTAGCTCTTATAACTGAGATATTTTGTTATCTTAATCAGTAATGAGGCCTTTCAGAGAGACTCACAAAGAAGGAATCTCAACCTCAATTGGTAACACAACATCTGCTCCATAAACCAAAGCATAGGGAGTAGCCCCTGTTGGTTTTCTTATGCTTGTCCTGTATGCCCAGAGAGCTGGATTGATTCAGAGATGCCAATCTTGTCTAGATTTATGCACTATGTGATGCAGGATTTTAAGGATTGTCTTGTTGGATGCTTCTGCCTATCCATTACCCTGAGGATAATAGATGGAAGACCAATGTTGAGTAATTTTAAACTTAGAGCATAGCTCTGTCAAATCCTTGTTTTTGAATTGTCCCCCATTATTGGTGATTATTGCTGAGGGTACACCATGCCTGCAAATGATATAGTTTAGAATGAACATAGCTACTGATTTTCGATTGGCAACAGTGAGAGGGACTGCCTCCACCCACTTAGTAAAATAGTCTGTAGCTGTGATTATGAACTTATGTCCATTGGAGGACGAGGTGTAAATCTTATCCACCAAGTCAAAGGCCCATTGTTCAAATGGCCAGAGAGTAATGAAGGGAATAAGCTCCTTGGATGGAGCATGAATTAGATTACCATGTAGTTGACATTGTTTGCAAGACTCAGTAAACTGTGTAGCTTCTTTTTCCATATCTGGTCAATAGTAACTAGCTCTAATAAGTTTATGGGCCAATGTCAAGCCGTTAGATTGGGACCCATAGATGCCTTCATGTACCTCTACTAAAGCACATTTGGACTCATCAGGTTCTAAACACCTAAGGATGGTACCGTCTAGACCATGTCTATACAAGTCATTAGCGATGATGATGAATCGTGAAGCACTGTGGATTAGGTGACTTTTCTCATTCTGGGTGTAAGTGTCCGAAACAATCTAGTCACAAAGGTAGGAAAAGATATGATGGTAGTGAGATGAGTCATGTCCAATAACAGAACAGATCATCTGGGAATCAGGGGAATCATAGGCTGGGTAGTGTAACATCTCCACTAGGAATTCATGTCAAAAATCATTTTTTGGCATCTGTAGCATAGAGGCAAGATTAGCCATGGCATCTACTACTTTGTTATCTTCCCTTGGAACCTGTTGAAATGTGATGTGAGTAAAATACTTCTTGAGATCATCAACCAACCATTTATAAGGTACCAACTTGTCATCCCTTGTATGATAGATATCATTTACTTGATTGATGACCAACTGTGAACCTCCAAGAACATTAATTTCATCTACTCACCACTCAAGGGCGATGTTCATACCATTGATTAAGGCTTCGTACTCAGCAATATTGTTTGTACAAGAAAACAACATCTTATATGCTTTTGGTAAAGAGTACCTTTGAGGTGTAATAAACAGTATCCCAGCACCTGACCCCTGTTGGGTAAATGAACCATCAAAAAACATAGTCCATGATTGATGTGTAAGAAGTAATATGGACTCATCTGGAAATTCAATGTGTAATGGTTGATGATCTACTAGAGGTGCTTTTGCCAGCTAATTTGCAATCACTTTCCCTTTTATGGATTTTCTTTGTACATATTGAATATCAAATTCACTGAGAAGCATGAACCATTTAGCTAGTCTACCTGTGAGGGTAGCTTTACTGAGAAAATATTTTAGAGGGTCAATTTTAGCAATTAGACATGTAGTATGAGCTAGCATATAGTGCCACAATTTTTGTGAAGCAAACACCACTACAAGGAAAGCCTTCTCTATAGCATAAGATTTTATTTCATATAAGACCAAAGTTCTACTAATGTAATCGATAGCCCTTTCTTTGTTGTGCTGATCTTCTTGAGCCAATAGGATACCCAATGATGCATCTATAGCAGAGATATATAGTATAAGTGGCTTCCCATGAATAGGAGGCATCAAGATTGACAGGTTTGCAAGATACTGTTTGATTTGTGTGAACCCTTCATCACATTCCTTGTTCCATTGGTAAGTCACACCTTTGTGTAGAGTCTTGGTAAATGGTTGTGACTTATCCGCTAGTTGAGAGATAAAATGCTAGATAGACTGTAGTTGGCCTTGAAGTCCTCTCATTTGTCTAATATTCTTTGGTGGTGGCATTTCCATAATAGCTTGTACTTTTGCAAGATCCACTTTGATGCCTTTGGCAGAGATGATATAGCCAAGAAATTTTCTAGATGTTACACCAAATGCGCATTTCTTAGGATTAAGCCTTATATTGAATTGTTCCATACGATCTAGTATAGGACCTAGATCTACAAGATGTTTCTTTTGATGCATACTCTTAGATAAAGTGTAATCCATATAATCTTCCATTGTTTTATCTATCATGTCATAAAATATAGTAGTAACAGCTCTCTAATATGTAGCACTTACATTTTTGAGTCCAAAGGGCATGGCATTCCAATAGAAGGTGCCCTAGGCACATGTGAAAGTTGTCTTTTCTTGGTCCTCTAGCGCAATTTTTATCTAGTTGTAGCCAGAGAAACCATCCATTAGTGAGTACATTTCATACCCAGCTCTCATATCTACGATCATATCAATATTAGGCAATGGAAAATCATCCTTAGGACATGCCAAATTCAGGTCTCTGAAGTCTGTGTAGACTCATATAGATTTATCATGTTTTGATACTGGAACAATATTAGAGATCCACTCTGCATAATCAATTACTCTAATAAACACTACCTTAAGATGTTTCTCTAATTTAGCTTTGACAAGTAGAGCTACATGTGGATGCATTTTGTGAATCTTCTGCTTGACGGGCTTAACATCTGGTGCAATTAACAAATGGTGCATGATTAGATGAGGGTCTAATCCCAACATGTCTAAATATTTCCATGCAAAGTTAATCTTTTTTCTTCTGAAGAATGTAGTGAATTCCTCTCTTTCTGCCTCTGATAGTGATTGTGCCAAGTGAATGATCTGAGGTTTTGCCTCTGTACCCAAGTTGATTGGTTGAGTTGGTTCAATAAGCACAGATGATCACTCTTGGAAGTGACTCAAAAGCGCATCAAGTATCTCATCCACAGGCACCTCAGAGAGGTTTTCACCCTTCGATACATCTTTTATTTTGACTATTTTAGGCTCTGATACTGCCACGATGTGGTTTTCACCATCAGAGTGCCTATTTTTTCTTCTTTTGATTTTGTGACTAAGATACTTGATGTCCGCCTCGGTCATATTGACACTTTCTTCACTAGTGGAGGACGTTACAAGTTCGACAGTGTTTAGGTAACAGGCAAGAGCGTAATCATTTTGGAATGTAAGGATTTCATTAGATGAGGAGGTAGAGTTCCATTCTATAAGCTCAGGATGGCGAAGTGAAAGAGGAGTGACAGGTTCAAGTGCGTTCATGGAATAATCATCAAAGGCATGGACAAGCAAGTCGAGACCCAAAGCGATCTCATCTAGAGGTATAGTCAAATTCATTTGATTCCTAATGACCGTAGTAGATGACATGTTAACATCTAGGGAGTCAGACTCATGTGACCCTACACTAGACCGTTCACCTACTTTGAGAAGGTTTTCATATGCCTTAGTTGTATATGTATCTCTGTCAAAAGTGGCATATGACAAGCTATCAAACTCATATTCATGAGAGTCTATTTGATCATTAGGTGTCATATCAAGAACATGAGTGAAATCAACCCTTTGTCCCCAGTTGGGATGAGTTCTGCCTAGAACCTCTGCTATGGTCAAATGAGCACCTGTTGACCTAGGTACCTCAGTAGTCTTTGTAACATCAGCTACCTCTTGTGTAATGAGAAGTGACTGGAATTCCTGGTCAAACTATTCTTGAAAGTGTGGTGGTATGTATAAATCACCTTGATGACCAGGATTTACAGTATATATTTTTTTCCACTCCCCATAAATTAATGGAGCAAGTGAAGTGGTGGTATCAGAATCACTGTCAGTGTCTACTATACTGACACATGATATAAATTTATTTGGCTCAGCAAAGAATGTTGCCAGGTCTGGAGGAATAGGACAAGGAAAAGTATCCTCATTAGAGCTATCTTCAGATTCTACAGTTTTAGGTGTTTCTTCAAGTGTTGTTTGTTTATCTTCTTGACGTACAAACTTATTTATTCCTAGTTGAAATGTGAGTTTCTAGAAGCCTATCCCTATAGAGTCATGTGTTCTACGACCAATAGCTTCAAGTGGTGCAATCAAGCCCTTATGATTCGCACCTATGGGACCATTTCCTTTGTAGCCAAAATGTTGCATAATGGATAAACCTTTGCCATATTGCTCAGGATTTATGTCATTAGGAGGAGTTTGTTTTGAATTGTCTTCTCCTTTATAGATCCAAGCTTTGATAGCTCTATTTTCAACTTCTTATTCTAATGGTACTGTGGCTTGTACAAAGGTACCACCATACTTTATTGGAGGAGGAACCGTAGAAGGTTTAGTGCTCTCAGAAGGTCTCCCAAAAGAATGGGGAGACATAGGAAAAGATGTAATAGATAGAACAGGTTTAATCTGATATCCTCCCATGTTAGTTTCTTTGAGTGTCAAACTCTTTCTCATTTCTTTTAATTTATTCTTAAGGAGTTCAATAGATTCTCTGTTGGTAGGCACAAAGATGTCAGCAGATTTTGTGAGGGCATTGCAATCATAGCGTGTATTAGCAGGTATAGTCACTTCAGATCCTTGGAATGGGAACTTAATGCACTGATGGTATGTGGAAGGGACAGCCTGCATTTCATGGATCCATATGCTTCCTAATAGAATATTGTATGCCAAAGGAATGTCAAGCACTTGACAGACAACATCTCGTTTAACAGGACCAACTCTTATTGCCAACACAACTAACCCCTTGGATTTACATTCTTCCTCATCATAGGCTTTAATGGTAATATTTTTGCGAGCATCAATGCAATATTTGCCATAGCCTAACTTGATAAGGAAACTAGCAGAGTAAATATTTAGGCTAGCACCGTTATCTATGAGAACACGGCGAACATGCTTTGGAGCAATCATGACTTCAATGTGCAGAGGATTATTATGTGGGTGAATCAAAGAATGGTCATATTCCTCAGAGAAAGATAAGTAATGTGAGGAGGTCAAGTGATCAAGATCTTTTGGGACATTTTCCTCAGTGAGGGCTTTGTCCAGGATTTCCCTGTGAGCAGGGGAGATTTTTAGGAGCTCAAAAATAGTTATCTAAGCATTAGTACGTTGCAATTGATCAAGAATGCTATAATTGGTAGCATTAGATGAGGAACCCACTTTTGGATTCTTATTAGTAGAGTCAACCTTAGCTTTTTCTAAAGGTTGATTTGATGTAGATATAGAAGGCTCAAGGCCTTTGAGGATGATCTTAGCATGAGATTGAGTGACAACATTAGCACTCACTTGAGACTATCCTTGTTCAGAAAATTGAGGTGTAGACCCTTGTAAAGTGAAAGGTGTTTTGGACTTGGAAGTATCTTCCTTCCCCTTGAGAATGATGACATTACAATATTTAGCATCAATAGGTTCAACCATATTAATGACATTGTCATTATTGGTGTATGTATAGTTGACCTTAGCATCAGTATTTTTGCCTTTAGATGATTCACCTTTTCCATGAGGAGGAAATGGGTCTTTGAAAGCTTGGTGATCATAATTTCTGTTATGACCTCCTACAGCAATGACTTCACTATTGATGAGATCCTGGATTTTATGTCATAATTTAAGACAAGTAGCTATTTTATGACCTTTGTTTTGGTGAAAATCACAATAAGAGAATTCATTCCACCAATAGGGTCTTGGTTGTGAATCATAAGGTCCTGAATTATCCAATGGAGTGAGTAAATGGTTATCCACAAGAGTCTTGTAAACCGCCTCAAGAGGTTCTCCTAAAGGAGTGAACTCAGGCTTGGGCCTAGGAGCCCAAGGTTTAGGTCCAAAAAATTATTAAGTACTTGGTTTGGAATCTACCATAGCCTATTCAGTGGCTTTGGCCACTTGCATCATGGTAGTGAGATTAAAGGCAGCCTTGGAAGGCTTAGAAGTCACATTGTCTACAACACCATCATTCACAACATTTTGGTTCTTGTTGGGAAATTCGGGTTTATCTTTGCTTGAGGAAGAAGACCCTTGGTTGTTTTCTTTGTGCAAGGTCAATTCTCCTTTCTTGATCATAAATGTCTCAATTCTCATAGCTTTTTTAATCATGTCATTAAAGGTTAGAGGACCTTGTAGCTGTACTTGATACCCAAAGTTGGGGAGAAGATTATTGAGAAAGATGTCCAACTTTTCAGATTTGGGTATCTTGTGAGAATATCATGTATAAAGTTGTCTCCATCTTTGGAGAAATGCCAAGAAGGATTCCCCATGATTTTGTTTCAAGTTGCAAAGATCTTGGATATGAACCGGATGTTGAATGTTGTGAGAATAGTGTTGTAGAAATAAATTGGCAATTTTGTCAAAAAATTTGATGCCAGTTGGTAGTCTAGAAAACCATTCCATAGCTGACCCTCCCAAACTACATGGGAAAAGATGCATGAGATAGGTTGTGTCATGTATGAATTCCATGGAGAGAGCACTAAATTCTCACAAATGGTCTTGAGGGTCAGATGTACCCAAGTATTTATCATATTTAGGAAGTTCAACTCCTTTGGGAAAAGGAGGCATGTAAATATCTTTGTCAAATGGGAAAGGATAGATGCTTTCCAGTGTGAATTGTGTAACAGGTTTGTCTTTCTCTTTCAAAAGTTGAGAGAGTTTCTCTTGCATAGTTTGCATTTATTTTCACAAGCGGGAATTTTCAGTTTCTTCCTCTTTCTCAACAAGTGTTTCTACAGCATAATTGGAAGGTAACTTAGCCCCTTGATTGGCTAGTTCAAGAATGTATTTTTATTTCTCTTTAGCTAGGAGAACTCCCATCATTCTACAGAAAGCTTTGTTAGCACGAGCTTGTGCAATATATTCTTGAGTTATTTCTACCTCTACATCATTAGGGGGGTCTTGAGAATGGGACTTAGCCCAATTTTTAAAGAGATCAGTTCTGCTAACCTCACCACCTAATTGGTTAAGATCTTCCATCTTACCAAAATGCAAGGATTCAAGCTGTAAAGACTTGGTGTGAAAATATTGAGTGTTCTTTGAATTTGGGTCTTCTCAGAACAAAGGATTTTGAACCTGACTAAAATCCACAGGAAATGACCGTTTATTATAAGGTTGACGTACCAGAGAAGGAGATCGAGATGATTCCTCACTAGATGTAGTCGGTAATGGTGTGGAAAGTAAAGATTCATCTTGATTGATTGAAGGAAAGGTTTTGCCACTTTGAGTTGTGATAGTCATAGACAAAGTTTTGAACAAGAGATGTGAACTAGGAACAAACTTGAAACTGTCTCAAAGTAATTCCATAGAACGTGCCAAAAGGTGAAGTATCCTTGGTGCAAATCATCAAAGATGAGGCTAGAACAGCCAAGAGATGACTATTGTGACACAAGGCATGACGACACAGATGAAAAGAGATCAAAAGGACATGAGACGAGACCAATTTAAGTAAGAATCACGTAATTCTAAACCCAAGAAACTAAGTTTTAAACTATGTGAAGATGGAGGGAAAAAAAAAGACCCATATCAGAGACCAGATTTGATAGAAGTACGAATGACTGATAGAATTTAGCTTGCTATTTTGGACAAAAGACTCCAGATTAGCATGAAGAAATGCTATTTTGCATGAAGATTCTCACCGATCTGCATGAAACTTTGTAGTATTTGCGCGAAGAATGACACCAGTTGGGAAGATGAAAAAGATGATAGAATTAGGGCACTATTGCCAAATGTCACACAATAGTGTATGCCATATTGCGCAAAGATTTTCACTGAATGATGCGAAGATTGGGAAATTTCACGTGAAACTATGAAAATGTTGAAAAAAATATGTTTACAGAATTAGACTATTGAGGCCAATTTGCGTTTCCCAAGATAAAATTGTATTGTTTCTTGACAGATAGTTTGAGTGACAGATTGTTTTGGACATATTCAAGATTGCCAGTTTGTGTGTTTTGACGATAGTTTTGATTGTTCAAATGATACACCCACACAGAACACATTAAACAGAATATTTGTAGTACCAGAATAAGAACATATCAATCCTAGGATAGCCAAGACAGTATCTGTTGAATCTCCACTTGAACTGAAGTTCAACTATGCTTACTCTTAGTGGATAACTTAGAAGCTTGGAGGCACGGGCTCCTCCTTACATATGCACTCACTTCTCAGGCACACCAAGCTTTAAACCCCAAAGAAATTGCTTCCCAAAGGGTTGTTATCTCTACTAAAAGCTATAAAAATGTGGGGTGTCTTAGTCGGTCTCTGACCTTCTGCGCCAATAGATAGAGGGTTTTTTGGAAACTAGAACAATAGTTTGTAGTAAGGACATATGTTCAAGTGGTTATGATCAAGTCATTTTCCCAATAAAGGGGGCTCTCCTAATCCGTTCAAAGCAAGGCTTTCACCTTAACGATGTCGGGACTTTAACGCACCACTAGGGTACTAGAGGAGATTTTGGTTGCCACAAAAAATTCACACCAGTCTATTGTGACACTAATCACAATAGCATTTTTTGTATACCGGTTTGGAAGGGCTTGGCTTTAGCCTGTTACCAGTTAGGCATCCACTCTCACTGGCTTTTCTAAAGCTCTGAGGAGGTAGCCACTCTAGAATAATCACATGCATTTCTCTTACACCCTGTTATGCCCTGCATCCCCGTCCCTACATTTTGTGTGCAAAATGTTGGGTCCCCCTTTTTGCTTTCGTTTGCTTTCGCTTGCAATTTTGCCTTGCCTTTTTTTTCCCTTTTTGTTTTCTTTCTTCGGGGCTTTCTTCCCCGGTGGTTTGTTTTGTCTGTTGTTTGGTTTCCGCCTCCAGGACTCCGGTCCCAGAGGTCGTTCTTTGGTGGGAACCAGATTCTGAACTTTGGGATTATTCGCCATGATGTCCTTAGGGATATCATCCCAAAGAATCCCCGGGCCCAGAGTCCGGAGGTTGTGTCTGTCCGGGGAGTGCCGGAAAAGGAGGATTTTTTTTTACCGCAGGTATAAATAGGTTTTATCTGTCATTTTCATATTTACCGCGATTAAAATCTTTGAGCACTTAGAGCCAATTAAAGAGCGATTTCAAAGTGATTAACAGAGCATTTGCAGAAAGTTTGTGGTAATCAATGCTTAACGCCTTCTATCCTCAAGCAAGTGCAAGTGCTTCGTGGTGGTGATTCTGGCCGTCCAATAACTCAAGCTGTTAAAGAGCTCCCTCAGTAACCCTTCCCTTTCCTCCGCTTCCTGCGTTCTTAGGTTGGTGTTTCTGCTTTCCCTCCTCTCTATTTTGCTTCTGCTCTTCCACTTTTTCCTTGTTTTTCTTGCCTAATTTGGCTTGTCTTGCTTTGTTTCATTTCCTATTTTGTCTGGTCTTTTGTCTTTTGATTTTGTCGCCCGTTGGTGGGTCGGCTCTGCCAGAGGGTTGTCCACCCTCTGTGTGGAAGTTTTTTATCTGTAAATAGCATAAATAGTGTAGATAGTGTAAATGGTTGTATATATCTATTTCTACTTTGTCTGGTTTTCCTGCGGGGGTCATCCCGTATGATCCGGTGGATATTTTTAGTGAAAATTGAAGTGTATCATTTCTCTCCAGAATCTACACCATCAGAAAGATCTCAGCATCCTGATCCCAATGCAACTTGAACAGACAAAAATGGAGTCTGGATGTAGAAGTTATGCTCGGTCAAAGTTCTGGTCAACAGGAAGACCAGAGGGCTAGATAAGAGGCAAAATCAGACCATCTCAAAAGTGGTCAATAATGAATTTCAAATCAAAGATCTCATTGAGAGCTTTCCAACAGCATTTGTTTCATCAAAAATGGAGCTCGTATGAAGAAGTTATGGCCGTTTGAATTTTGGAGGCAAAATGTAAAAGTGATGACGTCAGCATGACATCAGCATGCACAGTCATCAGTTTGATCCAATCTCAGAATGACACATGGCATACGCAGGAAAATTAATTTGTGCCATGTGACACCTCCTCCTCCAAAGTGGCGTTTGGGTTTTGGTAAAATTTGTTATGAGTTTCGAACTCATAACCTCCCTTTTACTCATTTATCTCCTAGCCGCTAGAATCTCGCCGGCGGTTTGCCATTAATTTATTTATCTCTCTTAAAATCATTGCAAATCCCTATAAAGGAGGTCAGGTGGTGATGGGGAGGTCACCTAACTCTCTGAAATTCCCACTCTACTCTAGGAATCTCACCTAGAATCCTCTTCACTTTTTGGATTCTCTAGACTCACTCTTGAGTCTCTTAGGGCTATTCTCAGTCCCTAATCAGAAGGACTATTCTGTTCCCTCTATCCTAGGTTCCCTACCCATCGAAATGTTTTTACTCCTCACTGTCTCTCACTCTTCATGACCTGAATTCCTACATTCATGCACCTTCTTACTTATCTATCTTTCCTACAAGTCTCTAACCGGACCATAGGCTCGCCTAGGACTTGTCTACAAACTCGACTAGCTTCTCAACTAACAGAAATACAAAAACAATCATAATGTACATGGTGGATGCTTCTTTACTGTCACAATCCATGGAATGGATTATCAGAGTCAAGAAGCACCCATATTTATCTAACAGAAACAAAACAAAACTTTACAGAAAGATACTCAGAAAAAAAGAACACGTAAAGTACAGAAAAAATTCTTTATATTTAGAATACAGAAGATTACAATATGCCTGGCTAGTCTACTCTGTCTCTACAACTAACTAACTCTGATCTTCTTTGAACTGTCTATCTATCTCAACCCTTTCCACAGATTCTTCTTCTCTACTTATCTCTGGCTTTTTCTTGATTTCGTAACCCTGGTGGTTACCTGTCGAGCTAAGCTTTCCAGCTGTTCTTTGTTCTTCATGCTCT
>MU225347.1:517355-535746 GCA_018584345.1 Thuja plicata
ATTTGTGAAAATGATAAGTTGCAAGTAACAAGACAATGCACCTTAAGATTCACAATCACTAGTAAATTTGTGGATGAAGTACAGTTTGATGTGGTTCCACTGGATATCTGTGGGATAGTGCTTGGTAACCCTTATCTTTATGATAGAAAAGCAATTTTCTATAGGTAGAAGAATCATTATCACTTGTTTAAAGATGGCATTCAGTATATTGTACATTCTCACAGAATTAAGACTGATCATTCTTTTGCAAACACAGGGCAGTCAAAAAGGGTAATTAATGCAAGAAAAGAGTTAACTCTTATGTCTGTCAGTACAGGTGGTTCTACACTTGAACTTGGAGTAGCTAACCAGGGTCAGATGTTGCAGGATGCACCTACAGTACAACATGAGGGAATGATGATTGAAAGAATTGATGGTTCCTTGGGTAAAATTGTTTCTGTTGTAAAGGATCGATATGTTGTTGATTTATTCTCTTTCATTTCTGCATTATTGTTCAGCTTGATGCTAGTCAATGTTTGTTGGTTAGTGGCTACGACAGTTGATGTAGAAGCTATTGGAAGTGATAGAATAATGTTTATGATCAAAAATGTTGTTGCAGTCTCTATTGTGCTTGTGAGCCAGGTTTACAAATGTACAGATGACACAGGACAAGTGGGGAGACCAAGTCCTCACTTATTGTCAGAGTAGATGTCACTTTTGGAGGTCCAAAAGGTCTTCAGTGGGGAGGCCTGATCCGGTGGATATTTTTAGTGAAAATTGAAGTGTCTCATTTCTCTCCAAAATCTACACCATCAGAAAGATCTTGGCATCCTGATTCCAATGCAACTTGAACGGACAAAAATGGAGTTTGGATGCAGAAGTTATGCTCGGTCAAAGTTCTGGTCAACAGGCAGACCAGAGGGCTAGATAAGAGGCGAAATCAGACCATCTCAAAAGTGGTCAATAATGGATTTCAAATCAAAGATCTCTTTGAGAGCTTTCCAACGGTGTTTGTTTCATCAAAAACGGAGCTCGTATGAAGAAGTTATGACCGTTTGAATTTTGGAGGCAAAATGTAAAAGTGATGACGTCAGCATGACATCAGCATGCACAGTCATCAGTTTGATCCAATCTCAGAATGACATATGGCATAAGCAGGCAAATTAATTTGTGCCACGTGGCACCTCCTCCTCCAAAGTGGTGTTTGGGTTTTGGTAAAATTTGTTATGAGTTTCGAACTCATAACCTCCCTTTTACTCATTTATCTCCTAGCCGCTAGAATCTCGCCGACAGTTTGCCACTAATTTATTTATCTCTCTTAAAAGCATTGCAAATCCCTATAAAGGGGGTCGGGTGGTTTGAACCGCTGACCTCCCTTTAACTAAAATAGTTGGTCGCCATTATACCATGGCCAGCATTTAAAGATAATTTTGGCGTTTTGTTACATAAACCGTTTGTTACCGACAACCCTTATTAAATAGAGATTAAAAATGGTATATAAAACAAAGTTTGTTAAACAAACTTTGTTATTTGTAAGCCCAAAATTATAAGGGTCACTATTTTTAAAGATGTAGAGTTAAATTTGGGGATTTGGGAGATTTGTAAAATATTATGGTTTTAGACCAAATAAGGCAAATTTTATGTATAAAAGGAGGGGAATTTAGAAGAGATGGACAATTAGCCTTGGAAAAGTTGGAATTAGACTTTGGGGAAGTTTTTCAAAGGAATAGGGATATTTTTCTAGGAGATTTTTGGAGCCATTTTTGTACTTCGGAGAATTGTTATGCTGCCGAAGTGCTTGAAGGAATGGTCTTGGTGCATTGTATTTGATTTTTTGGAGATTAATCAGATCGGTCGTACTCTATTGGAGCCGACCCAGAGACGTAGTCACATTTGTGGCGAACTCCGTAATCAAACTCTGTTTGCACCTTCTTATCTTCTTCTCTCTCAATTTTGTTTCTCACCTTAAGTTTTCATGCATAATTTCATTTACAATAAATGAATTAAGTCTTCCGCTAAGTTGTTTTTTTCTATTTAAGCATTCAATTCTGCAAATAGTCTAGATCCGTGTATAGTTGTAATATAATCTCTGTATATCTCCCCATTTTTGTGTATATATTCTTTTGGCTTCATGTATATCCTTCCAGGTGGCTGGACAAGCTGGTTGGGTCACCTTTGCTTCTGGTTTTCACCTTCGAATTTGCTTTGAGGCAGAAAACCACTTGTTTGAAACTTGGCTCTCGGCTGGTTTCAAACAGGTGGTTTTCTCTCTCCTCCATGAAGTCTGTCAGAACCTCATTTACGTCCCATGCGTGCAATCAATTCCAGCCAAGTGGCTTTCCCTTTTTGTGTATTCAGGCAGTTGGCTCCACCGTCATTGCCATCACATCCCTTTAATGCCAACGCACGTGGCGTTCACGTGGGCTCGACAACTTTCCTTTTCATGCATCCTTGATAACAGTCATTTCTCCAGGATTTGCGCCTCTTACCACCATCCATCCTATGTCTTTGCCAAGTGTGATAAAATTTCCCAGACCCAAATGTATGATAAAGATCCTGAGTTTGCGATGTGTTGTGCTTTTTGGTTACCCTTGCATAAAACTAACTTTTCAGGAAAAGCAAACATCGCGGTGGTAAGGTCTCCGGACCCCGGAGTAACAATTTTTTTTTGATAAAAGTATTCTGACAGTCGCTTTGCGTTGCAGGTTCCAAGACTTCATCTTCAAACATGTCTAAAGCATCCGCCTCGTCTCCTCCTGGAAGTCCAGAGCTGCCAATAGTGATAGAAACTAGAGCAACTATGAAATCCAAGATGGAGAGGGCCCTAGAGAAATTGCCCCTCACCATGAAGTTTGTACAGAACAACATCATTACAGGCTCAAAGATTGAGTCCAAGGTTAAACTTATAACCGACACCAGCGTCAGAACGTGGGCAGAAATGTAGGCCCTGGTGAAGGTAATGCACATCCAGCGATAGGCTGGAGATCCATTAGTGATTAATGTCGGAGGTTCCAAGATCCTCTGAGCATCTTGCTTCCCGTGCTCCATGTAGTCTCTGGAGCTTATCCTAACGCTGGTGACCAATTACAACTCCTCTATTTGAGCTGTCATTCTTGCAGCTACAGAACCTACGGGATACCCCACTCCTCTGGTATCCCTCGACCCAGACACATTCTGGGCGGGATTGGGAATCCCACAATTCAATAGAGCCACAGTTGTTACAAGGTCTTATGCCTTGGCACAGTTTATAGAACTAGAGGATGCTGCCCAGGTGTACATGAATACCCATTGGCTCAAGGCCCCGAAGAGGGACCCAAAAAGAATGAGGATAGAAATCCCCTGCTCTAAATTCAAGGAGAGCATCCAGATGGGGATGATAGCATTAGCCCAGGTATTTGGGCAACCCTCCGCCAAGGAGTTCACCAGATGGATGTATTATTTCCTCCTTGGAATCTCCACTAAGGGAGAATTCTTTGACTGGGCGAAAAAAATATCTAATCACGTTGACTCCCAGTTCCTTCAGTTGGACCTGAAGAAGAAGTTCTTTATGTCTTCTTATGTTTTTTGGGCCCTTGCACAGCAGAGGCCCCAGTCCAACGGCCCTCTTACAGATGGCGTGCTTGGGATTAGCCTGGGAAAAAAATTGTCGTGGGACTATTTCCCACAAATTCAATGGGAGGCTAGCTTTTCCAGTTTCTGTAGGGTAAACGATGCGTTCGTTTACTATCACCTACTCACACCCACCCGGGACGCTGGATACCGCCTGTCCACTGAGGTGATGAAGTTGGTTAGTAGTTATGGACACTACTATATCCAATTCTAGTAGCATACATACATTAGGGTCACTGACTTCTCTGGGAAACCTTACTTGTTGCCCAGGCATTGCGGGGACAAGATCGTGCTGCTGGAATACTGCCAGCAAATGATGGAGCTGCACACCTTCTTAGCCCATAAGAAGGTCCCCAACATCTCGTTCCCAATCATCTGTGGGAACTACACCTGCAGTCTGGCCACCACGAAGGAGGCAGACAATGAGTTGAAAAGTTATAACTTGCAGGAATTCTATTTAGCGCGGAGGAACTTTGATCCGTATGGAAAAATTGCAGCAACACTACCCCGGGTTTCAGAGCCCCATCAAATACATATGGAGGACTTTTGGGCTGATTTCCAGGATGATGTGGAGGTGCGGAGCAGGCACTATGTCAGGATGACAACCAAAATGATGCAAGAACTAAATCTCTAGAGATTCCCTCTGGGCTTCTCTGATGCCGCCCCCACCATCGATCCCTAGTACAAGGAAAAGGGGATCAATAAAATGGCTCTGCCAGCAATGGATTGGGCCACCCAGGAGGGGCCCACGATTGAGGACTTCACTCGGGAAGTGGTCGAGCAACGTCATGCCTATTTCAAGAAGGTGTGCCCCAGGAGTATGTGTCAAGCTCCCTAACCGACACCAAAATTAACACCACAGCAGGCACCAAGATTGACCCCGGGGGCCGGGACTTCTTCGCAGGGCGCGGAGAAGGGGAAAAAGATAGCCACAACACCCTCCATGAAAGAATTCCCTATACAAGAAAAAATCAAGTAGCCTATGGCAGCCTCCCATTAGATGAGGGAGAAGCTAATAACGAGGCTTGCCACTCCCCCGCTCATGGCTGGACCAATTCATCATCCTTCCTCCCCATCGCTGGTAGCCCTAATTGTGAAGGCAATGGGGGTGGATCACATGGAAGTGGAAACAATAGGCAATTCGGGGCCACCTTTGGTTACCTGGAGGAAGAGAAAGCACATAAAATAGCCCAAGGTAGAGCTAGCGCCGGTGGTGTCCCTCCCCTGGGAAGTAGAAATTCTTTCCTCCAGCTCCCCGGAGCCGGAGAAAGAAACAGAGACTACAGAGGTCCCAGCCAGTCCCCCTCCGGAGGAGGAGTTTGATATATTTACAACCGATGAATTTAGAAATCTGCAAGGGGATGACACACAAGTAGAGGTAGAAGTCCTGGGGGCTAGACAAGAAGCTGCAGAACAAGAAGAGCAGTAGGTAGAAGAAAAGAGGCTAGAACCAGAGGGTATTTTTGGGGCTCAAGCAACACAAGGTCTGGGAGTGGACCAACAAAAACCAAGTGAACAAGTGGCACCCACTGGGGGACCCAGACCTTTGGGAATAACCGTTAGCCCAGTCGCCTTGTTCCAAGGCCCACTCTCGAGATCCACCTTCAGGCAGGTGATCACAGCGGCCCAAACTTTAAATCTTGGCCCGACACCTCCCCTACTGCCGACAGGAGAAGAAATTCCGACAGAAAAAGAAGAGTATCAAGAAGAGCAGCTTGAAGAAGAGATCCCCAAAGAAGCCTACCAGGGTCCAAACCTAGTAATTGATATACAGGACCAGGCTAAGGGGATGGAGATTGAAAAGAATGTTGCTGCAGAGGAAGAGGCGGGGAGAGGAATGGATGAGGTTCATGTTGAAAAGGAGCAACCGCCACCGGATACTAGGAAAGAATCAGAAGAACAAACTCTAGAAGGAAGGCCACCTCTCCCACCTTAGTGGCTAGTAGACAACAGAAAGAGAAAAGCTCAGTCAGCTCTGGTGATTCCTCTCTCCCTGGCTGAGATGATGGCCCAAGTTCAGGCCCCGCCGAAGGTAAAGAAAGCCCGGATAGTTCACACTTTGTGAAGTGGGCCAGGTGGAGAAACCATTGCCATGGTGGAAAAACCTCCCCCAGACGCTGATGAAGCAACTGTAGATCCCGTAGATTATAATATTGCAGAGGTGTCCCTGGGAAAAAAGGAAAGCAAGGCGAAGTAGAATTTCTTAAGGAGGTGGCAAGGGCAGTTGAAGCCAGATACGAAAAGGAGGCCCAGAGGCTCAAGGCTGAAAAAGAAAAGAACACAAACCTTATGGGGTTGCTTACTGAGCTGGCCAGACCCATCAATGTCGCCCCTCCACATTAGAGGACTTACCACAGAGTGACATAGACTCCCTGCGAGTAATGAAGAAGAAAGCTCAAGCAGTGGACGAATGGGTCGCCCTACAGATAGGAAACACCCGACATTTCCTAGCATCCACCCTTCCAGATTTATTCATAGCCCAACAAGTTATCCATCAGGAAGAAGCACTGATTGAGCAGTGGGAGAGTGACGCCAAGAATTACCAGGCGTGGAAGGCAGAGCTTGAAGAGCTCCTCACCCTGGGAGAAGACATAATTTTTGAATCCAGAATTCTAGGTGAGGAATCATTTGATTTTGTAAGGACTCAGCACTCCAGACTGGACCTCACATTGGAGGTAACCAAGAAACTAGTAGAATCCTTACAAGAAAAGATAAACACAGTAAAATATTCTTCCAATTTATACAAGTCTTTTGTAATAAAGGCTTCCGAGGTTGATCCCCTTAGTACAGATACTTATACCCCTGAAAAGTCAGTTTTGGGGAATTTTGATGAAATAATGGCATCCCGGTATCAATCCCCAAATAGGATTGATGGGGCCCAGATGGCAAGATTCTCTTTGAAGTTGCAGAGCTCAATGCTCCATTGTTTTGTTCTTGATAGTTAAATACTCCCCTGGAGCCGCCATTGTATCACACACCAGTGCTTGCTGGACTAAATATTAATGAAGAAGGAAGAATTCTTGGCAATGATGTTGTTAGCATTCCTGCTTCTGAGTTAATGGTATTTTGTGTTTTAATGTTCTTTATGTCTTTTACTCTGGTATGTTAAAGTAGATTAACGAACTCTTTACTCCCGCTACTGATAGAATGCTAGCTGATGGTTATGTGTTTCTTCGGTATTTAGTGTAGTTTACAAGGGTATTATTGATGTTCCAGACATTTTAGCATGACTATAGTTAGATGAAATATTTCTAACCCTGCAGGATCTTTTTCATTTTATTTGCTAAGTATAGAGCGCTTGGAAAACCTTACTTTGATCGAATCTTCAGAGAAGATGACTTGAAGAAACCAACTATCCCCCTCAAAAAATAGTCACCTCTCCCGACCGAGCCTCGCATCGTCATGACCTGACACCCTGGTGCTTGAAGGCCCAGAGGATTTATTCCCCCAGACAACCTTTGCAGGCGGAGTTGGCTGATCTCCCTGGAACCCGGTGACAACTTATGACTGTTGGCGGACCCGGTCAGCTAAACCCCGTCAACAAAAACTGGCGCTAAAAGGAGGGAATGAACTCATCCCCTTCTAGAGATTCTGATTTTACACCTCCTGAAGGTTCCCCGAGATGTAGTTTTAGGAGATAAGCCTTTAGTGGGATTGGGTCTTTTTCCCTATTTAAATTTGAAAGAGTCCTCAGGTCTGCCCCGAATCCTGGAAGGTTTGTCAAACTCGAGCCTCCTGCTCAAAAGAAGCAAACCTCTAAAATCACACCAGCCATTATTGTCTTGGGGTCTACCATACCTCTGAATACCCAAACTCTCCAGACAGTCCCAGGAACTAATACCCAAGCTACTCAACATATAGTTCCCCCAATGGCTGCATATTTTAGAAACACTAGGTCCCCAATGGGCACCTTTCCGGGCACAATCAATGATTTAACCTCTCACCCGGAGAAGATTTACCCACGATACGAGCACTTAGGCTCATGGACCGTACAAGAACACTTACAGGCATACAAAGATGCCATGAATCGACACCGGATCCAACATGAATATGTTGTGACCCGTATGTTCCCCTTATCCCTAGGACAAAGCGAGTTGAATTGGTACCTTAACTTGCCTGCCAACTCCATCAACACTTCCCAAGACATGTAGGACGCCTTCTTGGCTGCCTTTCGCATGTATGTGGACCCAGCCTGGTCCCACAGCCAGTTCATCTCCATCAGAAAGGAACCCAATGAGAATCTTGCAGCATTCAAACATAGGTTCCAGTGCGCCCTGAAGCAGTGCACAGGCCCTTTTATTCCATCCCCAGAGGTAACCATACAGACATACCTCAACATAATGGACCCTTTTGTTTCCACTCTCCTCTAGAGAACCACCGCCGCGGACGACCGGGACACCTTGGCAAAAGTCTACAACCTAGCCTTAGAGCTGTCCCACGGTCTCAAAAAATCCCCGGGCGGGATTGGGCAGAGCACGCCTTTTAATATGATCCCCGACAAAACTGCATATACCAGGGGATACAACCCCAATCTGGCAATAGGCACCCCTTCGATGGCGATGAATCCCCTGCCACCCTTGATAGACCAACAAACATGATATGTCTACCCCACCCAGACCCAGATGACATCGGGTCTGAAAGTCTTCCCTTGGAATCAGCCATAGCAGACACAACAGACTCAAACACAACCATCCAGAGTGCCCTTCTTCTAGTTATCTATGGCTGGGGGATTACCGCCCTCGACTCCGGTTAATCCTGCTGCATTCCCGGGAAGCCAACAACAACCACAGCCATCGCATTATGACACTAACACTTAGTTGACCGCCGAGGTCAAATCCCTCCGGCGAATGTTGTCCACATTGACTATGGACATGGGCCAACTGAAGGCGGGGTCCTACGCACCCCAGAACTCAAATTCCCAGAGAGGGAATATTTTCTCCGGCCAACGAAACAACAATGCCAGAGGAAGAAACTTCAACAATGGGTCTAGGCCCAATCAACAACAATGGAGTAACAACACGAATACCAGAGGCCCGCCTCTGAACCATAACACCAACCAAAATGGCACTGGACCATCACACTTTACGCCAGTCACAGACTTTCAACCCATGACTAACTGGTGTAGACTACACGATACGGGTTCACACAACAAGGTGAATTGTGCCACTCTGGAGAAGGTCATCATGATCTCCCAGCTGGACAGGCAACAGTCGCACGATACTACCCCTCCAGAGCCTCCTGTCCAAGAGACAACCCACAGTGCCTTCACCTGCGACACCATTTTCTTTGGGACTTTCGGAGAAGATGAAGAAGAATCTGAATTGCAGGGATTCTTTGACGAATCCATTCTGCCTTTTGAGGCCAACGCCTTTACTAACCCATGTGCCCCATACAAAACTTGGAGCCAGGTTGGTAAAGGACCAGTTTACACGCCCACACCTCCTACTAAAGATACTCCTCCCCCTTGGAACACTGTAACTGATCGACCCATGCCTCCAAAAGGTCCTAGCTCTAACCAAGCAAAAGATCTCACGGAGGAAAATCACCAGTTCCCGGGAGGAAGATTCGATATCACGAAGGTGTTAGAGCAGACCACCACCTCCATGACCTTAATGGAGGTTTTTCTAAATTGTCCTAAATAGTCCGGGAAGGGATACCTGAGTCCCCCAGTAATAATCCAAAGAAAACTCCCCTTCCCCAGCCCCAGATTACTAATAATGACTTATAGACCCTTAAGTTTGACAGGTCACGATCCAAACAAGGTTGTGGGGCTGGGGTAGAGTTAATAAACCCATGAGGGAAGTCCTTCCTCGCGTCCTATAGGCTACAGTTTAACTGTATGAACAATCTCATGGAGTACGAGGCTTTGGTCCTTGGACTCTTATTCGCACTAAGGAAAGGTATCACCCGCCTCCGGGCTCTAGGTGATTCAGAGTTGATTGTTAAACAAGTTCAGAGTCAATACACATGTCATGAAAAAAGGCTGGCCGTGTACCGCAACTGGGCTTGGAGCCTTATCAAAGATTTTGATGCCTTTGGCATTGACCTTATTCTCCGGCAATGGAACTATGTCCCGGATGCCCTTGCCATTTCTGCCAGCACACTTGAGCCAATGGCCGGCTCACGACTCTAAAAATTTTTAGTTGAGATGGTCCCCACCCCGTCCATTCCAGATAAGGTCACCCACTTTCAGGTTTTTGAAGATGATCAACATATCCTGGCCTTCATGGCGAATGTTGGTGTCTTTGAGGATCAGATAGTGGAGGAACGAGACCATGATGATACCGGGCAGGGTGATGAAGATGATGGGATCATGGACCTACACACTAACACCATCCCAAAGGGGATGGTTTCTTTAGAACGAATCTTTGACTCGGACCCTCGGGCCCGTGAGAAGGTGTCATCCTCCTCTGAGGGAGAAAATTTTGAAAAGGTTAACATTGGTCAACCCGGTGAAGAAAAGATTATTCACATTGGTACCTCCTGTTCTCCTGAGGAAAAGGAGAAGATTCTCGTGGTTCTCTAAGAATACATCGATGTAATTGCTTGGGGTTATGAAGACTTGAAAACATATGATACATCCATCATGACCCATACTATTCCCCTGAAACCTAACACTAAGCCCTTTTGACAGAAGCAAAGACCAGTCAACCCCCTTATAGAGCCTCTGATTCATCAAGAGGTAGAAAAATTATTATCGGCCTGGATAATCTTTCCAATCTGGCATACTACATGGGATCCCAACCTGGTCCCGGTCTGAAAAAAGAATGGTAAGATTCACCTTTGCGTGGATTTCCAAAATTTGAACAAGGCATCTAAAAAAGATAATCACCCTCTTCCCTCGTTGGATGAGGTGTTGCAGATAGTGAATGGATCTCAGATGATGTCTTTATTGGATGGATATTCAGGATACAACCAGGTCATGGTCAAATATGAGGATAGAGAGAAAATAGTGTTTACCACCAAATGAGGAATGTTTGCGTACAGAAGAATGCCCTTCGGCCTGATCAACGCAGGGGCTACCTTTCAAAAGGCCACAGACATTGCATTTGAGGGCCTCATAAATTGGTGCATAATCATCTATATGGATGATTTGACTATCTTTTCCCAGGACAAGCGTGATCATCCCGCCCACCTTGCCCAAATCTGTGAGAGATGTCGCCGGTATGGAATATCCCTCAACCCTAAGAAGTGCATATTCGGGGTCACCAAGGGAAAATTACTCGGGCATATCATCTCTGAGAAGGGTATATCCATAGACCTTGATAGAGTCGAAGCGTTGCTGAACTTACAAATGCTTGGCAGCAAGAAAGAGATGCAATCCTTCTTCGGAAAAATCAACTTCGTACGATGATTCATCATAGGATTTGCAGAAATAGTTAAGCCACTCAATGAAATGATGAAAAATGATACCAAGATTGAGTGGAGTCCTAAGGAAAAGTGGGCGTTTTCCCAAATCAAACAGACAATAATGGAAGCACCTGTCCTAGCTAGTCCGGACTATTCCCTTCCATTTTACACTTACTCATTTGCTTCGCCGCACTCTGCTGCGGTAGTGTTGACTCAAAAGGTTGAAGGGGAAGAGCGACCGATAGCTTTCATGAGCTCCCCCTTTAAGAATGCTGAGGTCCGGTATTCACCACTAGAAAAACAAGCCTTTGCTCTAGTCTGTGCTGTGAAGAAATTTTGGCATTACATTCTCCAGAGCAAAGTGCATGCTATCATCCCAGACCAGGCTGTCAAATCTCTGCTGATGTAGAGTGAATTGGGTGAGAGACGGGGTAAATGGATAGCCATCCTCTAGGAATATGACTTAGAAATGCAGCCCATGAAAATAGTCTAGGGCCAGGGACTAAGTCGGGCGATGGCAGAAGAGACTCCTCGCATAGAATGTCGAACTTACACAGTGGAGTCCATCACCCAAGACCCGTGGTATACCAATCTTGTGTACTTGTTGCTAAACAACAGATGTCCAGAGGGGTTACCTCCCCACAAATGCCGCGCTCTGTGGATGAACAACACACACTTCATAATCAAAAACTCTGCGCTTTACCACAGAAATTATGAGGGAGTGTACCTTCGGTGCATTGATAGGGACAAAGCTGTAAGAATAATCAACAAATTCCACGAACAGTTTGGGACCAGGCATGGCTCAACCGACGCCACTGCCCACCAGATCCTTTGGGCCAGATATTATTGGCCTTGTCTATTCAAAGACATTTACGCTCACCTAAGAAAATGCCATACTTGCCAAACTACAGCGCATCATGAGCGTAACCCAGCAATGCCTTTGCAACCAGTCTACAAGGCTAGACCCTTCGCCCAATGGGCGTTTGATTTCATAAGGGAGATCAACCCTAACTCATCTGCCAACCACCGATACATCCTTACTGCCACTGATTACTGCACTCAGTGGTCTAAAGCTATACCTTGTAAAAACAAAATGGTGGACGTAGTTATCAAGTTCCTGGAAGAAAACATTGTCACACAGTTTAGAATGCCCTTTTCTTTGGTATGTGACAATGGTCCGACATTTTTTTCAGCACAGCTGCTCGAATGGACCTACAATCGAAAGATCACATAGAAGTTCTCCAGCAACTATTATCCCCAGGGAAACAGTGTTGCTGAATCAATGAATAAGAATCTTCTTGAGGTGATCAAGCATCTATTAGAACAGAATCCACCGGATTTGCATCAAAAGCTAAAATTCACCCTCTAGGCAGATCGCATTCATATTAAAGCCGCCCTGGGAACATCCCCGTTCCACCTGGTTTATGGTCAGAACCCTGTATTCCCAGTCAACTTACAAATCCTAGTTTTACAGTTTATGCAGGAATTTAACAATAGAGACAACATCATGGAGGTTTGACTCATGAATTTGGTGCGAATGGAAGAACAGCGAGACGCAGCCCTTGAACATTTTGCACGTCATCAAGCAGTGGTAAAATGATGGTTTGATAAAAGAGCCCAATACAAGGCATTTCAGATTTTGGATCTGGTCCTGTTGTGGGACAAGGCCTAGGAGAAGAAAGGAAAGCATACCAAGTTCCAACAGCTCTGGCTCGGACCATACTTAATTTTAGAAATCAGTGGGACCAACACTTACTGCCTTAACACCCTAACTGGAGAATTTGTCGCATTGCCCGTTAATGGACAGTTTCTAAAACACTATTTTGAGTAAGGTGAGTTTGCCCAAGGTTGTATTATATGTAAAGCCTCCCATCTATAAATATCTCTTTCGGGTGCCTCATTGCGAGGTGTCCTGCCTTGTAAATAGCCTTGTCGGCTGCCCTCCGGGGCAGTCTTCTTTTCCTATTTTGTTTTTTGCTTTTGGTTTCCTTTTGGTCTCAGCTTTTTGTTCCACCTTGCAGGAATGGGAATGCTTCACATAACTCTGACCTCCAGTGCAATGTCTATGGCATGGTGAACTGTAGAATCTATCTTTAGCATAATGGAATCGACCCAATCTCCGAGGTCATTTTATGGGTTATGGCACGTTTTGAGCAATCTCCATTGGGTGTTGTCTCTAGGAGTTTGGCAATCAGTGAACACACAATATAAGGGACAAGTAATTGGACACACACTGAGGGTAGATCGGCTGTACTGATTGGTTGACCCACATCTGAAAATCTAAAGAATTCTCCCCAGGTCTGGAGTTTTATCCTCTCTTCAAAATATCTAAACACAGGTGGATAGGTGAAAGAAGTACCGCCATTGAAATTAGCTAAGCTTAAGCTTAATGGTGAAAGAAGTACCGCCTTCCCCCACTCAACAAGTGAAATAAAAAGAGGACAAGAGGGATGAAACTCCAGTCTCCAGGGGAAATGGGCGAATTGATGACTGGTTCGATGTAATTAGTACCTCTTCTCTATTCCTCCCAGAGGTCATCGGCTTGATTTCCTTTCAAAGCACACACGACACCACTGATGAAGGACTACAGACTGACCCCTGTGTGGTTGGGTTTTTTCAGATATGTTTCTCTTTGCCTGTCAGACATTTCGGAGGGAAGCTTGTTCTAGTTTTTGCTAACCAGAGATTCTATAGCTCTCAAATGCACTAAGGCATTTGTCCCAGATAGTCACCGTTTGTTATGCCCTGCATCCCCATCCCTACATTTTGTGTGCGAAATGTTGGGTCCCCCTTTTTGCTTTTGTTTTCTTTCGCTTGCGGTTTTGCCTTGCCTTTTTTTTCCCTTTTTGTTTTCTTTCTTCGGGGCTTTCTTCCCCGGTGGTTTGTTTTGTCTGTTGTTTTGATTCCACCTTGAGGACTCCAGTCCCAAAGGTCGTTCTTTGGTGGAAACCAGATTCTGGACTTTGAGATTCTTTTCCATGATGTCCTTAGGGTCATCATCCCAAAGAATCCCTAGGCCCAGAGTCCAGAGGTTGTGTCTGTCTGGGGAGCGCCGAGAAAGGAGGATTAATTTTTACCGCGGGTATAAATAGGTTTTATCTGTCATTTTCACATTTACCGCGATTAAAATCTTTGAGCACTTAGAGCGAATTAAAGAGCGATTTCAAAGCGATTAATAGAGTGTTTGCAAAAAGTTTGTGGTAATCAGTGCTTAACGTCTTCTGTCCTCAGGCAAGTGCAAGTGCTTCGTGGTGGTGATTCTGGCCATCCGATAACTTGAGATATTACAGAGCTCCCTCAGTAACCCTTCCCTTTCCTCCGCTTCCTGCGTTCTCAGGTTGGTGTTTCCGCTTTCCCTCCTCTCTGTTTTGCTTCTGCTCTTCCGCTTTTTCCTTATTTTTCTTGCCTGGTTTGGCTTGTCTTGCTTTGTTTCATTTCCCATTTTGTCTGGTCTTTTGTCTTCTGGTGTTGCCGCCCGTTGGTGGGTCGGCTCTGCCAGAGGGTTGTCCACCCTCTGTGCAGAAGTTGTTTGTCTTTAAATAGCGTAAATAGTGTAGATAGTGTAAATGGTTGTATATATCTATTTCTGCTTTGTTTGGTTTTCCCGTGGGGGTCATCCCGTGTTGTATATTCATGTATATATGTGTATAGTTGTAATATAATCTATGTATATCTCCCCATTTTTGCATATATATTCTTTCAGCTTCATGTATATCCTTTTGGGTGGCTGAACAAGCTGGTCGGGTCACCTTTGCTTCTGGTTTTTGCCTTCAAATTCGCTTCAAGGCAGAAAACCACCTGTTTGAAACTTGGCTCTCGACTGGTTTCAAATAGGTGGTTTTCTCTCTCCTCCATGAAGTCTGTCAGAACCTCATTTACGTCCCATGCGCGCAATCAATTCCATCCAAGTGGCTTTCCCTTTTCGCGCATTCGGGCAGTTGGCTCCACCGTCATCGCCATCACATCCCTTTAATGCCAATGCACGTGGCGTCCACGTGGGCTTGACAACTTGCCTTTTCATGCATCCTTGCTAACTGTCATTTCTCCAGGCTTTGGGATTCTTACCACCATCCATCCTGTGTCTTTGCCAAGTGTGATAAAATTTCCCAGACCCGGATGTATGATAAAGATCCTGAGTTTGCGATGTGTTGTGCTTTTTGGTTACCCTTGCATAAAACTAACTTTTTAGGAAAAGAAAACGTCGCGGTGGTAAGGTCTCCGGACCCCGGAGTAACAATTTTGTTTCGATAAAAGTATTTTGACAGTCGCTTTGCCTTGCAGGTTTCCGGACTTCATCTTCAAACATGTCTGAAGCATCCATGTCATCTCCTCCCAGAAGTCTGGAGCTTCCAACAGCGACAGAAACCAAAGCAGCTATCAAATCCAAGATGGAGAGGGCCCTGGAGAAATTGCCCCTCACCATGAATTTTGTGCAGAACAATGTCATTACAGGCTCAAAGATTGAGTCCAAGGTTAAACTTATAACCGACACCAGCGTCAAAACTTGGGTAGAAATGCAGGCCCTAGTAAAGGTAATGCACATCCAGCGATAGGCTAGAGATCCATTAGCAATTAATGTCAGAGGTTCTGGGATCCTCCGAGCAGCTTGCTTCCCGTGCTCCATGCAGTCTCTGGAGCTTATCCTAACGCTGGCGGCCAATTACAACTCCTCTATTCGGGCCGTCATGCTTGCAGCTACAGAACCTACAAGATACCCCACTCCTCTGGTATCCCTCGACCCAGACACATTCCGGGTGGGATTGGGAATCCCACAGTTTGACAGAGCCACAGTTGTTACAAGGTCTGATGCCTTGGCATAGTTTACAGAACTGGAGGATGTTGCCCGGGTGTACATGAACAGCCATTGGCTCAAGGCCCCGAAGAGGGACCCAAAAAGAATGAGGTTAGAAATCCCCCGCTCTGAATTCAAGGAGAGCATCCAGATGGGGATGATAGCATTAGCCTGGGTATTTGGGCAACCCTCCACCCAAGAGTTCACCAAATGGATGTATTATTTCCTCCTAGGCATCTCCACTAAGGGAGATATTCTTTGACTGGGCGACAATAATATCTAATCACGTCGACTCCCAGTTCCTTCAGTTGGACCAGAAGAAGAAGTTCTTTATGTCTTCTTATGTTTTCTGGGCCCTTGCACAGCAGAGGCCCCAATCCAATGACCTTCTTACAGATGGCATGCTTGGGATTGGCCTGGGATAAAAAGCGCCGTGGGACCATTTCCCACAAATTCAATTGGAGGCCAGCTTTCCTAGTTTCTGCCGGGTAAACGATGCGTTCGTTTACTATCACCTTCTCACACCCACCTGGGACGCTGGATACCACCTATCCATTGAGGTGATGAAGTTGGTTAGTAGTTATGGGCACTACTATATCCAATTCCAGTAGCATATGTACATTAGGGTCGTTGGCTTCTCCGAGAAACCTTACTTGTTTCCCAGGCATTGCGGGGACAAGATCGTGCTGCTGGAATACTGCCGGCAAATGATGGACCTGCACACCTTCTTAGCCCATAAAAAGGTCCCCAATGTCTCGTTCCCAATCATCTATGGGAACTACACCTGCAGTCTAGCCGCCGTGAAGGAGGCAGACAATGAGCTGAAAAGTTATAACTTGCAGGAATTCTATTTAGCGCGGAGGAACTTTGATCCACATGGAAAAATTGCAACAGCACTACCCCAGGCTTTAGAGCCCCATCGAATACATATGGAGGACTTTTGGGCTGATTTCCAGGATGATGTGGAGGTGAAAAGCAGGCACTATGTCAGGATGATAGTCAGAATGATGCAAGAACTAAAGCTCCAAAGATTCCCTCTGGCCTTCTCTGATGCCGCCCCCACCATCGATCCCCGGTACAAGGAAAAGGGGATCGATAAAATGGCTCTACCGGCAATGGATTGGGCCACCTAGGAGGGGCCCATGATTGAGGACTTCACTTGGGAAGTGGTCGAGCGAAGTCACGCCTTTTTCAAGAAGGTGTGCCCTGGGAGTATGCATCAAGCTCCCCAACCGGCGCCAAAATTAACACCACAGCAGGCACCAAGATTGACCCTGGGGGCTGAGACTTCTTCACAGGGCGCGGACAAGGGGAAAAAGATAGCCACAACACCCTCCGCGCAAGAAGTCCCTATACAAGAACAAATCAAGCAATCTTTGGTAGCCTCCCATCAGATGAGGGAGCAGCTAATGACAAGGCTTGCCACTCCCCCGCTCATGGCCAGATCAATTAGTCCTCCTTCCTCCCCATCGCTGGCAGCCCTAATGGTGAAGGAAACGGGGGTGGATCCCATGGAAGCGGCAGCAATAGCCGATGCGGGGCCGCCTTTGGTTACCCAGAGGAAGAGAAAGCACATAAAATAGCCCAAGGTAGAGCCAGCGCCGGTGGTGTCCCTCCCCCGGGAGGTGGAAATTCTTTCCTCCAGCTCCCCGGAGCCGGAGAAAGAAACAGAGACTACGGAGGTCCTAGCCAGTCCCCCTCTGGAGGAGGAGTTTGATATATTTGCAATTGATGAATTCAGAAATCTACAAGGGGACAACACACAAGTGGAGGTAGAAGTCCTGGGGGCTGGACAAGAAGCTGTAGAACAAGAAGAGCAGCAGGCAGAAGAAAAGAGGCTAGAATTGGAGGTTATTTCCGGGGCTCAAGCGACACAAGGTCCGGGAGTGGACCAACAAAAATCAAGTGAACAAGTGGCACCCACTAGGGGACCCGGACCTTCAGGAATAACCGTTACCCTAGTCACTGTGTTCCAAGGCCCACTCCTAGGATCCACCTTCGGGTAGGTGATCACAGCGGCCCAAACTTTAAATCTTGGCCCGACGCCTCCCCTACTACCAACAGAAGAAGAAATTCTGGCAGAAGAAGAAGATCATCAAGAAGAGCAGCTTGAAGAAGAGATCCCCAAAGAAGCCTACAAGGGTCCAAACCCAGCAATTGATATACAGGACCAGGCTGAGGGGATGGAGATCGAAAAGAACATTGCTGCAGAGGAAGAGGCAGGGAGAGGAACAGATGAGGTTCATGTTGAAAAGGAGCAACCGCCACCGGATACTGAGAAAGAATTAGAAGAACAAACTCTGGAAGGAAGGCCACCTCTCCCACCTCAGTGGCTAGTAGACAGCAGAAAGAGAAAATCCCAGTCAGCTCCGGTGATTCCTCTCTCCCTGGCTGAGATGATGGCCCAAGTTCAGGCCCCGCCGAAGGTAAAGAAAGCTCGGACAGTTCATGTTATGGTTTTTTCTTGTATGAATCACAGTGCTTGATATAACTACTTGAACACCATACCATTTAATACTGATTCAGGGACAAGGAAAGCCTAATTGCTAAGGACTGGATAAGGTCCTTCTTCATTTTTGAGCTCCACATATACTCAGGCAGGTTTTACCTTTTATGATAACTGTTTACATAGTATGTTATAATGTGGACACTGATTTGCTA
>MU225347.1:546347-562050 GCA_018584345.1 Thuja plicata
GCTCTGATACCATGTTGAGATTGAAGAATGTCAATCT
Source organism: Thuja plicata (assembly GCA_018584345.1). Lineage (NCBI taxonomy): Eukaryota > Viridiplantae > Streptophyta > Pinopsida > Cupressales > Cupressaceae > Thuja > Thuja plicata. The sequence goes on from MU225347.1 coordinate 546,385, forward strand.
ACCCAAGAAACACCTGCATGCAAAACAACTGCTACAAGAATGAAGAAGACAGAAGAGAGAAGGATCAGAAGCTATGGCGGCCGATAGGCCAGAGAGTGCAAACACATGTTGACAGAAAAATATGTTCTCTATTCAACAATAAAGATGATTACGAACTCCTTTTGAAATACAAAACAGACAATCCTTATAAAGGATGTCGAAACCCTAAAAGGGCAACTAACTCAGAAAAGGAAACTTTCCTAAGTCTAACTAGAAACTGCCTAAGTGAACTTAAGCACTAAAGAGCAATTGCTAAATTACTCTAACAGTAATGTCCCTCATAGGTGAAGTAGGATATTATAAATGTGGTTGGCTATAAAAACTACATGGGTAATAACGTTCTTGAAGTGCCCTGCTACTTATCAATCTCCAACTGTGGGTCACTATGCAGGGTGAATTGTGCCCTAGCTGAGTGCATGTCAATATCATTTGTTGAGTTTTCCCTTTCCTATGGAAACTTTGTAACCTCTGCCATGATATCTTCTAAAAATTCAACCCTCAGAACTTTCACTAGTACAAAACCATTTTTCAAAGTATTCAAAAATTGAAAAGCAATTTCATCATCGAAGCCATTAAGGCTTAAGCAGTAATCCAGCCATCCCCGTTTCTGAAACAACTCATAGGTAGTCGGGTCCCCAAGTAACACTTGATGATCCATTGGCTCGAGCCTCTGAAGGTCTCCACCCATTGAAAATGATAAAGAAAATAGCTTTGCAGGATATGCTCAGTTTCTACAGAAAATTGAAAAAATGGAGGCCTTCCTACAGATGCAAGATGTTTTTGTTTTGCTTTTTGAGAAAAATTGAAGTATATGATAGCTTTTAATTCTAAGAAAGCAACCATTATTTTGAATGATTTTCATAAATACATTCACGTGTGTTAAGGTTCGCCACCTGAACAAATAACAAAATTGTCATTCTTAAGTGAACCTTATTTTAATTTGCTTACAAATCAACTTTTAAATCATGATGACTTAACCAATGAAGGACAAATAAGCCCCCACGTCATGGTGATCACCATGAAAAGACAAGAAAGAAATAAAGTTTTTTCGTTTTCCCTTTTTACTTACTAAAATCAATTTGGAAGTATTGAAACAAGCATGAATTAAATAATGCCTCCCCCCATCTAAGTATAAGGCATGGGTCCCACCAGGCCGGTGCGTGCAAGAATAGAAAAAGAAAAGTACACTCATTTAAAATTAATAAATGAATAAAATAAGTTATGTGCAAAAGTATGTGTTACTAACCTAAGGTGCTACAGGAAGAGTGTAATGCTAGGTGACACACACTAATGGAGTGATGATGTGGTGCAGACACGTGGAAGAGAGAGAGATGATGTAGATTTTTATTATGAAGAAAGAAAATCATGGAAGTGAAGTGTTTATTACGGAAGCTGGAATAAAATCACAGCTTGGTAGAAATCTGGGTGGAAGACCCAGATACTTCTGCTGCAGGAAGGGCACTATCTGAGGTCTGTTGGAACTGTTGTAGGAAGTCCTGATGACTCTTAGGCTTATGATATATCTTTAGACAATGCCCGTTAACAAGGAGTTTGAATCTCACAGGATCAATTGTAGAGAGCTGAACGACACCATTATCAAATACTAAGACTATTTCATAGGGCCCTAAGTAATGGGTTTGAAATTTGCTAGGAGTATGCTGATATCTTGAATCATAGAGCAATGCCCAATTTCCAATGGAAAACTTTTTATCTTTTATGATTCTGTCATGCCACTTTTTTTTCTTCTTTTGAATCAATTTTGTGTTATGAAGTGCAGATTTCCTGTATTCATCCAATCCATTGAGCTGCAGGAGCTTGTCCTCTTGTGCTTTGTTCAGGTTAATATCCAATTCCAATGCCATCCAGAGAGTCTTATGGTGAAAATCAATAGGCATTGGATGCATATTTCCTGTAGACCAACTCAAAAAGAGTAAATCCAATAGTGGTTTTCCAAGTTGTGCGATAAGCCCAGATGGCTTCAAGAAGTCGAGTATCCCAATCCTTTTTGTGAATGGAAACTATTTTTGTCAGAATGACCTCTATCTCCCAGTTTGTGATCTTAGCATGTCCATTGTCCTGAGGATGGTATGGTGAAGATTTACCATACCTCACCGTGTACTCATTCATCAATTCAACAATAAGGTTAGAGGTGAACTATGCCCCTTGATCTATTACTATTTCTCGAGGCACTCCAAACCTAGTAAAAATAAATTCATATAGAAACTCTGCTACCTTATGGTCCCTTGCATGACTCTTTTCTTTTGCTTCAACCCATTTTGTGGTGTAATCAGTGCATACTAAGATATAAGACTTAACATGTGAAGATGGCTCAATGGGGCCGACAAAGTCGATGCCCCACTTGTCAAATGGTGTTACCACCACCTGAGGCTATAGGGGCATTTCATCAATATTTATGGGACATCCCATCCTTTGGCATCAGTCACAGTGTCAGGTATGCTTAGTCGCATCTTTATGTAATGTAGGCCAATAATAACTGGTTGTCAATACCTTATATGCTGTTCTTTTTCGGCAAATTGGCCACCACATGGGTCATCATGACATGCCCAAAGGATGTCATAGGTCTCATCTTCACAGACATATCGGTAGGTGACCTGATCAGGACCTATGTAGAACATAAATCCAGATATCCATGAAAAGTTGAAACTTTTCTCAGCCAGTAGTTGTCGTTCACAGGGTGATAAATGAGGTGGTGCTCATCCTGTAGCAAGGTAGTTTGTGATGTTAGCATACCATAGATTTTAAGTTGCAAGAGAGAATAGGTGCTTGTCTGGGAAGCTATCATCAATTACTATAGGCTCATCAGGAACTTGTAATCTAGAGAGAAAATTAGCAATGACATTAGCTTTTCCTGGTTTCTCAATGATAGTTATATCAAACTCCTATAGGAGGAGTAATTACCTGGCTAACCTACCAGAAATGGCTAGTTTATTCATCAGGTATTTGATCACTGAGTGATCAGTATAAACAAATAATTCATAACCAGCTATGTAATGTTCAAATTTATTTAATGCATAGAGTACAACAAGAAGTTCCTTCTCAATAATAGTATAATTTAGTTCTGCACCTTGCAAATTTTTGCTGATGTAATAAATGTCGTGCTCAACTATTCCTTCTTTTTGACCCAGCACTGCCCCAACTGCATAGTCAGATGCATCTGTGTCGATATGAAAGGGAAACTTCCAGTCTGGTCCTCTAAGCATAGGGGTCTTTGTCAACACATCCTTCAACTTCTGGAATGATGACTCATAGTCTGGTGTCCATTCAAATTCTGCTTCTTTCTTCAATAGATTATATAATGGAGCGGCAAGTTGGCTAAAGTTCTTGATAAATCTCCTGTAGTAACCGGCATGACCAAGAAAACTTTGGACATCCTTCTGCTTTGCTGGGGTTGGAAGTATGATGATTACTACAATCTCTATAGGATCAACTTAGATACCAAAGGATGAGAGGTAATGCCCTAAGACAACTCCCTCCTCCATCATCATATAACACTTCTCACTATTAAGTGAGAGATTGTAGTCCTGATATCTTTGAAGAATTTTTTCCAAATTAGCATAAGCCTCTTCGAATGTAGTTCCATATGCAGTAAAATCATCCATGTATATTTCAACACAGTCAGCAACAATGTCAGAAAAATACTTATCACTACCCTCTAGAAGGTAGCAGGTGCATTACATAACCTAAATGGTAAGAAAAAATAAGAAAATGTTCCCCATGGACATGTGAACGTTGTTTTATCCTGGTCTTCTGGTGATATCTGGATCTGGTTATAGCCACTGAAACCATCCAAGAATGAAAAATACTTTTTGCCAGCAAGGTTGTCAAGTACTTGGTTAATAAAGGGCAATAGAAAGTGATCCTTCTTGGTTTCTTTATTAAGCTCCCTATAGTCCACACAAACTCATCATTTTCCACCTTTCTTGGGGATGATTACAAGAGGGGAGACCCACTGACTGTCAAAAATGGGATAGATGAAACCAACTTGGAGAAGTTTTTGTAATTCAGCCTTTACTACAACTCTTAATGTAGGGTTTATTCTTCTTTGAGGTTTCCTAATAGGTCTGGACTTGAGACTAATATAAATCTTATGAGTACACAATTTTTGGTCAATCATCTTAATGTCAGTATAAACCCATGCAAAAGCTTGCTGACTCTTTTGCGAAAGCTGGACAAGGATAGACATCTGAGATTCAGTGAGATTCTTATTGACATTCAATTCCCTACCTGAGGCAATCTGCACTCTTTTAACTTTATCCAACATAAGAACTTTTGCAAAAGACGGTGACTTTATTTCATGGGGTAACAAAGTATGGAGATAATCAGGTGTTGCAGGAAACTTGGATGAAGACTTCTTGGGCAATATGGTTTGAAGAGAACAGTTAGGGTCATGACATGAGGGTTATTTAGAGCCATACTAGTTTGTAAGGATTTCTACTAGTATGTCATCCTCCTCCTGTGAGACCATGAATGGACTTCTACCAATAACCATAAGCTGTTGTACTGAATTGGCTTCAAGGGGGGCATCTCCTAGATTCTGCCATACAGCTTGGTTAAGTTCAGCTTGAGGTTTGGCTGGAGAATATAGGGTTAATTTCTTAGTATTAATACCATCAGATATGGTCATTTTCCCTAAGTGGCATGTAATGCAAGCATCTATTGTGGCTAACCAAGGCCTTCCTAGGATTAATGAATACCCTCCTAGTGTGGCTTTGGGAGACAGGATGATGAAATCTGAAGGGTAGTCTAAGGAATCTAGTGTGACAATATTATCCTCTACCATACCATCTAATTTGACATTTGAATTATCAGCTAACTAGAGAATAGTGGGTGTCTCCCTCAACCCAATGATACTAAGCCTTAACAACACATCCATAGTCATAACATTAATAAAGGCTCCTAGATCAACCAATACATTCTATATTTGTATACTATTAATGTGAATGGTAACCACTGGACTCTCTAGATCAGAGAATTTAGGCATCAAGGCTTTACTAAGCATGAGATCAGAAAGTTGTCCAAGAACATGGATAGTATTAGGATCTTTCTTCTTTCTACCAAGGTGCTTGATAAAAACTTCCTTGATTTGTTTATTATAGATTGGGATTTCTTTGAGGGAATCTAATAATGGTATTTGGATAGTCATTTTATTCAGTTGGTCAATCAAGTCATTTGCAATAGTATACTCTTTAGGGGATACTGAAGGTTGGGCCAATCTCTATGGAAAAGGTGGGATTTTCTCAACTAGAATGGTGGTGCAACAAGTGGGACAATAGTATTTTGATTGTCAGAAGCTTCCTCAGTATCAGAAACATTAGTTATTATGGGTGCTCTTAGTGTAGACAATGTGGTCCCTGATCTTAGGTGGATATCATTCACTTGTAGTGAATAGGCTTATTGCTTTTTATTTGGATTTGGATTTGGTTGTGTAGGAAGTTGTGGTTTATGAGGACTATTATTGGCTACAGGAGGCGGAGGCATAATAACTTGTTGCTGAGGTGGAGGCATAATAGCTTGCTACTGATTTGGTTGATTGGGTCCCCACTGAGGTTGTTTTTTCTAGTTACCATGTGGTTGCCATTGGTTATTCTATTGCGGATACTAGTATGGATTATACTACTGTTGATATGGATTAAACTGTTGTTGATATGGGTTAAAATGAGGTTGAAAGTTTTGGTTATACTGTGGCTGCTGAAAGTTCTAGTTATTCTTTGGTTGTTGGTTAGGCCATTTATTATTCCAATTCTGTCCTTGAGGGATAGAATTGTGGGGGTTTTGATTCTGCCACTGATTACTATTATTATTATTATTACCAAAATTATTTAAGGGGTCTTGAGGCGTACCTTATCTCTAAGCCCATGGTCACCTTTGAGCCACGTAAAAGACTTCTCCATTCTCCTCATATATTGCTTTGAACTCAGTGGGCATTGAAGTAGTGTCCACAGATGCAATAGTTTTGTATTTATAGTTTCTTTTCTTCTCCCTGTAGTGAGAGCAGAATTCAGCCAACATAGCTTGTACATCCTCTTTCTTCCTTCGGGCTTCCATGGTGTCCACCTGAGTGGCCACATCATTGATAATGTCTTGCTTGAAGTCAGATAGGAGGTTGGACAATTCTATCTTAGACACTCCAGAGCCATTTGTCTTTTGAGGTAGGTCCCTTAATCCTCTTCCCTTTTTTACTGTAGCCCTTGAGCAATTCATACATATGTTCTTGATCTTCACCTAGCTTTTCTGGGTGATATCGCCACTAGCCATAAGGTCCAAGGCTTCTATGCTTCCTTCATTGACACCTTTAAGGAACAAATGTTTATGTGATTCCTCATTCAACTAGTGTTGAGAATTGTGTTGCAAGTTAAACATAAACCTGGAAACATAGTCTTCCAAGGTTTCATCCTCTTTCTACGACATCTTGAAGATATCGTCTCCTTTTAAATCCCATCCTCTATAGTATTCCTTGTATTTTGCAAGAAACATGTTGCTCATGGCATTCCAATTTGCTACGGCATTAGCTCCAAGGCTCATGAACCACCTTAGAGAAACCTCTTTAAGAGTTCATGGAAACAACTTCAGCTTATGGGAATCAATTATGTAGTCATAACTCCTACAGAGGATATTGAACTCGAAGAGGAAGGTCTCTAGATCTTCAGTGATAAGTTCGTACAATTTTGGCAGTGCAGCGACTTGAATTTTCTTCAGGTTTTGGTTACCTTATTGAGGAGGAATTGGGAAGGGAAAGGTAGGCTGAGCCATCCTTAGAGGGGGACCTAGTTTCTGCTATGGTGGTGGCTGGTATATAATAAGAGCTAATGGGTTGTCGTGATACTTAGGCTCATCAAAAAGGACTTCTAAATGTAGTGATTCTTTGGAGGATGAGGGTGATGCAATTTCTCCTTGGGCGTCTGTAAATGGATTTTCAAACAAGTCTTCTTCTTCACTATCTACTTGGGGTTCTTCAGGCTCAGGGTTAAAAATATCAAAAGGTTCAGCTTGGTATTGACAAGGAAGGAATCTTCCGTGAGGATCTCTTCTTCTATGCATAAAATTCTTGCTTGAAATTAAATCCTAGATTATAAAAACTGGAATCGTGAACACCAAAGTAGGCTTGAACTAACACCATCCATGATAGTGGCGCTAAAAATGCTTGGCTAAACAATCATCTTAGAAAAACATAGCATTGGACTACTACTTTAGGATTGGACACCCTAAATGGCTGCTAAGTAGATTATTTCATCTCATTTAATTATCGACCAGGGACGTAAATTTGGAATGGTGTTTGCAAAGTATATGCTTCAAACCTCCTTCATTCTCATGACTAAACCTATGGAATAAAAATACACTATGCTTCAAGAATCTATACTATTTCAATTGAATTCAATTATGCTAAGAAAATAGTAATCATGAGTAGGGGTTACTCTGCTCGCCTATGTTGCAGGAATAGTGCACTAGTTCTGTTACTAGTGGTTGTAGGAACAATAGAGTTCTATTTACGTCTTAATGAGCAAGGAAATAACTTCTAATCTAATAAAATGATTCAATCACCAAGTGGGCCCCATTGGATGAGTGAATAAAAATGCAAAAAAAGATAAGAGATTGAAACTCAAATTATGCACTCTATTCATTCATGGAGGAAATGTACTTTGAAAATAAACAGTGCTACAATGCCAAATTCTATTCCAGAAATGATATCAACTAACTCTCTTGTGGAACTACAAAATTCCACTTATTTAAGGAGGAACTACACTACTACCTAAATCTAGGATCACTTCATTAATTAGGATCACTAATGGATACATCGTGCTCATAACAGAAATCTCGAACAACAATAATAGGTCTTCAAGTTCTTGCTAGAATATAGCATGCAGTGGTTCTAGATCTACGCGCGGTGTCTACTAAGGAACTGAACTAACTCATTCCTCTGTGAGAGTTCTATGACACACCCATCTTCAATTGCTCTACTTAATTCCTTGCTTTATGTTGGCACTTCTTAAGGTAATGGCTGTTGTTGACCCTTTCAATGCCATGCTGGAATTCTTGAATGTGCCATGACTTGACTCCTACAAAATGGTTAGCATAAATAACTTTCGACGCATAAATATATTTTATCATTTAATACTAAGAAAGAAGTGTGAGATTTCATTCAATATTCTTGCACAACATTCGGCTATAGGAAGGAGACTACCCATAATCATAGCATAGGGAAAAGGACTATCTATTCAACATGCAATCACTTATATCCTGCAACTTTTATCCATCAATTCCAAGCAAAATACATTATGTTTTTACCATCCATTTTACCTACTTATGTCCTTATATATAAAATATATAAAAACCCATAAGTTTAAAGTTTTTGCTTTGAAAACAAAATGCTAAAAAAGGAAAGTAAACACATGGAAAAGATGGCCTTTTGAGAGGCTCATCACCAAGCACCGCATTAACTGAAGTTATTACCGACCATAACTAAAGATGATGACAGATCTTAACTAGCGTTAAAGAATGAAAAAATTTCTTAGTTGGCAGAGATATATTTAGAGATTAACTAATTGATTGCTTTATTTTCAATGATCAATTAAACTAAAGTATGGAAGAAGATTTAAAGCATGTTTTATTCACAGTTATCAAGGAGAGATTTTCAAATATAACTAAAGCAGAGCTTTATGGGATAAAGCAAAGCATGACGAGTTTTATAGATCAAGAAGTACAAAAAAAATGAGGAGATTGAGTGGCTAATCATGTCTATATAAAGAGACAAGGAATTCATTATCAAAGAAAGGAATACTGAGTATTATCTGGTGAAGATAGAATTCTTCATGCAGATCTGATCATATAGGCTAAAGAATAGAGCCAAGGAATTCTACAGACACCAAGCAACAAAGGACAGAGCATTCACCAAGCATAACAAAGAAAGAAAGAAAAGGAACTAAAGTGAACATTGATTAGAGAGGCATCATTGGACTAACAATAGATCTGAATATTTTTGCAATTTAAAGTTATATTTTGAACAGGCCATTTACTGTATCAGTTTAACCATTTATTTATAAAATCTCTCAACCAAGTGAGATTTAACAGTCCTTATTGTATTGAGATAATCAAGAGTATCAAAAGGTTTTCTTGTTGACAACATAGTGAGTGTTAGGTCAAAAGATAAACTGTTGGTTTTAAATCCTTTAACAAGGTTGTACTTAACAATGTGTATTATAACCTTTAATAGGGTTGGCTCTTCAACGAGCTTACTTCAGAAGAGTGAAAATATTTTGTGTTTCCGGTCCCGGGTGGATTTTCCCATATTGGGTTTCCATGTTAATGTTGGCAAGTTGACTCCCAGGGAGTATATGACTTATTTTATGTTGTCATTATGGCAACAAAGTCATATGAATTTTTGATAGCAAACTTAGTAGTGAAAATTGACTAAGTATAGAAGACAATACAGAACAAAGATACACAGATGATCAGAGCACCAGTGCACGTGCGTACAGTTGATTCAGACTAAGCGCCTTTAGACATAAGCTCTATGATATGTTTTTATGCTTACCCTATACACGCATAGTATGGAATGCCAGTACAGATAAGTTACAGAAAGAACAAGTACACTAGCAGTTCAGAATATAGAGTATGAAGCCGACTTCAAGTTTTTGATTAGCGTGTAATCTTTTTTTATGTAAAGGCTAGGCACCTATTGTAGTAATTATGTAACCATGTATTAAAAATTATTATAAACATGCTTAAGCCAATTTTTTTGGAAGCGTTGTGTATGTTGTTTTTGGGCCGACTAAGGTCTTGTTTATAGTCACGTCTATTTAGGCATAAACATATATATATATATGCAATGAAAAGATATATTTGAAGTGTCAAAGAAATATGTAGATCAAAGTAATGTAAAGATGTCAGCATGAGATAGAACTCTTAAAGAAGATAAGAGCATAAGCACATAACTAGAATTGATCAAACATTTGTGTCATATACAATAGTTCACTTTTGGATATAGTGCATATCTATTCTCAGGAGGTTGTAGCCTTATTTCTCATTGAGAAATGAGCTCTTGGATAGTGATTCCTCACCCCCAACAGGGTTTTTTATAAAAGACTCCTAACAGGGTTAGGAATTTAACCAATTCATTGTACTTGCATTGTAAAGACTACTCCTAATAGGGGAAAGGAACTTTAACGGGTTCATTATACTAGTACAATATTTGTGGGTACTAATTCCCACTGGGGTTTTCCTCTAATCAAGGTTTACCCATAATCATATTATTTGTTATGTGATCTTGTGTTAAGCTTCAAGTGATATATAATTTATTTATGTTTAAAGTTGCTGAAATAGAATAATTAGTTAAACACTAATTCACCCCCCCCTCTCAGTGTTTCCAACAATTGGTATCAGAGCTCTGGTCCTCTAAAAGAAAGTTTAACCAATTGAGGAGATCATGGATTCAGCAGAAGCAAAACATCTGAAAAGGAATCTTGAAGCAACCCTTGAAGATCTAAACATATCTGAGAAAGAAAATGAGGAACTTAAACTAAAAGTTGATGGCTCACAAATGCTTATCAAAAAGTTAAGAAAAGATTTGAAATATTTCTCTACAAATGATTTTGGGAAAATGGTCAAGAAACTGAATGAAGAAAACTTATCTTTAAAGGATAAAATTGAAGAATTGAAAGATCAGTTAACTGATAGCCTAACAACTATTGAAGAGAAGAACAAATAAAATAAATAGTTAAATGAAGAACTCATGCAAGCCAATATGAAAATATTGGAATTGGAAAACATTAAGAATAAGATTGAATCTGAATTATTAGGAGCAAAAGACAAGATTTATAAACTTCACACAAGTTCTGATTTAATTCAATCACAACTTTATGCACAAAAGCTAAAAGGTGACACCACTGGTATGGGGTATAGTATAGCTCAAATTGAGATCAATTCATTACAAGAAAGAAAGAAAGATCAAACAGAATCTATAGAAGAAAAGAAAACTGAGAATCATGAAGAGACTAAAGAAAAGCACAAGGAAGTCAATCATACTTGCTATGCATGTAACAAACATGGTCACTTGGAAAGAGATTGTAAGGAAGTAAGACCCTTCAATGGTTACTATTACTCCTATAATAAGTTTTTCCATAGGGCTATTCATTGCAGGAAAAATCAAAGAATTCAATCACAACTGAACCAAAGGAATCAAACTCAATACAATCAGAGAAACCAACCTCAAAGAAACTTGCAGAACATTACATGTCAAATATCTAATCACAATGGACACACATCCAAGCAGTGCAACCTGATGAATAACAACATTAGACCTCCTATCATTTGTCACTCATGTGGAAAAGCTGGACACATCTCAAGGTTTTGCAGGTCAAGAACACAAGGACAACAGAATCTTAAAAGGTCTATGTTTGAATAATCAAGAGAAGTTAAGTTTTTGGAAGCTAAAACTAACTTAGATAAAATATGGGTTGAAGTAAAGAAGGATAATGAAGAGAACAAGTTAGTAGATGCATCCTCAGTGGATGCAACTTCTACTTCTAGATAGTTGACCCTCATGGTCTTAGGGGGAGCTATTCTAGCTCTAAACCCCTACATGGTATACTCACCTTTGAGTATGCGCCTTTGGATTCATATCAGTGATAACAAAAGAATGCAGTATACATTCACGCATTGTCCATACTTCATTCTAAATAAAGTTTTAAAGTCTCAGTAAAATAAATTATGACATTAAATGCAGAAAAACTTTATATAAATCAGTAGATTGATTGATTATTCTCATTGTTCACATCTGAGATCCAAAATTTGAAGATCACAGAAGCACTAAGCATCAAAATAAATCAAAGGTATCAATTTGATCAGTTGGTAAATAGATTGAAAATTGAAATAGAACCCTAGAAGTCCCATCATTTTGATTTACCGTGAAACCCTACTTAATCAAGCTACAAGTAAGTATGGCAACCCCAATTGTATTTGACATTGCTGAAAGGAAGAGATTATTCTTTAAAAAGCATCCATTCAAGTCTATATTAGATGATGTTGAAAGAGCATTCTCTACGACTCCACTAGGTGTTGTGCACATGGAAGACATTTGTGCGTACATCTACTACAAGAAGGAAACAATTGGAGACAACAACATAGAAACTCTTATGGGTTCAATGATGAAATCATACTACTCATTCTAGGATGAATATTTGCATCTCACTAATAACCCTATCTTTGAGTATTCCAAAGTGCATGTTTTATATGAGCCAGAATGGGTGAAGATATACTGAGAAGGATACATGATGACCTATATTAGATTGGTGATGTTCCTATCTGCATCACTGTAGACCTAATCCGTGAAATGACTGGACTTCCTAAGACTAGACTATTTCTTCCTAATGGAAAGTATGTTAAGAAGCAGGTTGAACAAGTGGGCTTATTTAGAAGTGATAGGTGCGGCATGACTATTGATCCTATTAAGGAGAATGACATCAAACTACTCACTATGATACTTGGATACAAATTTTATTAGGCAAGAAGACTGAATAGTGTGTCCGCACCAACAGTTATCATAGCAATAAGGATAGTGAAAGATAACACTAACTACAATCTCTGTGAACTATTGTGTGCATAGCTGATTGAGAACATCAAGGCTATTAAGCATGATAAGAGTAAGATATTCAGGTTTGGATCTTTGATCATCTACCTGTACTTCCACATTATTGGTAAAGTTGCAAATCTTTACCTAGATAGGAGTAAACCTACTATGTCTCAGATATCACTAAAAGCTACATCAGAGAGTAGTGAAAAAGATACTGTGGACATGGATATCAAAACATTAAGCATTAAGATGCAGAAGAGGTTCAGGATACCTGTGAAGATAGTTGAGAAATACAAAGACACCATATGCTTCATGGTGGAAACTGAATGTACTTTCATGGAGGTAGTTGAGCCTAGAACAAAATGGATTCACCCTCTCGATTATGAAGTTGAAGAACATGTTTTGGAAGGTTATGCAAAAGTCCTCATATTTGTGCCCAAGGATCCCAATGAACCTGGATGAGGTACTTACAGAGAAAAGAAAAATCAAATTGATGTTGTCTTATACAGTGCTGACAACAAAAGGAAAGCATAAAGGATTACCTCAAATATCTTAAAAGTTCATGGTGTTAACCAAGAAGACCTAGATAGAGCTAGGGAAGCTAAGATGGCCAAAGAACTTGAGAAAACTCCAATTGAAGTAAAAATAGAAAAGTCTGATGATATGCCTAAGAAGAAGAAGAAGAAATCAAATGTAGACACATTTGTGCCATCAACCATCATTGATCTAGAATCTTCTCCACCTTCTATACCTAGCAAGTTGACTAGAAGGAAGAAGCAAGTTCCTACAAGTCATCCATCCTCAAGAACTACAAGGAGAAAGGTAAAGAACACACAAGCCCCTCCTAAGGTAGGATTTAGACCCAGTCTAACTATTCTAAAGAACAACATCATTAATGAAGGAAGACTAGAATCTCTCAAGAGTGTATATGAAAAATATCAAAAGATAGACAAATCAGAGATTCATTCTATGATCATCTCTCACATGATTAAGTTCAAAAGGACCGTATTGGAGCTCAAAATAGTCATACCAGGAAGGTATGGAACATACTTGATGTATTAAAGAGGAAATCAATTGAAGAGGATATGAGGATAAGAGAAGAAACATTGGATAGTATTCTTCTAATATATTTGCATGATGAGAAAGCCATTCTATTGGATTTAGTAAAGCTACACCTAAGATAGGTCCATAGATTTTGGTGCCCTCAATTTCAATAGCCTCTAATACAATAAAAGATTCAGGGGATACTATAGTGATTGATGATATCAAAATATCCATGACCACCTCTGACAATGATATGGACAAAGTTAAAAAAGCATTTGTAAGCACTGAGGAGACAAAGGAGGTGTGCACTGATGATAAATCTTTACAACAAGATGAAGTTCACTCTAAAGATTCAACAGACTTGAATAAAGAGAAAGATAATCAAAATAATGAGACACAAATCATGGAGATCCTAGTAAAAAGTGAATGCATGGATACTAGTCAGAATATTATATTCACACCATCCATTCAACCATCTACTTCATTGTTGTCAAGCTTAACTCCTGACTCGGCAAGTCTGGATGCATGGGGAGAAGAAGACCTGATCAAGATCAATGTCCTAGCCATGGAAAAAGCCAAAGAGAAATAAGTTATGATAAACCCTCTCTTTTTGGAATCAATGAACATTCTGAATGACCTAGTGCCTGCAGACAAGAAAGTAGCTAAAATTCAGTCAATTGATGATGTAGACAACATCCTAACAAGCTTCAAAGCACATTTTACAAGTTTAGTAGACTCAGCTACTAGAATTGCAAAAGATTATTATAAAATGGAAAGATTGAATGAACTGGTAAAGAATTTTTCCTTAGATTTAAAGTCATTAAAGATTGGTTAGTCTATGTTGAAAGAGTTCACATCAAAAGGTAGAAAGGTTATAGCAAATTGCATGGATAGAGGCAAACTCACCTCTGAACATATCAAAAAGATAGAAGAGGAAGATATCTTGGTTGATAACATAAGAAACTCAGTTGAAACATCATCCCAAGACATAAAAATCTACAAAAATATATATCAAGGTCAGATAGACAAGATAGAAAAAGCTAAAATGGAGATTAGTAAGATAAGGATCGGGCAGACTTAGTTGAGAAATGCACTTGCGCCCTCCTTAGCAGTTCTAGATGAGAACATTAAACAGATTGATGCAACCATTTCTACCTATGATCAAGGACCCAGCATAGATTTGACAAAGATGGAAAAGCTTACATATTCTTTATGCGCCCATCTACAAAAAATTGATGCACAAGAGATGAAGAATCTATAGTTAGCCTATCCAGATGTATACATGGAGTAAGTATCTAGAGAATTACAATTTTGACACCTTTGTCATTAAGGTCAAAGGGGGAGTAATGTATGTATGAGGAATAGTGTATATATATGCAAATAAATATATAGTATATGTTAAGAGAAGAGAATATACAACTTTTGGTATTAGTCAATTTTGAGTAACTTGGCCACATTCCTTTGTTGCCATTAATGAAAAAGTGGGAAATTGTTGGCAAGTTGACTCCCAGGGAGTATATGACTTATTTTGTGTTGTCATTATGGCAATAAAGTCATATGAAGTTTTGACAGCAAACTTAGTAGTGAAAATTGACTAAGTATAGAAGACAATATAGAACAGAGATACACAGATGATCAGAGCATTAGTGTAGGTGCCTACGGTCAATTCAGACTAAGCACCTTCAGACATAAGCTCTATGATATGTTTTTATGCTTACCTTATACACACATAGTATGGAATGTCAGTACGGATAAGTTATAGAAAGAACAAGTACACTAGCAGTTCAGAATACAGAGTATGAAGCCGACTTTAGGTTTTTGATTAGCATGTAATCTTTTGTTATGTAAAGGCTAAGCGCCTATTGTATTAAGTTTGTAACCATGTATTAAACATTATTTTAAACATGCTTAAGCCAATTTATTTGGAAGTGTTGTGTATGTTGTTTTTGGGCCGACTAAGGTCTTGTTTATAGTCGCGTCTATTCAGGCATAAACAT
>MU225347.1:562230-573166 GCA_018584345.1 Thuja plicata
TAGGGAAGATAAGAGAATAAGTGCATAACCAAAACTGATCAGACATCTGTGTCATATACAACAGTTCACTTTTGGATATAGTGCATATCTATTCTCAGGAGGTTGTAGCCTTCTTTTTCATTGAGCAGTGAGCTCTTGGATAGTGAGTCCTCACCCCTAACAGGGTTGTTTGTAAAAGACTCCTAATAGGGTTAGGCCTTTAACCAGATCATTGTACCTACATTGTAGATACTGCTCCTAACAGGGCAAAGGAACTTTAACAGGTTCATTATACTAGTGCAATATTTGTGGGTACTAATTACCACCGGGGTTTTCCTCTAATCAAGATTTCCCCATAATCATATTATGTGTTACGTGATATTGTGTTAAGCTTCAAGTGATATATAATTGATTTATGTTTACAATTGCTAAAATAGAATAATTAGTTAAACACTAATTCACCCCCCCGCCCTCTCAGTGTTTCCAACAGTTAAAAAATATGTGTCAAATGTGTATATGTTTCATTGCATTAATATTTTTCTTTACACATTATTTAATCTAGATTGATCAGTTAACTCTAAGTTTATTTGTTGCTACTCAATAAAGTCTAGAAAATATAAATAATATATCTTACCGAGAAATTTATATTTGTTAGAATTATTTATGGCATACATCTTGATGATTGGGAACTGTAAGATAACTGACGATATTATATTTGATATATAAGTTTTTTGTTGGATCTTTCTGAATTATTTTTAAGGCCACTGATTCACACCCCCCCCTCTCATTTATTCTAACAATTGGTATCATAGATTTGGTGCTTGGAAGAAAAGTTTAAAGGGACTTAAGCTAAAGATCACAAGATGAGTAAAAGGGATGTGCCTAAGTTGAACAAGGACAACATTTCATCATGGAAAAGTAGGATAAGACTTCATTTATCTGGTATTGGAAATGATGTTACACAACACTTGGATACTAAATATGTTGCACCTATTGGACCTATAGTTGTTGATAAATTGAGAGAGAAACAAGAACATAATTCTATGATGATAGAACTTGCTTCTTCACTAAGTGATGTTGAATTTGAATATGTGAAATCATGCACCTCTACAAAGAAAATGTGGGACAAACTCAAGCTAGTACATGGAGGAGATGCAAATGTGTTGGGAGCTAAAGTTGAAAGCTTAAGAGGAAAGTTTGATGAACTAAGAATGAAAGAAGGAGAGAACATCACTCAGTACAGTGACAAAATCAAAGAATTTTTTAATTCTATTCGTAGTGTAGGAGGAGTACTTGATGAATTCTAAGAACCTTACTGCCTGTTTATGCTATTAGAGTATCTGTAATTAAATAAATGGGAGCAGTAGCTAGTAACAATGTTACTCTTCATAGTTTGATTGGTAGACTTATTTCATTTGAGATGAACAACTATGACAAAAGTGTCTTACCTACTATTGACTCTGCATTCAAGTCTTCTTTGAAAATAAGAAAATCTAGTAACAAACACACTATGAGAAATTATAGTGATAGTGATAGTGATAGTGATGAACAAGAACTTAAAAAACTTGAAGCACTAATGGCTAGGAGATTACATAGAATTAAAGGAAGATATAAAGGAAAATTACCATTGGTCTGTTTTAATTGCAAAGAAATTAGACATTTTGTCGTTAGATGCCCTAACAAGAGAAAGGATGAAAGAAACAATGACAAATCTCATGAAAAGAAGTATGAAAGAAGTGATGACCAAGACTATAGAAGATACTGAAACTCTGACAGAAGAGATGACCGAGATTACAAGGACAAAGGAAAAAAGGCTTGCTACCTAGCTGAGAACAAAGTTGAAAATTCTGACACTGATTCTAATGAAGATATTGAGGTAGTATTTGTTTCTATGAAGGATGATTTAGAAAAAGAAGAAAGGTATGTTGAAACATCACTCATATCTAAAGTTAGTGAAAATGATGTCTGGATTATTGATAGTGGTTGTACTCATCACATGACTGGAGATAAAGAACAATTTAAAACTTTTGAATATTATAATGGTGTATAAGTTACGATGGGAAATGACTCACCTTGCCCACTTGAAGGAAAAGGTAATTTCATGTTGAATAAACTGATCAGATGTGAAAATGCATATTGGGTGAAAGGACGTAACTATAATTTATTGAGTATTTCATAGTTGAATAACATAGGACATTGAGTTTCAATTGAGAAAAAAAGGGCAATGATCTATAATGGAACAAGAAAGTTGATCAGTATTGGTGAACAAACAAAAGGTAATATATTCTATCTTGACAATATTGAGACAACTTGTTTATTATCTATAAATGAAGATGTTTGGTTGTGGCATAAAAGGTTATGTCTTGTTAATTTTGACAACATGGTTAAGATAGGTAAGAAAATAAAAGTGAGAGGCTTCCTGAGTATTTCAAAGCCCGACCATGTAATGTGGAAGAAATGTCAAATAGGGAAAATGACAAAGTCCAGTTTCAAGAGAAAAACCTAAAAATATAATGCTATTATGGAGTTAGTCCATACTAACATATGTGTACCAATGAGGAAAAAGAGCTATTATGGTTATAGATACTTTATTCTATTTCTTGATGACTATTCTAGGATGATGACTATCATGTTCTTAAAAGAGAAATCTGAAGCATTTAAGATGCTCAAATGGTATAAAGGTGTATCATCTTAAAATGGAAGCACTTCCATGTTAAGAATGTTTAGCCCTCCTTAGGGGTGTTTTATACCATCATCATATTGTCCTCTCATTTTTGTACCTTCTCCAATTTATGTGCTTGTTTAGGACCCTAATTGGGCTGCTTTGGACACTGATTATCCCACCTAGCATATTTTCTAGGGGTCCTAACTCCCTGATTCAATTTTGAACTCAACCTTGACCTAGGTTAGGGTTGACCTTGACCTTGACCTAGGTTAGAATTGACCTTAACCTTGATCGACCCAGGTCCCCCTTTCCAATTGGAAAGTTTGTCGGCTGCCAAGGGTCATTTAAAAGTTCATTTTCCCGCTTCTGGTCGGCTATTTGGGTTCCAAAGAAATGAATATTAAATTATATTTAATATAGGTCCTCTTGTAGGGGTATAGATCTAATTGGAATTTAATTCTCCTATGTAGGCCTCTCTAGAAGATTGTGCCCTAGATTGCTATATAAGGAATCTTTCTCCTCTCATTTTCTCTAACTAAGTAAGATCATCTACACATAACTTATCAAAGTGATCATCTACTTTCAAGCATCCATTTCTCTACATGTTATTAACCTTTCAAGTGTTCAATAAAGGTTTTCAAGTATCTCTCTCAATAATTAAAGTTCTCCATTGAAGATCAAGGTTTCAAGCATTCAAGTCATTGAAGGGATTTGGTTCAAGCATTCAAGATTCATCATTCAAACCCTAGATCTAGGAATCATGGTGGTGTGATCTTCCTTTAAGATCCTTTGTGCATCCTAAAGATTCATTCTTTCTTCCTTCAAGGTGGATTCCAAGCATATAATCATAGAGGATTATGGTTTCTAATATTGAGCAAAAGATTTCATATTTACATACTTGTCTACATTCAAAATATAATTGTATATCTATTGAATATCATAGCTTCATTGTTAGATTTAATTCTACTACTTGCTAGCATTCTCTATTTAAATTGTTGATTTCAAGGTTAATTCCTAAATTGGGGTTTGACTAAGGTAAACCCCTCCCCCCAACAAATGAAACCATTTTTCTTGCAGGTACTGGTTTGGGACAACAGATTCAAGTGCAGATCTGGATACCATTTTTGGAAAACGTTCAGGATCTAGAAACATATTTTCAATTAGACTATGCAGGTCAAGGTTGACTTTCTGTTTTGGGGCAGAATTGACATTCTATTTTGGGTCAAAATCAACATTATATTTTGGGTCAAAATTGACCTGAGCCAGATTTGGAAAAGATTTCTAGGTTTTCTCTGTCTATGTGTTTCTGTGCCCGATCTGGTTGCAGAACTTCCAAAAACTCAATGCAGAGACCAGAAAACAACATTCTTCAAAACTGTTACATTTTGAGGTTTGTATTTGTCTTATAATTCATTTCAATTAATTTTTTATTCTTTCTAGAACTATTACACATTATTTTCTATAGGACAGAACCTAGGGTTTTCCTCTTTATCCTTATTTTTAATAGGTTGATTCATTTATGCATTGACCCTTTCTTTGGGGTTAATCAATTTGGATTTTCCCTTTATGAATTTAGGGTTAAGAGGAAAATCATATCTTCCCACACCCCACACACATACATCACACCATATATATACACCTTATTACATTCTTCCTATACATTTTGGTGACCTCCCATTCCTATATATCCTAAATTTTCCATCTTACATCTAATTTTATATCTTTACATTTTGGTGAACCCGTGATAGACAACTCTTTCTTTTTGGTGTTAGATTCTTTGCCTCCATACTAAATTAATTTTCTTTTATGTTCTTTCATTTTAAAATACAAAAAATATATATATACTCATAAAAATACAAAAAACATTTCTTGCATTTCATTCACTATGAAGATCTTTAAGAGGCTTTGGAGTATGGTTATTTTCCTTATTATTCTTCTCTTAGCATCTCTTTATAGTACTTATGATTTTTATGAGAGTATCATCCATTTCATCATGTTTGTTACTCTTCATCTTTCACTTGCTTATGCTATTTTGAGATTGACTAATACTAGTCTTCCTACTTTCAAAACTTTCATTAAGGATTTGTGTAGTGGACTTATTGCTCTTTTGGATTATGTGAAGAATGTGGTAGATGATACCCCATTTCCTAATCTTCCTAATCCTAATCCTATCATTCTTAATATAATTCCTAATCTTTCTAATCCTAATCCTATCCTTCCTAAACCAATTCCTAATATTCCTACTCCTATTTCTCCATCTTCTATCCCTATTTCTTCTCACACTCATGATGGGGCTCAAACTATGGTTCATAATGCAGATGTTTAAGAATTATTTGATTTACCTTCCCCTTCTTCAATCCATGATGATATTAAAGGGAAGAGAAAAGAACCTTCTTCTAAACCTATCATTTTTCCTTACACAACATTTTGTCATGATCACTGTGAACAATCACTTCCTGTAGAAGCTTTACAAGATATGTACACTATCAGATACAATATGGTTGCTAAACAAGGTTATGGCTTTAGAGCTTGGTGTTAATGAAAAAGGTATTAAATATCTGGTTCATCTATCCCCTAAACAAGATAAGCATGGTCTAGGATTTCAAATATCTCAACTTGAGGTGGTTTATTTTGATCATCATCCCCCTCTTCATATTCTTCTTCCAAAACCTTCCTTAGATTACCCTGATACTCCTCAAGATGTGGCTAAGAAGGTCTACACTCAAATAATGTATTCTAAGAAAGAAATCTTTAAACCGATGCCGAAAGATGTTCTCTCCAAATACAAATGTCCTTTTCATTGTAGTAATACACATTTACTTTCTGATTGTGTGCATTTCAAGATGTATGTTAGAGAAAGAGCTGCTTTAGGAATTATATCTCACTCTCGTGCGGTATTACAATTTCTTCATAATTTCCATACGGGGCATACCCCTTGTTCTTCAATAATATAGATCTTTATCCCTCTTGTCTCTTCACTAGGGGGAAAGAGGTATCTATTCCATTTTTTTTCTAGGATCCATTATGCTCTTAGCATGTATTTTATTTTGAGCTTAATTTGTTATCCTTTCTATATTCTATCCCTATGGTTTTGTATTATGGTACACCCCTCCTTTGCTCATAATCATCCATAGATCTCTTCTAGTATTCATTATGTCTTTTCTAAGACATTTGTTTTGCAAAGATATCTCTTTGTTACACCATCTCTTGATATGATTGGTATATCACTTGCTTTCATCCTTGGGGGGGAAGGTTTTCCTTCTTACTCTATGTCTAAGGATCTACTTTCGTTGGCTTAGTGTCATTTGTTTATTCTGCAACATTATTTCCTTATAAAGACTTATGTTTTGGCTATAGATACCCTCTTATATGAGAGGTGATTGTCCTTGGTCATCACCTCTTCTCTATTTTGAAAATTATTTTCTGTATAAACTCATGCCCTTGTTTTGGGTTAGAGTTTGATTCCTTTATTCCAAGATTCCACTTCCTCTTTATCACAGGGGGCTTGATGATTGAATCTTTGTTCCCTCTTTACTTTTCTCTTAAAGATGATATTTTATCCTAAGAAATCTTCCATGGTGGGAATCTTGTTGATAAGATCTCTTCCTCTTTGAGGATCCTTTTTCCATAGGTGACATATCCTTTTCAATATTATCAATGCTCTTAGATGTAAGGGTCAATACTCTTCGCTAAGACTATAGTGTACATTGTTTCTAACATGATATCTCCTTACTTTGTGAAGTAGGTATCCTCCTTTCTCTTCCTTATCTTATCTATTAGGTAGCCACGATAAGGAGGGGGGAATATATATGGTCTCCCTTATACTATAATTTACATTTTACAACATGCTAAATCCTCGGAAGGTAATGCATATACGTTGCTAAATCTTGAAGAGACACACATTTTTATTTTTATTTTTGCTAAATCCTCGGAAGGTAACACACATAAGTTGCTAAATCCTGAAGAGACACACATTTTATATTCCTTAGTGATACAAGAATATGGATCTATGGGTATTCCAAAAGCCGTCAGAAGATGCATTACAATTAAAAAGCATATTTTATGGGTGAACCTATTGGGCTCTCCTTCCTTGGTGATTCATGGTAAGGTGGGCATCTTACTAGGAGAGGTAATCAATTTCTCTTTTCTCTCTTTTGCTTTCATGCTAGTAGGATTAGATCATGAAGCTATGTTATTTATATTGTTTCTCTTGCCTTACTTTTGTAGTCATATATGTTTTCTATGATTACTTTATCTTTTCTTTCATACCTTTGTGCGTGTATGTTGAGTTAGAATCCTTGGCCTGGGGGCTCATGTCCTTGACTAAGTGATGTTATACCTCATTGCAATCCACCAGATTCTTTATTCTAAATTTACCATGAGTATGTTAAATTTATATACTCCTACTAAAGTGGGGGCTTAATGTATCATCTTAAAATGGAAGCACTTCCATGTTAAGAACATTTATCACTTCCATGTTATGAATGTTTAGCCTCTTTGGACACTGATTATCCCACTTGGCACATTTTCCAAGGGTCTTGACTCCCTAGGTCAATATCAACCTCAACCTTGACATAGGTCAGGGTTGACCTTGACCCTAACTTAGGCCAGGGTTGACCTCAACCTTGACACAGGTCCCCCTTTCCAATTGGAAAGTTTGTGGGTTGTCGAGAGTCATTCAAAAGTTCATTTTCCCGCTTTCGGGTTGGCTGTTTTGGGTTTCAAAGTGACGAATCTGAAATTATATTTAATATAGGTCTTGTTTTAGGGGTAAAGGTCTAATTGGAATTTAATTCTCCTATTTAGGCCTCTCTAGAAGATTATGCCCTAGATTGGTATGTAAGGAAGCTTTCTCCTCTCATTTTCTCTAACTAAGAAAGATCGTCTACACATAACTTATCAAAGTGATCATCTACTTTCAAGCATCCATTTTTCTACATGTTCTTAATCTTTCAAGTGTCCATTCAAGGTTTTAAAGTCTCCATCTCAAGCATTCAAGTTCTCCATTGAAGATCAAGGATTCAAGCCTTCAAGCCATTGAAGGGATTTGGTTCAAGCATTCAAGATTCATCATTCAAACCCTAGATCTAGCCATCATGGTGGTGTGATCTTCTTTCAAGATCCTTTGTGCATCCTCAAGATTCATTCTTTCTTCCTTCAAGGTGGATTCCAAGAATACGATCATGGAGGTTTATGGTTTTTAATATTGAGACCAAGCTTTCATATTTACATACTTGTTTACATTCAAAATATAATTGCATATCTATTGAATATCATAGCTTCATGTTTAGATTTACTTCTACTACTTGGTAGAATTCTCTATTTCAATTATTGATTTCAAGGTTAATTCCTAAATCAGGGTTTGACTAAGGAAAACCCCTCCCCCCCCCAAAAAAACCATTTTTCTTGCAGGTACAAGTTTAGGACAATAGATACAAGTGCAGACCTGGGTACCCTTTTCAGAAAATTTTTGAGATCTGAAAATAGATTTTCCATCGGACTCTGCAGGTCAAGGTCAAGTTTTTGTTTTGGTTCAGAACAAACATTCTATTTTGTGTCAGAATTGACATTTTGTTTTGGGTCAAAATTGACCTGAGCTAGATTTGGAAAAGATTTCTGGGTTTTCTCCGTCCCTGTGTTTCTGTGCCCGATCCGGTTGCAGAACTTATGGAAACTCAGTGAAGACACTTGAAAACAACATTCTTCAGATCTGTTACATTTTGAGGTTTGTATTTGTCTTCTAATTCATTTCAATTAAGATTTTAATATTTCTAGAACTATTACACATTCTTTTCTATAGGAATAAACCTATGGTTTTGCTCTTTATCCTTATTTTTAATAGGTTGATTTATTTATGCATTGATCCTTTCTTTGGGGTTAATCAGTTTGAATCTTCCCTTTATGAATTTAGGGTTAAGAGGGAAATATAATCTTCCCACACCCCACACACATACATCACACCATATATATACACCTTATCACATTCTTCCTATACATTTTGGTGACCTCCCATTCCTATATCTCCTACATTTTCCATCTTACGTCCAATTTTATATCTTCACAAAAGATAAAGTTGAGAAACAAAGTGGAAAAGAAATAAAATGTTTAAGATCAGATAGAGGAGGAGAATTTATTTATGATGAATTCACTAAATTTTGGAATGAGCATGGGATTACAAGACAGGTTTATGCACCGAGAACACCACAAAAAAATGGGATTGGTGAAAGGAGGAATAGATCAATTGTTGATTGTGCTAGAATACTGATGATTGAAAAAGGCATCACACAAACATTTTGGAGAGAAGCTGTAAGTATTTTTTTCTATACACTAAACTGAGTTCAATTGCAGAAAGACACAAATAAGACACATTATGAGCTATGGTATGGATACACACCAAATGTGAGTTACTTTAGAATTTTTGGAAGTCAATGTTATAAATTGAAAGATGATAGAAATGGGAAGCTTGACTATAAAAGTGATGAAGGGATATTTCTAGGATATACTACTAAAAGAAAAGCTTATAAATGTCTGAACAAATCTTCTAACAATCATTGAAAGTGAAAATGTTAAAGTGGATGATTTTTTTGAGAATAATGATGAGGAAATTATAAAGGAACCTAAAGATTACAACAAATTTGTCTACATTGAAGAACTTGACATCTTTCTTGAGCAAGAGAACAATGTAATCGAGCAACATGCTACATACACCGAGGATCACAAAAATGCTCACAATGTTGAACCAAGTGATGAAGTTCAAAATGAATATCAAAATGAAGATGAAAATGAAGAACATAGATGTGAACCTGTACTTTCTAAATATTTCAGAAGACATCATCCATAGGACTAGATCATTGCATACAAAAGAGCAGGAATGAGAACAAGAAGTGAGTCACTCAACAATAGATGTTTGATTTTTTATTTTGAGGCTAAATCTGTTAATGCTGCACTTGAAAATCAAGAATGGGTTAATGCAATGAATGAAAAGATTGAACAGATTGAGAAGAATAAAACATGGACATTAGTACTGAGACAATGTGAAAAAAATTTCATTTGCACCAAATGGATTTTCAGAAACAAACTTAATGAGAATGGAGAAGTAACAAGGAACAAAGAAAGACTCGTAGGAAAAGGGTATGCACAATAAGAAGGTAGTGATTATGGAGAAACCTTTGCACCTGTTTCTAGACTAGAAGGAGTAAGAATTCTACTTTCTTATGATTCTTTTAAAGGATTCAAAGTATACCAAATGGATGTTTAATCTACATTTCTGAATGGAACACTAGAAGAGGAGGTATACATTAAAAACTGAAGGGTTTGTTGATCCTAACAAGGGAAACATGGTTTGTAAACTACACAAATCCTTGTACAAATTGAAACAAGCACTGAGAGCATGGTATGAAAGAGTTCACTCTCATCTCATTAGTATTGGATTTGTTAGAACAAGTGACAATGGTAATTTTTATTTGAAAGGAGATAATGATGATAAAACTTTGATTATTGAGATATTTGTTGATGATATCATAGTTGGAGGTAATGATATGATATGCAAGTCATTTGCTGAAGAAATGAGAAAAGAATTTGAAATGTCAATGTTCAAGGAGAGATCAATTTTTTTCTTGGTCGACAGAATCTACAATAGGATGAAGGCATCTACATCACACAATCTAAATACATCAAAGAAGTTATGAAGATATTCAAGATGGAGGACTCCAAACTAGTTGGAACACCTATGGCAACTAGATGCAAATTGACAAAGGAAGACAAGCAAACTGAGGTAAATCAGACCTTATACAGATCTATGAATGGAAAACTAATGTATGTTGTACACACTAGACCTGATACAGCACATGCAGTTGGTATAGTTGCAAGATTCTTTGCTAATCCTAAGGAATCACACATGAATACTATTAAAAGAATTTTGAGATGTCTAAATAATACTGAAGACTATGGTTTGTGGTACAATAAAGAAGGAAAATTTGAGCTACAAGTTTATACTGATGTTGATTGGGCTGGAAACATAGATGATAGAAAGAGCACTAGAGGAGGAGAATTCTTTTTGGGTGACAGACTTGTCACATGGATAAGTATAAAGAAAGGATGCATATCTCAATCAACTGCAGAAGTGGAATATGTAGCTGCTACTGCAAATTTCTCAAACATTGCATGGATCAAGCAATTGTTGAAAGGTATGAATGAGGAAATTATTTACCTAGTAATTATCTATTGTGATAATACAAGTGCTATAAACATTTCAAAGAACCATGTGATGCATGCTAAGACAAAGCACATAGC
>MU225347.1:573216-601834 GCA_018584345.1 Thuja plicata
GTGATGCATGCTAAGACAAAGCACATAGCTATTAAGTATCATTACTTGAGGGAACAAGTACAAGAGAAACATGTGATACTGGAATATGTACAATCCAAAGAACAACTAGTAGACATATTCACAAAACTATTGCCAAAAGATATATTTGAGTACCTAAGGAATAGACTAGGGGTTCATCCCTTGTCTACTAGTCACTAAGCTGACTAGGAGGATGCATCAACCTACACATTATCAGAAGATTAATCATGTTGATGCAAGATGAGATATGGAATGCATTGAGAAATCAGTACACTATAGGTACTTATCTAAGATACACACTAGAGATATTGTTGGATACTATAGAGCTTTATATTTGTTTTTTGGCATTGTTGTCAAAGGGAGAGGAAGATTCAATGAAATAATGATCAGGGAGAGAAAGATTCAATGAAATAACCATCCATCAAAGGGAGATAATCCAAGAGAGTTAACACTACATATCTATCCAAAAAAGGGAGAAGAGATTCTACAAGAAAGGTAGAGACATATTCAGAAGACAGAATTTCTACACCTATCCATTGAAGGGAATGAAGAAAGGGAAAGCACACAACAGAATCAAATCTAAGCTAGAAGAGATTACCGAGATTCAGATATTAGAATTGTTTATAGAATAATAAGTTTGGTAAGATATGGCATGTTACATAATGCATATTTCATATTGTGTTTCCATCAATGCCAAAGGGAGAGATTGATGAACTATAACTGGTTGAATGTTTGAAGATGATAAGTTGATGATCACCAAGCTGCAAAAGTGAATGCAAGACATTAAATCAGTTAATGTATTGTATTTTCATTGATGTCAACTTGATATGGTTTAATTATTCATACACATAATATCATAACCTTGAAGATCTGAAGAGACAAAGTTAAGTTGTCAGTAAAACTTAAAAGATTTGTATACATCGAGTGACAGTGAACACCGACAGACAATGTATACTAAGAAAGTATTACTGGGCTAGTGTATACCAAGAAAGTGTATACCAAGCACTGCAATAACTAAAGTTTTTACTAATCATAACTGAAGATGATGACTGATCTTAACTAAAGTTAAAGAATGACAAAATTGCTTAGCTGGCAGAGCTATATTTAGGGATTGATTGATTGATTTCTTTATTTTCAACGATTAGTTAAACTAAATGATGGAAGAAGATTTAAAGCATGTTTTATTCACAGTTATCAAGGAGAGATTTGTGGAATAAAACTAAAGCAAAGCTTTACGGGATAAAGAAAAGCATGGAGAGTTTTATGGATCAAGAAGTGATCTACAAAAAAAACAAGGAGATTGAGCAGCTAATCATGTCTATATAAAGAGACAAGAAATTCATTATCAAAGAGAGGAATGTTGATTATATTATGGTGAAGATAGAATTCTTCATGCATATTTGATTATACATGCTAAAGAACAGAGCCAAGGAATTCTACAGACACCGAGCAACAGAGGACAAAGCATTCACCGAGTAGAATAAAGAAAGAAAGCAAAGGAACTGAAGTGAAGATTGATTAGAGAGCTATTATTGGACTAACAATAGATCTGAATATTTTCAAGTTAAAGTTGTATTTTGAACATATCATGTATTGTATCAGTTTAACCATTGTTTCAGAAAAACTCTTAGCCATGTGGGATTTAACAGTCCTTATTGTATTGAGATACTCAAGAGTATCAAAAGGTTTTCTTGTTGACAGCATAGTGAGTGCTAGGTCAAAAGATAAACTATTAGTTTTAAATCCTCAAACAAGGTCTCACTTTAGAAGAGTGAAAATATTTTGGGTTATCGATCCCAAGTGGTTTTTCCCATATCGGGTTTCCAAATTAAAATCTATGTGTCAAATGTGTATATGTTTCATTGCATTGATATTTTTCTTTACACATTATTGAAACTGGACTGGTTGGTTAACTCTAAGTTTATTTGCTGCTACTTGGTAAAGTCTAGAAAAGATAAACAATATATCTTACCAAGCAATTTATATTTGTTAGAATTATTTATGCCATACATCTTGATGATTTGGGACTGTAAGATAACTGAGGATATTATATTTGAGATATAAGTTTTTGGTTGGATCTTTTGGAATTATTTTTAAGGCCACTAATTCAACCCCCCTCTAAGTTATTCTAACAATTTTACAATTTTCGCACCTTTTTTTAGATGTTCGCCCAAATTCTCTCCAAATTCATTCTAGGCTTGCATGAAGGGTTTGCAAAGTCTTCCAAATTCCTTTGAAATTTGTGGAGGGTCTCGCTGAGAAATTTTGTAGTGAATTTCTCAATCTCATATTAACTTTGGAGCGAATTCACACCATATCTTAATTTGCAGCGAATCCAATCTCGACTTCGGCTTGTTCTAAGTGAATGTGGTAACTTAGGAAAAATAAGTTAAAAAATCATTTTTCCACCAAAATAATTTTCTAAGAGAATTCTGAAATTAAACATTTGACAAATGACAATAAAATATTCTTAAAAAATTCCTAAGTTGTGGGGCAATTCCTAGCCCCATCCATTTTTTGCCTGCTTACTCAAATGTGGGAGCTCCTATTTTTAAGGAGAATATTCCAAATAATCTCATAGCCAAACAATTTTTTTCATGGGACAACACTCTTCCTCAAAAATAGAGCTTAAGCCCCCCTCATGGGACCCCTACCTTAGGATTTCAAAAATTTGCAATGTCTGACATCAATTATCAATATAGGCCAGAAGTATCATAAATTCTAGCATAATTGGGAGGGAAATATAAAAAATGAGCATAAAAAAAAGCCAATAAAAATGTAACATTAAGAAAAGCCACGTCAATGCCATCTACCTAGTTGAATCTTTGGCTGGTTACATGCACATGCAAAAGACACGTCAAAGGGTAAGATTCTTCAAAAATGACAGTATAAGGGAAATGGAAAAACCATCAGCAAAACCCTAAGATGACCAATAAAAAATAGAAATTAATTATGAAAAATCTCACTTTAATAGAATTATTTCTAAATAGCATAAGATAAACAAGTTGTAATAGAGGTGAAGTTAAACATGAGTCTCTACCTAAAAAGCATGGACTAAAATATGTTGTGGTAGAATAATATTTAAATACATACGCAATAGTAAAGAAGTTCAAATTCAAATGTTGTAGTAGATTTATATTCATATTTAGATTTCATGTTATAATTATTTGAAACATATGAAGACATGGCCAATGTTGCCAATAAACCATGCCTTTTGTTAGCACTTGCAAAACTTTTCTAGGTTCCACGTCGTCTTTCCATGCCTCTGCCTTTACTTCTAGCCTCTAGCCCAAAACCCTTAGTCTTGTTGACTTATCTTCATGAAAAACACAAAACCCTAAGTCTTCTTGACTTATTTTCATGCAAAACCCTAAACCCTCAAGACATGTTCTATTCTCTCATTACTTTTTCCAAGCCACTTAAAGTTTTTTAAGTCATGTGCCCTTTTTTCCTTTGCCTTGTCTCTTAATATCCCAACCAAGATTGAATATTCCTTTTCATTCTAAGATTACGTGCGCACCGTTGATCAAGTTCCTTTCATGTTCTAATCATCCGGTTGGCACTAAGTTGCTAGATCAAGTTAAAGTTTAGGTTTTTATTCAGCCATCTAGCGAGGACTGTGGATGCCAATCTCATCGTATGACTTGCATGTGATATCACAATTTAACTATGGTAAAGACAAGCATTGGGAGATTCAGAGATAGCCTTATCTCTAGATCTCATGATTTAACTAGAGTCAAAATAGGGCTTGTAGTTTTTCTTGGTCGCGAGATCTCCATATGGACTTAGGGTTAAGTAAAATGTTTCAAGATTAAACAAGGATTGTTGATCTTTTCTGAGATGAGTGGCTGGTGCTAGATCTTGAGATAATAGTCAAAGTATTCATTTATTTCAATGATCTAGCGAGGACCATGGATGTAGTTTTGATCCTGTGGCTAGCGCTTGACCTTGATATTTAACCTTGGTCAACTAAAGTATTTGGAGATTCAGAGATACCTTTATCTCTAAATCTTGTAATTTAACCAAGGTCAAGGCAGGTTTACTTTCCTTTTTGGTCTCTGAATCTTGTGATACACCTATGGTTAAGTGAATTATCTTGAGACTTTGCAAGGATCATAGATCAAGTTTGAGATCAATGGCTAGCACTAGATCTCGTAATGAAATGATCAAGTACACAATGATTCTAAGATTCAACACAGATCATTATCATGTTTTAATCCTATGGCTGGCGCTTAATATTAGAATAAACTCATAGGTTAAAGAATTACTCAGAGACTTGTAGAAAATGTTGTTACTGAATCTCCAGATTAAATTATGGTTAAGAAAAGTAAGTCAGGTTTAGTTCAAATTTTGTGCGGACATGATCTAGACCGTTCGTCAAAGAAAAGATCAAGGGTTGGTGCCAGATCACTAGTTAAAATAAAGAAGTCAACATACATCTAGTGATTAGGAGAGATGAGTTGAGATATAGAAATGTGTCCAAGTGAAGATTAGAATCAATGGCTATCGTTGAGTCTCCAGATAGATCAGTGGTTAGTATTTTCATTTTGAGATTCAATGACTTAGTTTATCTCACAATCCCTAGATCTAACCTGGGTAAAGCTCAAGTCAAGTCAATTTTACTTAGAGATTGAGTGAAGGTCATGGATGCAATGTTGATTAGAGGGTTGGCACATGATCTCAGAAAGAAATAAGAAAGTACATGATAATTTAGAGATTCAATACTGATCATTGATTGAGATCAAGATTTAGGGCTGGTGCTTGATCTCCAGAGTTAACCCGAGTAAAGGTAAATATACAGAGACTTGGAGATCCCTTCAGTCGTGCAATCTTTTGATGGGACCCTGACTTAAGTTAAGTTAAGATCAAGTTTCCAAGATTAAATTAGAACCATCAATGTTGAGAAGAATCACAGGTCTTGTGCTTAATCTCCAAATGTGACATAAGGTAAAAAATTTATTCTGTGACTCAAAGACTACATTATCTCTGTATCTCCAAATAGACTCAGATTTGAGAAAGATAACTTAAGGTCAAGTACAGGTTTTTCAAAGATAGAATCATGGTTGTTCATTAAGTACAAGATATATGGCTTGCGCATAATCTCCAAATAAAGGTCAAAGTCATCTTTTCTTTCAGAGATCTAGCAATATCTATAGATGTTGTCTTGATCATGTGGCATGCGCTTGATCTTGAAATGGAACCAGGGTTAGAGAAATCATCTAGCGACTTGGAGATACAAAGAAATTGACTGATTAGATTTAAAAGGCTAGTTATAATTCAATTTTAGATTAGAGTTAGATCAGATGACAGACGCGAAGACTCTATGCCCAAGATGTAGGTAGTTAATCATTGAGTCATTGTGCATGTGTGCCACGTGTCATGGATGATTTCATAGTCCTAGGGCTTACTAAAGTTAGTTAAAGAGATAGTAAGTATGAAAATATCTCATGGACAATGCATCGCCCACAAGAAAAGGTTCTCAATAGATAGTGTTTGAGGCATTGCACCTGTTTTCCACCTGTCCTGGTCAGATCTGGTTCAGTGTTAATGAGTGAGGTAAAAATAAAGAAAGATGAGAAAGATCGTGCAATGGATGCTATGACTAGAAAAAAATATGACCATGAGATAATGATAGATTCATTGTGACAAGGTGACACCTGCCATGATTTGATCTGAGCCTAAATAACTTAAAGGTAATCCATGGTTGTGTTTTAAACTTGTGATACGACTTCATCTATACTGTCCAAGTTGTTTTCCGCGCCACCTATGACCATTGTAACTATAATTTAAATATTTGAATCTATTCTTAGTGGGTTTTCATGGTGGTGGACTAAGATATTTTATCTCAGAGCCATTAATGGTGTGATATGATCTTTTGGATCAACTCTGTACAGCTATTGAATGATATAGGGGTTGAAATCTTATATGTCGAGATTCATTCAAGACTAGAATTAACAAATAAAGGTTTCAAGATCAAAGGTATAAATTCATATAGAGCCACCTATTTTTTTTGCATTTATGTGAGCCACTCTCTACATCATGCTTGGAATTTATTTAACCTTAGGATACTGTGCTCACATCCAAGGAGTATGGCTATTATTTTCATATCATATTTGCTTTGGGAAAGGAGAAAGATAGGGTTTTAACTTGATCACAGAATTGAATGTATTAAATGTTTGACATGACTGGTTGTAAACCCTAACCCTAAATGGTTTGAAGTTTGTTGCATTCCTGTTCCTACAAAGGAATATTCAAGACCATTTATAAAGGATTAGAAAGTTGGGAGAAATATTGAAAGCATTAGGCTTGTATTTGTTTCCAATCTAGGATATAATAGATGTTTCAGATTGTGCTATGATAGAATTGAAAATTTATGATCTTTTGCATATTTTTCTATTTTTTATTTCCTTTTCATATTGATGCAGAAACAATATTTCATCATACTTAATATAAGTGTTCTCAAATTTTAAGTTTCTCATTTGTGTTATCTCTGTGAGTTGCAAGTTTTCTCGCTTACTTTATAAGTCTTGCTTATGCATATGTGTATTCCACAAGTCTTTGATCTTAGATCAAATTCAAATGCTTTGGATATTTCATTGAGTCTATTTGGATATCTATTTAAGGATCTTGTAGTGTGTGATCTAAGATATTTATATTTATGGATTTGAATCTATACCAATAGGTGGTTTCAGTTTCAGTAATTTATTTAGAAGTTTACCCAATGGATAAGGCACTAATCTAAAGAAAGTATATTCTTTGGAGGTATATGTCTGAATGGTTTGGCTATATTTGGTCCCTAAACTTACATCAAAACCATTTCATTTCCCTTTATGTTTTGCAGTTGTTGTAGTTATCCCACCATGGTAGTGGAGAGTCAATGAATGCTAGGTTGGCATTTAGTACTTACTTTCCTTATCTATTGTTCAAATCTAGAAGTAGAAGATATTTTAAAGATTTGAGTTTAGTCTAGATTAGGTTTACCCGCCTTGGTTTTGTAGAGCCAGAAGTGCTAAGGGCAGTCTTGTCCCTATAGTTGGTCCAGTTATCTTATAGAGCTTTCACACTTGGAGCTAACCACTCCTAATATAAGTCTTAAGATATATTGGTTTCTTCTGAAATAATAAAAATTTTAAAACACTAAAAAAATGGTGACTCTACTGGGGATATAGAAGCAAAAGTCATCAGTGAGTTTGAGAGAGTTGTTTCCTTTCTCTACTATGTCAATCCCAGAGTCTGGTTATAAAGTCATGGTTTTCAAAGAGAAATTCCTCATGTTTCTAAGAGTGAGTCTATTTTTCTTGTGTATCATTGAAAAGTGTCTAAAACTCCAAGTTCTTGAAGAAATATCTATATTATCTCACATGTGTTGAGTGGCGACTTTGAGTTCTTTGATTTGCACCAGTGTGCATATTTGAAGAAACAACTACAAAGAAGAGGTGGACTTGCAGTGAAGAGGTAGCAGATAATATGACTCCTATGACTTTGAGCATATTCAAGAGAGTAATCATTAAGATACACTATATTGGGGTGTGTTATAAGTTTCTGATTTAAAGAAGGTCAGAGTTGGGAAAGAGTTCTCAACTGATTCAGATTTTTCCGCTGCAAAGAGGTGGTGACTCTACCAAGTTTTGAAGGTGATTTGGAGGTGACTTCAAATCTATACATTTTTCCAGGAGCTTCAATACACCAAGATATTTTTTTTTTTCAAGGTTATACATTTTTCCTTATTGAGTGATATAAGAACTAAGATAAGGAAAAGGGTGTGAATAGAGGTTTACATGCTTCAAGTTTTCAGTTTCATTTTGCAAAATCAAATGGAAGTATTGTGTTAGTTAAAATGGACACTGATCATGAGAGGTTTAAAAGAGAAAATAAATATATGATAAGAGGAAAGATGATCATTTTTGATAAATTAAGATTGAAATTATTGAACCAAATAGCAATAAATGATTTTGAAGAACAACCTAAGAGGGTTGAGGAGAAAGCTATAAGTTTTTTAAGAAAACTAGTATTAAAGAGGAAGGATGAACCATTTTTTGAGTTTTATAAAAGGTTTTCTAAGGCATATGATGAGCTTCTAGGAGATATTAGGGATTTTACAGAGTCTACATATATTGGTTTATTTTTGGGCCTTTTCTTTCCTAAATCAATTCATTAGCCAACCTCCTTGATGGAGGAACACATTGAGCATACCGGGAAGAGGATAGAATCAATTCAAAAGTCTAAATATGATGCTAACTATAATCATGCTGATAATGAAGATAGTGGACATAAGGATTTTGAAGATGAACTTATAGTTGACAGTGTTCCTGCTGAGACTATAGTTTTTTTTCTTTTCAGCATAATGATGTAGATGTCTTATCTCATTTGGAGGATAAAATATACAAAGAAAAAGAGGATCATTCTGATGAAGAGGTAATTTTTTGTGATAATTCATTTGATGACAGTGACATCAATCCTAAAATTTCAAACCAAGATTTAATAAATGAAGATCCTAAATTTGAGGTTTCACATGATGTTGTGCCTAGTATTGATGTTATTGAGAATGAGGTAAACCAAGGTGATGGAGATGTGTCTAGTATGGATTCTATCTCTTGTGATCATGAAAGTGATGATCCTTCTCAATATGAAATAGAAGATGTGTGTATTCAATAGGATGATACTGATTTCATAAATGAAGATGTTGACTGTGAATATGTATTAGAGGTGAGTGTAAATGATGACAGTGGTTCACTTCATAGTGAACAAGTCTCAGAGTTTTTGTCTGATGAATATCTAAGATATTTAGGGTAGGATAGTTTTGAATCCCTACACCCACACACATTCAGTTTGACAAGGAATGTATATCATATGTTTAGGATTTTGATACATGTATTTATGATTTTCCTTGTAATTATGTCTCACTAAGATACAACAAGATTGAATATGACTTTTCAGATGACGAGTACATTAAATTTTTTTCAGATTCAAAAGATAAAGAGAATCTAGATATGATGTTGAGTACTGACTGGAATAATTGTGTTGATTATGAAACTTTTTATGACTCTAGATCACTCATTGAACCATTTCATGATGAACTTTCAATTACTCAACATATGGTATTATATGATGAATGTGTTGAGATGTGTCCTCCCTCTAGTAGACAAATGATCCCTGATGTTTAAGATGAGCCTAAATCTGATGTATCTCATATGGTTGTCTCCTATCCTTTGCAGAGTGGGATAGATCATATCCCAAGTGATGAGTGTCCTCAATGTTTGCATGAAGTTCAGTATGATGATTTTTTTGGATATGCAAAAAATTCATGCAAGTAGATCGAATAACGACTCCACCAACATGAAAAAGAGTCAATTTTTTCCTTAGATGGATGATGAAACTTAAATATGTGGCATTACTTTTAATACAAATCAAAATTGCATTAGGATAGATTTATTTTTATCTCATGAATGCAACAGGCAAACACCACATATTTACATTTTCTAGATTGGTCTGATTCCAAACTAGGCGCTAATGTTGAATGTGTTGATTTTATTTCTGATGAGAAAATGGTACCTGATAATAGATCATATCAAATATATGACAGTGGATATTTACGTTTGTTTCCAGAGCAGGGAGCATAAAATTTTGTTTATGATAGAGGCAAGATGGATCAGACAATTGACCATCAGGACTGATTTGACTCCTTCATATCAGTGAATAAGTGGTAGAGCTTAGTCATTTTCTGCTACAAGTTTGTATATATTATTTCTATGTTTCTATTTTAGGTTAGGTTTCTTTGCCAGTAAGTGGTCAGCTTATCAAAGAAATCTTGAATCCTTTCTATGCCTACAAGAGGCATACATCCCCAGACGGAGCCACTGTTAGCACTTGCAAAATTTTGCTAGGTTCCATTTCTTCTTTCCATACCTCTACCTTTATTTCTGGCCTCTAGCCTAAAACCCTAAGTCTTGTTGAGTTATTTTCATGCAAAAACCTAAACCGTCAAGACATGTTCTATTCTCTCGTTACTTTTTCCAAGCCACTTAAAAGTTTTTAAGTCATGTGCACTTTTTTCCTTTTCCTTGTCTCTTAATCTCCCAACCAAGATTAAATATTACTTTTCATTATGAGTTTACACGTACACCATTGATCGAGTTCCTTTCATGTTCTAATTGTGTGGTTGGCACTAAGTCACTAGATCAAGTTCAAGTTCAGGTTTTTATTCAGCCATATAGCAAGGACCATGGATACAGATATCATCGTGTGGCTTGCACGTGATCTCATAATGTAAATATGGTCAATAAAAGCATTGGGAGATTCAAAGATAGCCTTATTTCTAAATCTCATGATTTAACTAGACTCCAAATATTTTTTGCAATTTTTCTTGGTCATGAGATCTCTAGATGGACTCAGGGTTAAGTGAAATATTTCAAGATTAAACAAGGATCATCAATCTGGTCTGAGATTAGTGGTTGGAACTAGATCTCTAGATAATAGTAAAAGTCTTCATTTCTTTCAGAGATATAGCAAGGACCATGAATTGAATTTTCATCCTGTAGCTAGCGCTTGATCTTGAGATTTAACCTTGGTCAAGAAAAGTATTTGGAGACTCAGAGATACCTTTATCTCTGAATCTCGTAATTTAACCAAGGTCAAGGCAAGGTTATTTTCCTCTTTGGTCAGTGAATCTCATGATAAACCTGTGGTTAAGTGAATTGTCCTGAGACTTGGTGAGGATCATAGATCAAGTTTGAGATCAATGGCTAGCACTAGATCTCGTAATGAAATGGTCAAGTACACAATGATTATAAGATTTAGTGCAGATCATCGATCAAGTTTAAATCCTATGGCTGGTGCTTAATCTCAGAATAAACTCAAGGGTTAAAGAATTATTTAGAGACTTGGAGATAGCATTTTCACTGTATCTCCAGCTTAAACCATGGTCAAAAAAATTAAGATAGGTTTAGTTCAGAGTTCATGCAAACATGATCTCGACCGTTCGTCAGAGAAAAGATCAAGGGTTTGTGCCAGATCACTAGATAAAGTCAAGAAGTCAACATACATTCAGCAACCAGGAGAGATGATTCAAGCTATAGACACATGTCTAAGTGAAGATCATAATTAGAGGCTATCACTGAGTCTCTAGATAGACCAAGGGTTATTATTTTCATTCCAAGATTCAACGACTTAGTTTATCTCACAATCTCTAGATCTAACCTGGGTAAAGCTCAAGTCAAGTCAAGTTTACTTAGAGATTTAGCAAAGGTTGTGGATACAATGTTGATCGAAGGGTTGGTGCGTGAGCTTGGAAAGAAATAAGAAAGTGCAAGATGATTCATAGATTCAGCGTTGATCATCGATTGAAATCAAGATTTAGAGTTGGCACTTGATCTCTAGATTTTACTTGAGTAAAGGTAAACATTCAAAGAATTGGAGATCCCTTCAGTCGTGTAATCTCTAGATGGAACCCTGACTCAAGTTAAGTTAAGATCGAGTTGCCAAGATTAAAGAAGAACCGCCAGTGTTGAGAAGAATTGGAGGGCTTGCGCTTAATCTCCAAATGTAACCCAAGGTAAAAAAAAAATGTGTTCGGTGACTCAGAGACTACACTATCTATGAATCTCCAGATAGACTCAAATTCGAGAAAGATAACTCAAGGTCAAGTATAGGTTTGTTGAAGATAGAATCATGGCCATTTATTAAGTACATGATCTGTGGCTTGTGCGTAATCTCCAAATAAAGGACAAAGTCTTCTTTTGTTTCAGAGATCTAGAGATATATGTAGATGTTGTCTTTATTGTGTGGTGTGTGCTTGATCTCAGAATGGAAACAGGGTTACGAAAATCATCTAGCGACTTGGAAATACAAAGAAATTGACTAATCAGAGTTAAAAGGCTAGTTACAAGTCAAGTTCAAATCAAAGTTAGATCAGATGACAGGTGTAAAGAATCTATGCCCAAGATGAAGTTAGTTAACCATTGAGCTATTTCTCCTATCTGACACATGTCATCGATGTTTTTGTAGTCCAAGGGCTTACTAAAGGTAGTTAAAGAGACAATAATTTTGAAAATATCTTGTCGACGATGCATTGCCTGAAAGAAAAGGTGCTTGACAGATAGTGTTTGAGGCATTGTGCCTGTATTCCACATGTCCTGGTCAATCAGAGTTAATGAGTAAGGTAAAGATAAAGCAAGTTGAGATAGATCATGTGATAGACACTATGACTAGAATGAAAGATTATTGTGAGATAATGATAGATTCATTGTGACGGGGTGACACCCGACAGGATCTAATCTAAGCCCAAATAACTTAAAGGCAATCCATGGTTGTGCTTTAAACTTGTGATACAAATTTATCTAGACCATCAAGGTCATTTTCTGTGCCACCTATGAGCATTATAACTATAATTTAAATATTTAAATCTATTCTAATTGGGTTTTCATGGCAGTGGACTCAAGTATTTTATCTCAGAGATATTAATGTTGCGATTTGATCTTTTGGATCAACTATGCATAGGTGTTGAATGATACAGGGGTTGAAATATGATATGTCGAGATGCATTCAAGACCAGAATTGACAGATAGAGGTTTCTAGATCAAAGAGATAAATGCATATAGAGCTGCCTGGTCTTTTCTGCATTTATGTGAGCTGATCTCCATGTCATGCTTAGAATTTCTTTGACCTCATGGTACTGTGCTTGCATCAAAGGAGTATATCTATTATTTTCATATCAGATTTGCATTGGGAAAGGACAAAGATAGGGTTTTAACTTGATCACATAATTGAATATCTTAAATTCTTGACATGACTAGTTGTAAACCCTAACCCTAAACGGTACTAAGCGTGTTGCATTCATGCTCCTATAAAGGAATATTCAAGACCATTTAGAAAGGGTTTGGAAATTGAGAGAAATATTGAAAGCGTTAGGATTGTATTTGTTTCTAGTCTAGGATATAACAGATGTTGTTTCAGATTGTACTAAGATAGAATTGAAAGTTTATGATCTTTTTTATATTGTCCTATTTTGTATTTCCTTGTCATATTGATGCAGAAATAGGATTTCATCATACTTAATATAAGTGTTCTCAAATTTTAAGTCACTCATTTGTGTTATCATTGTGAGTTGTAAGTTTTCTCGCTTACTTTATAAGTCTTGCTTATGCATATGTGTATTCCAAAAGTCTTTGATCTTAGACCAAATTCAAATGCTTTGGATATTACATTGATTCTATCTAGATATCTATTTAAGGATCTTGTAGTGTGTGATATGAGATATTTATATTTATGGCTTCGAATATATACCAATAGGTGGTTTCAGTTTTAGTATTGTATTTAGGAGTTTACCCAATGGATAAGGAATTGATCTAAAGCAAGTATATTCTTTGGAGGTATATGCCTGAATGGATTGGCTATATCATGTCCCTGAACTTACATCAAAACCATTTCATTTCCATTTTTGTTTTTCAGTTGTTGTAATTATCCCACCATGGTAGTAAAGAGTCAATGAATGTTAGGTTGGCATTTAATACTTACTTTCCATTTATTTGTTGCTCAAATCTAGAAGTAGAAGGTATTATAAAGAGTTGAGTTTAGTCTAGATTAGGTTTACCCACCTTGGTTTTGTAGAGATAGAAGGGCAGAGGGAAGTCTTGTCCCTATAGTTGGTCTATTTATCTTACATAGATTTCACACTTGGAGCTAACCACTCCTTATATCAGTCTTAAGATATATTGGTTGCTTCTCAAAGCATAAATGTTTTCAAACACCAACACCTTCTCAACATGGATATGTTCTTGTTGATACTGAATGCATATGAAATCATCATTGAGATAATGTAACGTGGCTTTAGCTTTGCATGAGAAAATACTTAGAGCTAAATAAAGAGCTACAATAAAAATTAAAGAATTGGTTTTTACTATATTCAATAAATAACTTTAAATTAAAAATTATAGTTTGTATTTATTAAAATATTATTATTTTAATTAATAAATATAAAATTATTTTTAAAGTCAAATATTTTTATGTTAAAGTAGCCTAGAACAAGGGGGCTGGCCCAAAAGATACACGAAGCAGAGCCTCAAAATACCCAGTCACAATAGAGTGACAACCAACAACACAATGACAACAAGAGTCAGTTGATTCCCTTCTTTAGCATTAAAAAATAGATAACCATAGGGGTTCAAAAAACATCTCCCCAGCATAATAGTAGAATAAAAACTAGACTTATATTGGTATTATAATTAACTATATAATAGTAGTAATAGCAAAACCAGCCTGCATGGCTATCCAAACAAAAGTACGAGAAAGAGTATCAGTCTTAAGAAACAAGCCCATAGGGCTTAAACCATAGATCTTAAAGAAAACAATAAAAAGACCAGATGGGGGCCAGCACCCCAGTTCACTACACGACCCCGCTAGTTGTCCTAGTTATTTCTCGCTATGGCAATGGGTGAACACCCTAGTCCATTCATCAGCAAGGAATTGGAAGGTCCTCTTCGAACCTACATTGACTGTGTCTTGTTTCTCCTCCTTATCTTGTTGTAGGAGACAGAGAGTAGTAGCCAATGGATGCATCACCTTGACAACAAATTATGCCAACCTATTGTAGCTATTGTTGAGAACCTTAAACTCTTCCCTGAGGTTTTTGAACTCAACACCAATGACCACATATCCCAAAAATGATTTTTCCAGCCCTTCCTCATCTTTAGTTACATTAGATTTATCACCCACCATGTTGTAGGCTAGGAGAAAATCATGGTAGGGGATTGATTCTTCATCTTCGGGTTCTTTATGAGGCTAGAGTTTCTAGTGTTACATGGTAGGAATAAAAGTCCACCAACAAACCTGAGAGGGGATTGAATCTATTGTGAGACATATTATTAAACATTAAACTTTATAAACAAAAATTTAATCCAAATGATAACACAGTAAATGCCAACACAATAACACAATCCTTTGTGGTCGAGGAAACCCTGTTAAAGGGAAAACCCCAATGAGAATTAGAACACACAAATAATGTACTGAGAGTATATTATCTGTGTTAAAATATTTAGCCCTGTTAGGAGCTTATTACAACATTATAGTACACACTCCTAGTTAAAGGACAAACCCTGTTAGGATTCAAGAACAATGGTGGGATCACTACCCAGGAACACCACCTCAAGAAGGTTAATGCCACTCTCAAGGACTTATAGTCCAAAACACAAGTGTATATAGAAAATATACAATCTAGTGAACTATGTGATAGCAACTGTCTTTGCTTGGTCAGTTCCAATGAAGTAAAATAAACATATCCTATGCTATACATCCAATAAACAATCAAGCTTGCAGCTTCCACACTTCTTTGTCTCTTCATAAATACACACACTCACTTCTTTTCAAAAGAAAAGATCTCTCAAATATACCCTATTACAATATTTGATTAGGTCGGCCAATTAAGCTTTCCCAATATAAAATTAATTATTTAACCCCTTTCTAAGATGCACATTGTACCTAAAACAAGTATACATCAATTACAATACATCAAATATAATCCAAGATCCGTAATCCATCCTCATAATCCATAATACACGCTACATCTCTAAATTCGGCCTCAAATAGGTCTCCTCCATAATACATGCCATAACTGACATCATCATCCCTTAATCTTGCATAACTTGAATCATCATCACCTGTAAGATATACTCAAAACCCAAAGACTCACTTTGTCAATCATCACTATCACAGTCCAGAAACCAGTCTTCACCAAAACTTCTGTAACTCATCCAATATGCAATATTAAGACAAGCAACCTTAGAAATAAGATAATCATACATCCTTCTACATATCCCCATATTTTCTTGTTCTTATTCATCCGTATAGTATCCGTACACTTATGTCACTCATCATAACCAGTCTGTTCTACCTCCACAGAAACATATGTTGACATCAGTGACAAAACATGAATGCCAACAACATCAGTAGTAGCCAATTCCAATATCATCTAACAATATCCCCCTTTGGAATTGATGGAAACATATGGGAAAATCCATCAACCCAAAAATGCCCTCTCTCAATACAATCTTCTCAATATCCTCAACATAATTCTCCCTAAAATAGTAGGGATTTTCGCATACATTATCTCCACATTTGAAAACAATTGAAAAGGGTTCCATAACTCTTCATTAACCTTCTGCAAGGTGTATCTTTTTAAAATCTTCATTTATGTAGCAACCAAGTGCAAAATCACCCAAATATGTTCTGCAATGTTCCTGCAATCACTCCCCCTGAGGAGTAGATCCATACATCAAGTCCAGAAAATGGCATAGCTCTAAAATCCACTGGATTGATGCATTTATGCATCAATTAATTACCACAGGGAGGGGTTCTCACCCCAAGCATGCTTCCGATATAATCAAAAGCATCTTTTGGAAAAGATTTTGTAAATATATCTACTGTGTTCCTTTGTGCTAACATACTCCAATCTAATCTGCTGCTCTACTACCTTGTCTATCAGGAAATGATAATTAATAGAAATATGTTTAGTCTTTGAATGCATTACATGATTCTTTGGCATATTCACTGTTCTAGTGTTATCACAATGGATAACCACTGGCTCTTCAAAAATTATTCCAATGTCCTTCAACATTTGTTTCATCCAAACAACTTGTGTACAATTTATAGCAACAACAACACAGTTAGATTTAGAAGTAGGCTGAGCTATACAATCCTACTTCTTACTTAACCAGGAAACTAGCCTTTTTCCAAGGAAAAATGCTCCTTCGCTTGTACTCTTTCTACCATCCACACTACCTGCCCAATCAGCATTAGTATAAGCATGTAAAATAAAGTCATTAGATTTTTCATACCTTAATCCATACTCTATTGTCCCTTTCAAGTATCTGAAAAATTATTTTCACCGCAATAAGGTGTGTCTCTTTAGGATTTTCTTGATATCTTGCCACAATTCCAACTGCATTGGAAATATCTAGTCTAGTGTGAGTTAGATATTGTAGACCTCCAGTCATTGATCTGTACTTTGTCTGAAAAACACTCTAAGTTTCATCATTATTAGTAAGTCTATAACCAGTCACCATAGGTGTCCCAACAGATTTACAATCTTTTATTCTAAAAAATTTCAACATTTCCTTAAGATAATTGGTCCGAGATATAAAAATATCATTCTTTTTCTAATTAATTTGCAAACTAAGGAAAAATTTCATCCCACCAATCATTGACATTTTAAATTCATTTTCCATCTCTTTAGAGAACCTTTTACTCATTTCATCATTACCTCCAAAAATGATATCATCAAAAAATAATATAAAGTACCTTTCACCATAGTAAGATCTTGTTCTTGTAGGACCAGACAAATTTGTATGTACCAAATCCAACTTGCCTTTCGTAGAGTAAGATTTTTTTAAAAAAAATGCTTCTAGTTTGCTTCCCCATAACACACTCTCTCCACATAGTGTTAGATGGTTTCACAATATTAGGTAGATCTCTTACTGTGTTAGTCATACTTTCCTTCACAATATTATCAAAGTTAACATGACAAAATCTTCTATGCCATAACCAACTGTCATCAACCTTCACAATAAAATAAGAAGCCTCGGATGCATTCAATTCAAATGTATTACCTCTAGATTTGGTACCAGATGCAATCAAGTCTCATCATTTCCTTTCGATAGAACATTTCCCATCAATGAATTTCAATTGATAACCCTTGTCCAGTAGTTTTCCAACACTCAACAAATTATGCTTAAGTCCATCAAAAAACAATACATTATCAATATTAGTTTTTTCATCCAGAGAAATAGATCTAATTCTAATGATAATCTTAGGAGTATTGTCACAAAATCTTACAACATCACTGTCATATCTTTTTAGACTAACAAACTTATTTTTATCTCCAACCATATGATGTGAACAACCACTATCTATAACCCATTCAGATTTCTTTTCAGCACAAGATACTAATGCTCTTTCTTCATGTATAGGTTCATCATCCTTAATAGCACTAAATCCAATCTCATCATATTCAATAGCTTCATCATCATAAATATAGTCACTAGCATAATAGTATTCCTTGTCTTTTGAACACTTAGATTT
This sequence comes from Thuja plicata, assembly GCA_018584345.1. NCBI lineage: Eukaryota > Viridiplantae > Streptophyta > Pinopsida > Cupressales > Cupressaceae > Thuja > Thuja plicata. The sequence continues at coordinate 591,304 of MU225347.1, forward strand.
ACAAAACTTAGGTTTATGCTTTGGAACCCTTGTAGGACATCGAGATGCAAAATGACCTATTTTGTTGCATGAAAAACATTTCAAAAATAAATTTCCTTCAAATTTACCCTTACCTCTCTTTTCTCTTCTAGCAATCAGGGCCACAACTTCATCTAGCTTTCTTTCTTCTTTCTATATATGTTCCCATTCATCAGCATATTCTCCAAGTTCTTCTCTCAATTCACTATTGTTGGTGCTCACAATTCCTGATAAGGTCTTTTTGTTTCTATGCACAATCGCCTTGAATAATGACTCAACTTTAGGTAGAGAGTCTCCCAGTTCTGTAGCCTCAAAGGTAGTTAGTTTCCCAATCAACATCTCTCTATTGAAGTTCAGTGTCAAAGGTATAATCTCTTCTAGATCTTGTACTTTGGTTCTGTATACAAGTGTCAGGGATATGAGAATCTTCACAATCACTTCTTTCTCACTGTAAGTACCTCTAGAGCTCTTGATGCCAATAAAAAAAATCAATAATTCTCTATGAATGCTCTAATGTTCTCATCATCTCTCATTTTCAATTTTTCCATCTTTGCCTTGCAGTTCTATAACTTTTCCTTCTTTGTAAACTTATCTCCTTTATATAGTGCTTCCAATATTGTCTAAATTTCATGTGCAGAATCTAAATCTTTTACCTCTGTGAATTCACCTTCACAAAGTGTGATAATCAATGCTTCCCTTGTGACCATGCTACATGAAAATAACTTTTTTTCATATTTAGTAGCTTTATCCAATTCATCCTCAAATTTCATATGTTCCTTTCTTTTAGTAATCATCTAGTAGTCGATTCCCAAATATAGAAAATGTGTTCTCATTTTTTTCTTCCAACTGTCAAAGTTTTCAAGATCAAGCTTCAGACTATCCTTCCTTTAGAAAGCTGTTTTCAGGATCACCTCAAGATGTTAATATTTCCCTTTAAGGACCAGTATCTATGATACCACTTGTTAGGAATAACATTCCACCAACACAACTGAGAGGGGGGGTGAATCAGTTGTGAGACAAATTATTAAACATTAAACTTTATAAACAAAACTTTCATCTAAATGATAATATAGTAAATGCCAACACAATAAAAAAATCCCTTTTTTTTCAAGAAAACTGTGTTAAAGGTAAAACCCCAATGGGAATTAACACCGACAAATAATGTACTAAGAGTATAGTATCCCTGTTAAAAGATTTAGCCCTATTAGGAGCTTATTACAACATTACAGTACATAGTCCATGTTAAAGGAGAGACCCTGTTAGGAGTCAAGAACAATGGTGGGATCATTGCCTAGGCACACTGCCTAAAGAAGGTTAATGCCACCCTCAAGGACTTACAGTCTGAAATACAAGTGTATATAGAAAATATAAAATCCAGTGAACTATGTGATAGCAACTGTCTTTGATTGGTTAGTTTCAATGAAGTACAATAAACATATCCTCTACTCTACATCCAGCAAAAAATCAGGCTCGTAGCTTCCACAATTCTCTATCTCTTCATACATACACACAAACTCACTTATTTTAAAAATCAAAGATCTCTCATATATACCCTATTACAATATTTGATTAGGTCAACCAATTGAGCTTTCCCAATATACAAATAATTATTTAACCCCTTGCTAAGATACACACGGTACTTAAAATAATTATACATTAATTATAATACATCAGATATAATCCAAGATCCATAATCCATGCTCACAATCCATGATAGGCACTACATCTCTGAAGGCATCCTTAAATAGGTCTCATCTAGAATACATGCCACAATTGACATCATCAACACTCATACGACTTGTGACCCATAACAAAAATTCCTTAACCTTTCTTCTTTCATCCCTTAATCTCGCATAACCTGCATCATCATTTCCTATAAGATATACTCAAAACACAAATACTTGCTTTGTCAATCATCACTGTGACATTCCAAAAACCATTCTTCACCAAAACTTCTATAACTCATCCAATATGCAATATTAAGCCAAGAAACCTTAGAAATATGATCATCATACATCCTTCTACATATCCCATCTTTACACATTCTAATTCACTCGTATAGTATTCATACACTTCTGTTAGTCATCATAACCAGTCTATTCTGCCTCCACATAAACATATGTTGACATCAGTGACAAAAAGTGAATGCCAATAGAATCAGTAGTAGCCAGTTCCAACATCATCTAACATTACAACTATCTGATACATGGGTTGGCACCTTGCTAGAGACATTGGTTTTAATTTCACTCCTAGAATATCCTTTGCACTTCGAGTGAGACTCGGTATCATCCTCCTTAATGTACCTTTCCCTTGTGGCCTTCTACTTTTTTCTAGGCTTGGCAGCTATTCTATGTGATCTACAAGGAGTATCTCCATACTCAGTATCACACCCATCTAGATTTATGTAGGGTTCCATTTTAGCCTTCTTGATCCCAGCCAGGCTGTCAAGTAGGGAACTTTGTCCTTGTGAGCAGACTTAGAAGTTGAAGGGGAGGTGGAAGAGCAATGGTGCAAGGTCTTAGAGTTAGAAATATCTGTTTTACCGAGAAAGGGTTCTACAGATTGATTGGGCGAAGTGGGTATGCCCTGGATAGTGATGGTTCATAGAGGGTAGAGAGAAAGGTGGAAATTGAACAACCTAAGAATGAGGCCCTGGTGTAAGATAGTGACATTTTTATTCTTCTCATAGAATTCCTAAATTTTAAGCACATTGGCTTCAAAAGAGTGAAGGAGAAAAAAGGGAAATGAGATAAGATCCCTATGGTAGAGGTGGTTAAGAAGAGTAAAGTGGTAATAATAAATCAGACCAAATCATCCCTTGAGCTTAAAATATTTTATTAATGCCAAACATATGTGCTCCTAGGGTGTAGGTAGAGCTTCTCTATCATATCCACCATGAGTTCTGACCGGCTACTCTTTCTTCCTGAAGAAATGCTTGAGGCTAGTTTCATCCACAATTTTGGTGACCTTTTCCACTTCTGGCCCTCCGTGGTTAACAAATTGAAGAGACAAATTTTCATCCGAGCCCACCATTTATTTCATTTATGGAACCAGCCCACCTTCATCAAGGATCATTTAGACTCTATGGTTCTCATAGAAAACATCTTCAATATTATCAGGTTCAACACAGACCATGTCCCCTCCCATCTCTGAATCCATCTCAGAGTTCTCGATATTTTTAAACTATGAAAGAAGACATAGAAAGTGTTGGTTTCTATGATGCTTAATTCATATATGATGAGTAGTAGCCATGAAAACTCATAAATTGTAATTAATAGCATTGCAAGTCCTCTTTCCAAAACTGGGCTCGTGTCAGCAAGGACACACGTGAGACACAGCCTACACTACTGTAGATTACAAAAATCCATCATCATTCTTCAACGCTACTGAGTAAAATTTATGATGTGGGAAGTCATATCGAGTTTATTATAACTTAACTCAATAATTAAATACTTTAGAACACACTTCCTCTTGGCGTCCACATCATGATGAAAATTACAATCCCTATTAAAGTCGGTGGCATGGTGGCATAATTCTGTAAAAACTGTAACTTTGCACTCATCCATCAAAGAATTTAAATTCAAATTTCCGCCCGACACCTATCATGGCCATTGCCACCCATTCTCTAGCATAGCATAATGAGCTACATCATCGAGACAATTTAAGTTTCTCTCTCCCAATCAAGGATTTAGTTTCCTCTGGTAGGGGAGTCATGTCCCTCCAAAAACACATTCTCGTCCTTCCCACCCCGTCAACAGCCAATTATTCAACCACATAATTTCCTTCCCTATAGGTATGTTGGATCACATAATCCTCCATTCTAGTTAGCTGAAGGCGAGCATCCCTTATGACGCTACTTATTTTCCAGCTAGCTCCCATAGTGCCTTGCAGGGTTTTGGTGATAAGTATCGAGTCTCCTTCGACAATGAGTCTATTAGCACCCATGGAAATAGCATACTTAATCCCCCATAGGAGGGAAAGGGCCTCAAAAACATTACTAGAGGAAGAGTTGAAGTTGCCAGAGTAGTCAAGCACCATACTAACCTCTGTGTTCCTGATGACACCTCCTCCCGTAGCCGACCCGGTTCAGACTGCACCATTGAAGTTCAATTTTAACCAGCAAGGAGATGGGGGAAGCCACTTGGTCTTCAATCTTTTTAACTTCTTAGAATTGTCAAAATTGAGGAAGGAAATGGGTAGGTATTATCTACGAGTCACCCTAGATTCCATCCTTGTTGGGGGGCTGACGGGGGTTTTCCATTTGCTAACTAAGATATTCTCCAATAGCAGCTTCTCAGCAATTCTGACCATGGTTTTCACTCCCAGCTCTGTTTCTCTCAAAGTATGGTTATTACTCTCCTTCCAGATGAGCTAGAAAATTTTCTTGGGGATCATTCTCCAAAGTTGCCTAATCATGGAGCTGGAAGAAGGACATTCCCAATTGCTTATATATTGTTGCAGGTCTTGTAGGAAAACCCAAGATAAATTGAATCCGTCCAGAATTTTGGCCCATAATCCATTAGCAATAGGGAAATGAATAAAGAGACAATCAATACTTTCCTCTTCCTCCTTGCAAAGAATTCACCAATATACTAGTTGGAATCTGTGTCTATTGAGGTTATCAACGGTGAGGATTTTTCCATGGAGAGTCATCCACCAGAAGAAATTGATTTTCGGTATAAGCTGGATGATCCTGGTAGACTTCCAACACCTTGATTCATGCATGGTCCAAACCAAGTATTTATAGGTAGACTTAACAATGAATGAGTCAGATTAGCATTTATCCCAGATCAACTTTTCCTCGAATGGGAAAATAGGGATCTGCATTTTCTCTAGGATGTCCTACAGATTCTTAACTTTTCTTTCCAAGTGTGGTGGGATCTCCCAACCTTCATCCATTCTCTTCCATTGCTTGGCCTATTAAGTATAATCCTTGATTATGGAGCCAAATTGAAGAGTGAGGGTTCCCCTTAAGTATCCCAGAGGTCCCCGAGCTAGGGGTTTCTCATCACACCAGGTGTCCTCCTAGAACCTAATTGTATTCCCATTACCAACCTACCATCTGCACCCTTCCCTCAGTAGCCCCCTACATTTAACAATATTGTTTCATGTTTTGTAGCCTGAAGGGAGGGAATTTTCATAAACAAAATTAGAGAAAGAAGAGTTCCTATAGTATTTATCCTTCATGATCTTGAACCAATCCACACGGTGATTAGAGAGGGTCCATCCCATCTTAGTAAGCAATGCTTTTTTTAGACTGAAAATCCTTCTAATGCCCAAATCCTCCAGTGGTTTGGGCAGGCAAACATTTTCCCAATTCACCAGGTTGATTCTAGATTTTTCCTCTAGACTAGACCAAAGGAAGTTCCTTTGGATTTTCTCAAGTTTGTCTATCATTCCTGTGGAAATATTGAAAATGGATAGGAAGTAAACAGGGACCCCTTGGAGGGAAGACTTCAGTAGCTGGAGCTTCCCCGCATTTCTGAGGACCTTACCCTTCCACCCGAAAATTTTTCTTCTTCATTATCTCAAGGATTGTGTTGTAGAACTGTATGCCAACCTCCTTAACCATTAGGGGAAGACCCAAGTAGGTATCCAGAAGCTCAACAGTTTGGCAGCCCAGGATATGGATGATTTTATTATTGAGATTTTTGTCTATATTGAAGAAGTATATTTTAATTTTTTTATAATTGATGTGTTGTCGCGAGGTCATATCATAATCATCCATAAGTTTCCTCTAAGCCCTGGAATCAATGACCGAGGAAACACCAAGCAAGAAAGTATCATCAACAAACTATTGCAGGACCTCAGCGGGCACAAAGGAAGCAAGTTTAATACCTTGGATTAAGCCTCCCCGAACAAGGGAGGTGAAATTACATCCAAGGACCTCATCCATAATGATAAAATGGTATGGTGAGAGGGGATCCCATTTTCTTAGCCCCTTCTAACCATTAAAGTTTCCCCAAGGGGAACCATTCACCAAACCAGAATACCTATTACTTTCCACAACTTCCTTGATAATTTTAACAAATTTCTCCTTGAATCACAACTTGAAAAGCAATACATACAAGAAAATCCAATCAAATTTTTCATAGGCCTTGGAGATGTCTAGTTTTTGAGGCATGCCTAGGTTTTTAAATCTATCCATGGAGTGAATTACCTCATGTGTGGTAATCACAATGTCCAATTTTTGTCTGCCTAGGACAAAGCCTTTTTGGGAGAGGCTTATGAATCTTTCAAGAAGGGGTTTAATTTTGTTGACCATAACTTTAGCAAAGATCTTGTAGACCATGTTATAGAGGCTTATGGGTTGGAAATCAGAAATAAATTTGGGGTCATAGATCTTGGGGACCAGAACATTGAAAGTTTTGTTCAATGATGTCAGGAGCTTCCCCATCTTGAAGAAATCTCTAGGAGCACAAAGAAGGTCATATTTAATTAGGTCCCATAATTCCTCAAAGAAAGTGGGGGGAACCCATCAAGAATTGGGGCCTTGTACGCACCCATAGAAAACATCTCTTCCTTGAATTCCTCCCCGGTGACCCTAGTTAGCAGGTGGTCATTATCAGCCTCATTCTGGGTAGTGGGGATGCAGTTCAGCAGTTAGTCCCTAGTGGCCCCATGATCCACACCTGAACCTGAGTAAGGATTGTAAAAATAATGGGCAGCCCACCTCCCCATCTCCTCATCCTCCTTAAGATCCTCATTATTTTCATTCCATAAAGACCTAATAGTATTCATATTCTTATGTTTAGAAGCAGATCTGTGGAATAAAGTGGTGTTCCTGTCTCCCTCCTTAAGCCATTGGATTCTCGGTCATTTCTTCCAGTGTATTTCCTCCTTCTTTAGATTATCTCTCCATTTTTGCCTCCATCTCTCCTCCTAAAGGTGAGCCTCAGTGGAGAGGTCTTCATTCACCATATTAGTCTAAAGTTGTTCAAGCATAGTCTCAATTTTGATTCTCTGTTTGAAAATGTCCCCAAAGGAGTATTTACTCCAGCTTTTCACTTCCCTTATAATGTCATCCAACTTAGAAGCAATCCTTAACATAGAAGAGCCCCACACTAGGATGTTCCACTAGTATTGAATGCATTATTTGAAGTCAGCATGGGAGTGCCACATTATCTCATACCAAAAGGGGCGCGGTCCATGCATAGGACGGGTAGTCCATCTAAGAAAAATCAGGGCATGATCAAAGACCGTGAGAGGGATGGTAGAGAGAACTGAGTTGTGATCCAAGTCTCATCCTTCCATGACCAACACCCTATCGAGTCTCACTTGAATTAGATTCTACCCCTTTCTGTCGTTTGACTAGGTGAAGGGATTCCCTTGCAGCTCTAGGTCGGATATGTCATTTGACCTAATAAACTCGATAAGGTCCTACATACTGTCACTGTAATCAACCAAACCTCTTTTTTTCTCACAAGGGAATATAGGGGTGTTGAAGTCCCCAACAATCATATATAGGTTATCCATGTTTTTATTTTTGAGACTAGCGATTTCCTCCCAGATCGAGGCTTGACCATTTCTAGCATTGGGGGCGTAGATATTAACCATACACCAGGACAAGTTATTAACCTTAAATCTAACAGCAAGGAAGATGGGAGAGGAAGCAATAAGTTCAGTTGACAACTTACCTGGGTTCCATAAAGTAGCCACCCCTCCGGAAGCACCATTCGCCTCACCGTAGAAGAACCCCACCCCTGGCCAAAGACGATCAACAAGATTAGAAAAATTTTGTTGAGTCATTTTATCCTCTTGGATGAGAAACACATTAATATTTAGATCAATAATACTCTTAGAGCATATTGTTTCTGCAGGCTGTTCAAGCCCCTTAAGTTCCAGGAAAGGAACTTCATCTTTTATATCTTTGGGTAGCCTCCAGGGTTACTTTCCTTCCATTGACAATTTCGTTGTCCATTACCTTCATTCTGAGGGCACGCTCAGACGGTGTTCCCAGTTTAGTGTCAGTGCCTACATCAGGCTTGTTACTTCCCCTTGTTTTTCTTCTATTCAGCTACCATTCGCCCATCTTTGTCTTTGTCGGGGAAGTGGGGGTCGATCTACTGCTCGGTGAGGGGATAATATCTTTCATCACAACTTGAGAGGTTGAGGAGAAACTTGTTGTGGAGGGCCACATATCCCCCAAATCTTAGAGTTCTCCAACTTCATTTCACCATTCCTAACTATGGGATTAGGTAACCCCTTTACTTTGATGATCCCAACATTCAACCTACCCATATCTGCCTCCTTCCCCATTGTGGTGAATGGGTCTTCCTTCAACTTTCTCTAAACCATGGGGATTTCCCCCTCCTCTAGAGTAGTTTCAAGGTTCTCAGCATCACTGGGGTTGGGCTTCCCTTGGTTCTTTGGTGTCTCCAATAGGCTCATTATACCAGCGAGAAAGGAGAATTCCTCACTTGTCTCACCCTGGGGGTTTTCTCCAGTCGTCTTACCCATTGCTATGCTTTCAGAAATGGTAGTCTCGTCCTCAGCCGTTGTTGTATCAATAATGGTGGTTTCTTCCACAGTCATATCATTCGACCACAAACCAACATCAAAGGAACTAAGGGTATCCACCTTCTCCTTCAATTTAGGTTCCTTCTAAAGGGGGGCCTTACAGTTAGCAATGACATGGCCTTGTTTAGAGAAATGTTGGCAGAATAGGGTGGCATTCTCATAGACGATCACCTGGGTCCACATACCCCATTTGGATTTTAAAACTACAAAGTTTGGTTGCGCTTTGTCCATTGCTACATTGATACAAAATCTGGCATACACTAGTCTAGTTTTTCGAATAGTGACATTATCAGCCACCACAAAGTGCCCGAAGGAATCATCAATCCATTTGAGCACCCTTTCATTCTAGAACTCCAAGGGTAAGCCCAGATTTCTAACCCAGGCAGGGGTCATTCTATGTAACTCCGCATTTGGGTCAAAACCTGGCATCCATTTCGCAAGGGCCAGGCTATGTTTTTCATAGCACCAAGTGCCACGACGGACGAAAATGAGGTCTTACTCTAAAGTACAAACTTAACTAGGAATATTCCCCCTGGCATAGCAGAGGTGCAAACACTACCTTTAAACTTCCAATGAGCGTTCGCCCACCACCTAACCATATCTATATTGGGTTTGAATGCCAGGAACATTCCCACTAGAGAGAGGTGGAAGGAGGAGGAAATATTATCCACAATGCAATCTAGGAGAGAGATAACTAGGCCATCCTCCCCGAGAGAGATATGTGGTTGCAATTGCACCACCTTCGCGTTGGGTTGGCTCACAAGAGCACATTTCCAGGCACTCTTCTGGAGGGACACATTATTCCTTCCCTCCAGACTACACTTGGGATACATTTTAGTGGTATCCATGTTCTCCACATGATTCCTCTCACCACCCTACTCAAAGTCAATAGGTGCTTTCACTGAAGGAGAAAAATGAGCGCAAGACGACAACCCAGACATCATAGGGTCACATGTTTTGGGGGCCACAAAGACTCATGTGGATCCCAGAATAAGGAGCAGGTCCAAACAGAGCAGGGGTGTGGCTGGAGGGCCAGAGCTCTCCCCAGCAACCACCATGGACAGAGATCAGAATTTGAAAAACAATGGGCGGGAAAGTTGCAGAGCACTATCCAACCCTGATTAAAGTTAAATGTTAGATATATGGTTTTTATATAATATAAAATTTTACGTTTTGTTGATTGATGAGATTTAAAATATATCAAGACATTAAATATATTTGTAGAGTACAACACAAAGTATATGAGGAAGATCTTTTATATGTGAAACGCCATAAAAGTGCAAAAAAGCATATTTGATTATATCACTATTTGAATATAAGATAAATTACAATATGATGTATATTGTGAATAATTGTCACACATTTGCATATATTGATGAAAACTAAGGCTTGTCATGATACTATCAAAATGATGTAATTTGGAAGTTGATCTAATTAAAAAAAGATAGGCATCCTCTATTTTCATATTGTAGTATCAACATTGTACCATAGTGCTTATGATGTCTTGATGTCAAAATACAGATTTTGATATATTATAGAATTGGGCAAGGCTAATCCCTTAACCATGTGGACTAGGCCTCATAATTGAACACAATATTGATAAAGAGCAAACTCATAGCCCAAGCTATTTCTACAACTCATGTTATCTAGTACTCAAATGTATAATTAAATTTGAATATTTATCTATTTGTCCAAACACTATAAAATAGCTATTTGTACCTACTATTCTAGACCAATATTTTCTATCTAGTCAAATAGCTCTTTGAATAATTGGTGAAGTTGAATGACTATAAAGGAACCCACCAGACTTTACATCTTGTTATTGACATCATACGATACAAAGATGAGATTGTTTCCTCAATCCTAAAATTTCAATATTAAAAATTTCAATCTTTTTGACTTGTGCTCCCACATTCAAAACAAAAATGATTAAATTTTATATAAAACTTTATAAAAACAAACAAATGAATAAATTCCCCTTACGTCAGGATTC
>MU225347.1:604769-616508 GCA_018584345.1 Thuja plicata
AAAAAAATTAAATTATGATATTATAATTTTATTGTTTTGAATTCATTATTGTATAGCTGAATCACAATTAGATTGAGTAGTTTTTTCATTATTGATATCTTTTATGTTATATATTGAGAAATGTTTAGAAGTTTAAATTCTTTTATCAGTAAAGGGTCAGTATCAAATCACCCAACCATTGAAAAACAAAGCTGATAATATCCAGGCCCGACATATCCCGTGTAGGGAAGATTTTTCAGAATTTTTAGGAAATTTAGACTGTAAAAACCAAAAACTTTCATACCATCCTACATTCTACCTGAGATTGAATCCTTTTAAAACTACTACTAATATCAAAAGAACCAAAAACACCAGTCATCTTATCTGGCACCAGTCGAAGCCCATAATGAAGAATTAGTTCTTGTTTTTGGTGCACAAAGATCTCCCAGACATAGAGCTCTTCTTCATGGGGTGCAAAGATCTTCCAGTCCTAGAGATAGCCTAGTCTTCAACTCTTCTTTTTCCGGAGCTCCTCAAGCCATAGAAGCACTTAGAGTTCGCCTGCATCACTACTGTTTTGTCATGTTTCCTAAGGTTGTTATCTACAAAAAAATATTCCACGCACTGGTGATTCCCCACCTCATCTTCTTCCTCAAATGGAACATATCCTTCACTCAGCATATATGTTTTCAACCACTCTAGGTCGGCTGCCACCTTTATACCAAACCACATTGTAGAAAGTTAATGTTTCTTCAAATTACTGGACAATGAACGTCTAGAGCTTTCCAATCTCTCATTGCCAAGATAGGCCTCTTGGAAATTTCTTCCTCAAAACCATCCTTATCAAAGTCAGTTGGATATGGAATTTGTAAGTTGCTATCCACATTTCTTACCATTCTATCCATGTCTCCAAGGAGGTTTTTCTTAAAGATCTCACCAAAAGGACAAAGAGAAATATTATAGGGATATCATTGTTGACCTTATAAGAGTGTTTTGTCTCTATAAATTCATCCGCAAGGATGATTTGAACTTCTCTTAATGCAAAATCATCAATTTTATTAACCACTCAACTGCATCTTTCTGGGATAATTTCTCCCAAAAAGCAATTTTTCTTAGCTTATTGATAGGCTTGAGGCAAATGGATGACTCCATTAACGCACCTCATCGTCTCTTGCAAGAAAAACAAACCTACTAAGAATAATTTTGAAAGGGACTTATGAAGTTTGATAATATTGGTGCTAGGAACGAAATGAAAGATTAATTTTATGATATCCATCTGCTCCCACATGTGCAATATGGCATGGACACCTCATAGTTTTAGAAAATGATATTTGAAAAGATATCGAGAAACTCAAAATTTTTATAATTTTAATCCCCTCCATGTCTGTAAGAGAGATGAGGCAGTTTCATCTAATCATGCACAAATGTCACCTGTACTTTATTGTAACTAAATATTTTCATCTTATTTTTTAAACATTAGTCAATGTAGTCCTTTCTCCAGCGATTACCCATCTAAACTAGAGAACCTAAAAAAACCCCTTTGAATGAAAGTTGATTTAGACATCTTAAACCAACTCAGAATACCAACATTTTTTAAGAGAATTAAGCACTCCAATGGGAGAATCTCATTGGAATTATAATATCTTGTCATCTTTCTTACTAGCAGAGCTAAGTTTTAAAAATCATCTACCACAAAACCATAGAATAGAGTTAACCATCTAATATATACCCTTACCATTCGCTAAGATACCATCTCTAGCTCCTACAACACCGGTCAAAAAGTTAAAAATATAACCAAAGATGCACAAAAGAATTGAAAAACCCCTTCAAAACTGTCATGATGTTTTTCAAAACTAGAGGAATGTTATTTCCATCAAGCCAGTTCTTTATTTCCAAAAGGAAGTGATTTTCATTTGATCTGGATCATCTCTGTCTAATTTTCTAAGAGTGGACGAAGATTTCCTACCTCTTTTTTTTGCCAAGTTCAAATCCACAATCGAGTTTGAGTAGACCCTCCTTTGTTTGCCATAGTCCAAGCAGTTGATTCTCTTTGTTTGATATATTCATTGGATTAATTTTTGGCAGAGGAAGCCTATCCAATTTGATGCAGTCAAGGATAGAGGATCCAATGAAGGATTGTCCAAACTTGCAAAAAATAACCACAACAGTGGAAACAACTAGATACACAGAAATATAATCAACATTCAGCTCATATATTATCTCAAAATATCAATTACATTCAACATGTCAGGCTTTAAGGCCTTCCTGGTTACATCCAATTACAAAGATAGATTTAAAATCTAATAAAGACCTTCTGCAATACATACATTCATGATCTAGATTCTCAGATCCAACACTTGATCTGCCCTCCTAAATCTGATCCCAATATCTGATGCCCTAAGCTAAGAACAAGATACTTCTTAAATAAAAAGAGAAACCAATAGGTCAGCCTATAAAAACAATTATTGGAGAAACCCCCAACCTAGATTTAGTTCCACACAATCCCCAATGATAGATCCACCATAAATGTCGTAATCAAAATTAATTCAGAAGTCGGAAACCACATCCAACTTCCAAATAAACAACTCGGGTAGAGGATGACCGAGCAACAGAGTGACTCGGGCCAAGCATCCCCGAGCAACAAACCCGAGCGTTAGAAAACCAAGCATGCCCGAGCAACAGAGAAACAAGCATGCCCGAGCAACAGAACCCGAGAAACAAAGAAACAAGCATGCCCAAGCAACAAAACCCGAACAACAGAGAAATAAAGTGTTTCTCCGAGAAGTCTCCAAACAAGCTAGAAAACATATTTTTGTTTGAGCAGGATTGCCAAGGATCCTAGGATGCTCCTGCATCAGACACCCCAGGTAAAGATGATGTTCCCATAAAGGAATCATGAACATCTTAAGGGAATCAGAATGGGTATTCCATACTTGTTCTTAACCCATATATCCTCTTACCCTTCATTCATTGTTGTCTTGACTTTGTTGAATTCGAACAATTTATCAGTCTTGCACTTTCCTCATATCTTCTGCCTGCAACTAATATTAGTTGACATTGATCATCCTTGGTACCTTTGATACTATCAGTGTTTTTTTGAACTACCTTCTCATCTGATTGGCTGATCAACTTATCATCAGCATCCCTCTGTGTCACTAGTGTCAACATCTGCTGCACTATCCCAGCCAAAAGTGTCATCTATCTCTTAAGCTCTATAAGTTCCATAGAGGTTTCATTCTCTCCTCTCTTCGCATCCTCCTTCCTTTTACCCATAGGCTCATCAATTCTCTTTTCCTCATATTTTTCACTGCTATCTGGGCAACATCTGATAACTCCACATCCCTTAGTCCCTGCTTCCGATAAAGGTAGAAGTTTATGCTTGGATTCACCCTGCCTCACAACATAGGTATTTGCACGACCATCAAACATAACATGTATGTCACATTGCCAAGGTCTACCAAGAAACAAGTGACAAGCATCCATAGGCAACACATCACATAATATCTCATCATAATCAAATCCAATCTTAAAAGTAACAAGACATTGTTCCTCAACCCTAACCTTAGACACATCTTGTATCCAACTAATCTGATAAGGATTAGGATGTTTTCTTCTTCCCAAATTTACCATACTAACCATCTCTTCTGAAACAAAGTTCTCAGAACTACCACCATCAATTATGACACTACATACCTTATCCTTGCACTTACATCTAGTTCTGAATAGATTTCTTGTCTGCACTGGTTCATTAATACATGTAGCTAGCCTTCTAGTGATCATAACTTCTTCTTCTGCAACATTCACTAAATTTTCCTCTGTTGTCAGAGTGAATTTTTTTGAGGACATGAGTAGGCCCTATGTCCCTCTTCACCATACTGGAAACAAGTACCTGTGAAATCACTTCTTCCTCTTTTTTCATACCCACGATTGTAATCCTTAGTGGTGTGACTACCGCTAGATCCTACCTCCGTCTGCTTAGGATTATCCACCACCTTACTGTCAACAGTTGTGTCATTAGTCTTAACACCTCTGTTCATGTTATTCTGTCTGCTTTCAAACTTCTTGTTCAGCTTCTCCTCAATCTTTAATGGCATCTGATAAGCACCTCCTATGGTTGTCATCCAAATACTAAGTAATTCTTCATGAATACTAGGTCTCAAGCCATAGATGTACCTGCGAATTTCTCCTTGTTAGCTTTTGAATGTCCAGTCCTAATCAGAATCTTATAAAATTCCTCAGTATACTCTTGCACTGACTTGTTTGTCTGCCTTAAACCTTGCATGTCCTTGAACATCTCCAATTCATAATCTACTAAAGTGAACCGTTTCTTCAACTTTTCAACCATTTTGATCCATCTGATGATCTTGTCTTTACCTCTCTGATTTCTTTCCAATCGAAATTCTCTCCACCATATGTTTGCATGACCTTTTAGTTTTTTCTTTGCAAACCAAACTCTATCAGGGTCTTCTACTTCCTCATACTCAAAGTATTCATCCATCTCATTAATCCAATCGATCAATTCTTCTGGCCTAAGGATTCCAACAAATGTAGAAACTTTGATCTTAGGTCTTTTCCCAATTTTAGACATAACTCTCAAAAATCTAGCCTCACCAGGATCTCTGATATCTTCTATAGCTTCTTCAAAATGATCTTCTTCATCAGACTCTTCACCATTAATTTGGTTTTCTCTGGGTGCATTCTTTCTTTGCAACTCCTCTCGCAGATCTTGCACCTGCTTCTGCAAAGCTCAAAAATATTATAGACTAAATTCCTCCTTAGGTTCTTCCTTTGTGATCTCACAAATTTTATTTAGAGGCATCTTTGCTCCACAAATCTCCAGTAATTGGAAATCTAACTCTTTCTCCAACAATCTCACTACTCTGATACCACCTGATGCAATCAAGGATGGAGGATCCAATGAAGGATTGCCCAAACTTGCAGAAAATAACCACGCCAACAGAAACAACCAGATACATAGAAATATAATCAACGTTCAACTCATATATTATCTCAAAATATCAATTACATTCAACATGTCGGGCTGTAAGGCCTTCCCGGTCATGACCAATTACAAAGATAGATTTAAGATCTAATACAGACCTTCTGCAACACATACATTCATGATCCAAATTCTCAGATCCAACACTTGATCTGTCCTCCTAAATCTGATCCCAATCTCTGATGCCCTAAGCTAAGAACAAGATACTTCTTAAATACAAAGAGCAACCAATAGGTCAACCTATAAATACAATTATTAGAGAAACCCCCGACCTAGATTTAGGTCCACACAATCGCCAATGATATATCTACCATAAATGTTGTAATCAAAATTAATGCAAAAGTTGGCCACCACATCCAACTTCCAAATAAACAACTCGGGTAGAGGATGACCGAGCAACACAGTGACTCAGGCCAAGCATCCCCGAGCAACGAACCTGAGCATCAAAAAACTAAGCATGCCCTAGAAACAGAACCTAAGCAACATAGAAACAAGCATGCCCGAGCAACAGAGAAACAAGCATGCCCGAGCAACAGAACCCGAGCAACAGATAAATAAAGTGTTTCTCCGAGCAGTCTCCAAACAAGCTAGAAAACATATTTTTGGTTGAGCAAGATTGCCAAGGATCCTAGGATGCTCCTGCATCATAATTCTACCTCATCCTCTAACCCTAATTCCAATATTTTTTTCTATATAAGATTGTTTTAATTCAAATTCCTCATTCTCGTAAAGTATATCTGGATTTGTGAGTCTAAATAAATCGTAGACCGCTTCAAGCTCCATTGGGAGCCTATCATTTGACCCCATCATTTCAAAATAATACTATGCCCACCATTATGAATTCTATATAGGATTTTCTTTTTTTCTCTCTTTTTTGAATGGAATGCTTCTTAACCCTAGGCTTCGAGGGAGGAAGATAACCATGCATATTACTTTGCAAGGAATTGTATGAAACTGAATTATGCCTCCTTATATTTTGCAAGATAGAAGATAGTGTTTCCTCATCCAACCTTAGAGATTCATGAGACCTATGCTTATTTTTCTCTTCTAGAATTGGGCTTCTTGAATTTGTCTTCTTAGAATCTTCCATCATGAAATCTTTTAATCTAGAATACATGGGGGAATTAGAACCATCCTTACTAATTTTTTCATTAATTCTCAATGATTTTCTCTTTCTAGAGTTTAAATAACCCATTGACTCCTCCATTGACCCTCACTGACCTTCTCTTGAGTTAACATTCCTCTTTTCTTTCTTACTTGAAGGTCGACCTCTTCCTTTCTTATTTGATACTAATGGAGAAGCATGATGCTAAAACTCTATTCTACCTTCTTTCTCTAAAAAAGGGTTACCCATTTGATCTCCCTAAAAAAAAATGATTTCCTATAAACCATTTAATCTATTTGATCCAGTGATATGGTTCTAAAAGGCCTCCAAATTATTATCCTTTGAACTAAATCTGTTTGATCCTGCTCCAACTTTGCACTATTACCTTCTTGGAGTACTTAATCTAACATTTGTCAAGTGATTTTAATTTGGGCATGATTAAGATAGGCCTTCAAATTTTTTTCCTCTAATGTTTCGATATGGTCTTGATCTAACTCTGTGCAATCACTTTCAAAAAGTTCTTGATATGCTATTTCTTCAAAACAAACTAATCTGAGTATCAAATAAGCATTTCTGAATAAACTCTTCCATCTCTTGAAAAGAGGGGGAATTTTCTGTTGAATTCTTATCTTTGCAACTTTGATCTTTGGAAAGGACTGTGGGCAACTCAATCCTATCTCTCAAACCGAATTAAATTTGCAATTCCTGGGCCCCGAGAAAAAAATTGTTTCCTACTACTCACATGTTAGTGTAATAACCTAAAAATGGTCTAGCAAACCCATAACCCCCTTTCTTAAATATTTAGTCTTAATAAATCCTAAATCTAAGACAATATCACTAGACTTTAAATTATTGAGCATTTAATCAAACTTGCTTATATAATTTTAATCCTAACTTGTTGAATCAAATCATCAATCATCAAAGCCTAAACCCAAAAAGCATAAAACATTGGGATAAATCAAAAAGTCCTAAGTTCAAAAAGTGAACCCATTCACACATGAATGTGCACTCAAAAATCAAAATAAAACAAATAAAAAGGGGAAAAAAACAAATAAATCTTCTGAAGTTAGGATCTAAATCTTGAACTTATGTCTAGTAATGGTTCTCCAGTAGACTCCACTTCCTCCAACATTCATTCATCTTCTATAGAAACAAATCTATCCAAAGTCTCCCCATCAAAAAAAGAACCTAATTCTTTTCATGCTAACTATGTCTACCCTCAAGGACTACCTCTAAAAGAGATCCAAGCTAGTCAGCATACGAATGCAAGTCTTTCTCAGGCTTCAAAGATCATAGACCCAAAGCATCCATGTGCTTCAATGCTTATCATGCCTACTCAGAATGATACTCCATTAGCCTGTCAAGATTCCCATATGAAGATCAAAACTCCTACCTTATCCTTAGAAGTGGCTCCATGTCAAGAGGGTGATCCAAAGTATGAAGAAATAAATATCAGTAATGATCAAGATCAAGACACCATCCATCCTTATCCAATAGTTGACCAAAGTTACATATCTTCAGAGTCCCATGATGATTTCATCATCCCCTTCCATTTCTTCCAAGAAGATATCCCTCCATCTCCCAACCAAGATCAATATATCCTTTCCACTATCTCTAGTGAGCCTATTGAAAATCGAGAGCAAAGTACCCTTTATACACTATCTAAAGATCCTTGTCAAGATCAGAGTATCCCATCATCCCCTTTTAATAATATTCTATACCTACCTAAGAAAACAACCATTTCTCCAAATCCCTTTCATAAAGATCAATCCTCTCAAGCTTCAGTTGCTCCTATCAAACTTTCTCCTATCAAAGCTACTCAAGCACCTATTGATATAAAAATGAATTCTAAAGAAAAGAGCCTTGGTCATGTAGCTCAAGTCATAGATGTTGATATCCCTTACACACCTTATCTCCCTCTATTTCCACGAAAGCATCAACCTTCTCAATCCTCCAAATCTATTCTTGGTCCCTATATCCCAAAGTTGAAACCATCACACCTTCCATATATATTGGTTCCTTACATCCCTCCATCCACCACGCCTGTCACTAATAGTTTTTCATTCACTTGCCCTATCTCTTATCAAGATCAACAAAGACAGGCATGCTTGAACTCTCCCTATCTACCCACCCATATGAACCAGTCATAGCAACCCTATTCATCCACCATTCCCAAGTCTTCTGGAAGAAAATTGGATGTGCAACAAAGAAATCAGAAATTCAAGAATCCATTTATATATGAAGATCACTATATCCAGTCTAATCAACATGTGACTACAAAGAAAAAGGGAATATTCAAGAGACCACAAAGGTCCACTAAACAAGGAAGAAAATTGAAGAAAATTTGGGTTCCTAAATCCATCATGGAAGAATTGTGTTCTAATTCATCCAAAAGAAAAGGAAAATCAAAAGTTATGTGGATTCCCAAGTCTCTTTTAATGGACTTGGATGCAAAAGAAAAATCAGAGTTGGCATCCCAACTTCCAAAGGCTTTTCCTTTATCTCCTTCCCAGCACCTTCCATTCTGTCCTACATCAAAGCCTCAAGCTATTCCATTAATTTTTCCTTCATCCATCCACTACCCTTCAAGGCATGTGTCAATGTTGATCTTATCACCATTTCCATATACCCCTATACAAACCTTTCAATACCTATGCAATATCCCACACCTACCTACTACCCATCCATCCCATATCCTTCCATTTTCTCCTATACAAACCTTTCAATACCCTATCTCCCATATCCCTCCATTCCCCTTATCCAATCTATCACATAAATCCTTTGATACCATCTCCCTTATCCTCCATTTCATTCCCTACCATCACCCTATCAACATCTTTTGAGAATACTTTCAGCGGCCTTGGCCTATCATAGCATACTCTTCAGAGGTGCACTATCCAAAGAGAAAGAGGCCTGAGTTCCTCCATCAAATCAGAAAAATGCTAAACTTTTTTTTTGAAAAAGAAAGCAAAAAAGTGCCTTGGTGAAAACCTGGTAAACATGCGCCTTGGTAGAAAAGGTAAAGAAAAATTAATCCATCCTATGGTGAAAACCACTTCTTGTGGTGCCTTGGATAAGTACCATGATGAAAAACCTGGGAAACATGCGTCATGTGTAATTCATCCTACTTGCACTCTTCGCTTGGGGGAAAGTTCCTTCCATGTCATCTTATCCATCATATCTTACTAGCCCATGAGAATTTTTGTTCCTTCTGGTGATCTTGACAAGGTTGAACCTATCCACGAATGCTATGCCTATTTGACACCCATTATCCTTTCTATTAGCTTATTCACTTGCTCTTATCCATGGTACCCTATCATGATCTTGCTTATCCCTAACCAATACTCACTATCCATGAAACATCCTTTCCCTAATCTTTAATAAGAGGGCTCCATAGAGCTTGAATCCTTCAATGGCTACTAATGGATCTCCTTGATGAATTGAATATTGAATGCTTGAATGCTTGAATGCTTGAAAGTAGATGATCACTTCGATAGATTATGAGTAGATGATGATCGAAAATGAGAGGAAAAGGCTTCCTTATATACTAGTCTAGGGCACAAACTTCTAGAGAGGCTGACATATGAGAAATAAATTTCAATTAGGCTCGTACCCCTAGAAGTGGACCTATATTAAATATCTTTTTAAGAGTCACCAATTTGAAGCCTGAAACAGCCGACTCGGAAGTGGGAAATAATTCTTTCCAAACCTCGACATCTAGAAATCTTTGAAATTTTAAATTTAGAGATTTTGAGGTTCTTGGCCTCAGGGTCAAGGTCGACCTTGACCCTGAGGTTAAGGACCTCAAAATCTCAGAGTAGGATACTAGAAACAGGTAGGAGAAGTGGAAAATAGGGCAGGACAGGGGAAAAACCATATCCAGGTCAAAGACCCATTCAAGGCGTTTGACATGACCCCAAACTACTTACTCGGAGGGATAAACCAATCCTAAATGGAAGTGCTTCCATTTTTTTATGATACAGGTATGTCCAAATATGGAAGGGATGGAAGAAAAACTATTAGGACATTGATGCATCCTTGAGAAGGGTGGTAGGAAAGAGGATCCCGAGCGACCTCTTAACAAATGAGTGGGAAAAACAAAAAGAGAAAAATATGGAATGAAGATGAAGAAAAGGTGGTAGAAAGAGTGATCAAGGATGAATAAATGGGCCCAAATAATAAAGTTTATTTATTTTTGTACTAAGTTATAGTGGAACTAAGAAGAGCATCAAGCAACATGTGGCATTGATAGAGCATTGAGTAGATTGAGTGAGGAGGGATGGGTGACCATAAGTAGAAATGAAATAGGTATGTAACTTGAAGCATCTCCTTAAGGGTAATTTAGGGCCATTAATGACAGGGGAAATAAGATGTGAAATATATCTATTAACCATAAAAGGAAAGGAAAAAGAAAGGTAAGGAGATTTTATAATCCATGATACCAGTCATCTATTTTTGGGTCTACATGTGGTGATAGTAATATGGGACTACCCCATACTCATTTTGAGAGACACCTAACTATGCTACACATGAGGCCCAGATACCTTATCCCTTGTGGGATTTGAACTCGTGACCTCTCTTCCAGGAGCACAAATTCTCCACC
Organism: Thuja plicata; assembly: GCA_018584345.1. Taxonomy (NCBI): domain Eukaryota; kingdom Viridiplantae; phylum Streptophyta; class Pinopsida; order Cupressales; family Cupressaceae; genus Thuja; species Thuja plicata. The sequence goes on from MU225347.1 coordinate 615,456, forward strand.
ACTAGGCCAAATGAGGCTATAGGTAATAGTTGTATCAAAGAATAAAAAAATACATTGAAAAAGGGGTGAATGAATTTTTTTTTTCATTAGATCCATAAATTTTTAAGTGGATGCACCAAAAAAGAGGCAAATACATAGGAAAAAGGCCAAATTTGTTAATTCTCACTATATACATTGGAAAAATGGTGAAGGGACGAGATCATTTATTTTGGTTTAGATTATAGTTATTCGAGAACATAGGACGATGCTTATGATTTTGGTAGAGAGATGGTTATTAGAGGCTATCATGTTTCAATGTCCTATAGGGAGATCTTGCTAACTCTAGAGGATGTTGCCAGATGCTTTTCACTTTATATGTATGGTGTTGTTGTACATGATATATGGCTAGTTCTTGCTTAGATTTGGATTCTTATGATTCTTATGTCTATATCAGATGGTGATTATACATGGTTTGATTTAGGGATATATGATGTTTGTACATGATGATGATGTAAAGTGGTACATGTATGTTTATCATGATGATTCTGAGATGGATGGTTGCATGTTTAGTTTGACTGATCTAAAATAAACATGAAGTGCATCGAATGGATGATAAAATGATGTATAGATTAACAAATCTAAAATGAATCTAATGGATAATAAAATAACTATGATGAAAATATGCGTAGATTAACAAATCTAAAATGCACCTAAAATGATCTAATGAATGAAATGACTAGGATGAAAATATGCATTAAAAAAAACTAATATGCACCTAAAATGAATCTAATAGATAAATGAAATATGCACCGACTAAAGAAATCTAAAATGGAGCTTAAATGAATCTTAAAATGACTAGGGTGAAAATATACATAGGCTAACTAATCTAAAATGTACCTAAAATGAATCTAATAGATACATGAACTAACTAGGATGAACAATTATAATTCACATATATAAATTTCAAAATTCTAATACACAAAAGTTATCCACAATATTTAAAGGTAGATAAGATTGATTTTAGATTTAATAGTAACAATTATTTTATAATTTTGATATAAAAAGCAATATAAA
>MU225347.1:645367-656058 GCA_018584345.1 Thuja plicata
AGATCCACTATATGCAAAATACCTGTTACAAAAGAAAAGATTGGAGATAAAACTCAAAATGATCTGACGGATAAAATATTCATTTAAAGAGGGAATGATGAAATACAAAGAGATCAATCCTTATAAATGAGATCGAACACTAGAACGTGGAGAAACCTAGGTTGCATGATAATAATTTAAAATGAATTAATTATTATATGCCTAAAGTTTTGCTTAAGTAAACTAGAGATAATAAGTGAATTTAATAATTAAATCAAATGATTTAATTAATAAGAGATTTAATTTATTACTCTATCAGTCCCCTTAATATAGACTTAGGGAGAAGTTAAAACCTAGAAACAACTACTAAAAAAAGGAAAATTGGGTCCCGACAACAAGGCTTGATGAGGTACCTAATCACAACTAAATCTCTGTAAAGTGGAGAAATATAAAAACTAACGTTACCTCTCCCCAGGAGAGATATTCCTAAAATGCCCCAAAGACCTTAAAAAATGTAGTTTACTGAGACATAGAAAATACTGAAAAATTAGATTTTAGTATTTCCCAATTCCATCTTAATCAGTTGATTCTTATGCCATCTTTTGAAACGACGTGTCCTAAAAGCTTTCATTCTTCAACAAAGAAAACTGATTTTTTTGGATTTAGAGATATATTATGGTCTCTACATCTTTGTAGCACTACATGAAAGTCTCTGAGCTGATGCTTATTACAGCTCAAAAATAAAGTGAGATCATCAAGGTGTGTTACTATGATTTTATTCCTAAAGTATCAGAAGGAGGAGTTCATAGCTCTCTAAAATGTCCCCTGACATTGATTAGATCGAACGACATTTGAATCTAAGCATAAGTTGCCCAAATAGTTATGAAGGTTATCTTGTGCTAGTCCTCTTCTGCCATGCTTGTTTCGTTGTACCCTAAAAAACTGTCTAACATGGATCCCATCTTGGAGCCAGCTACTATTTGAAGAACATGGTTCATCGCAGGAAGAACATAATTATCTTAAAGGCTGGCTTCGTTGAGGTTCCTGAAATCCACAAAGATCCTAATTTTTCCATTTTTGTTATCCACAGGAACAATATTAGCTATCGATGTGGAGTGATGAATTGTATAGATTATCCTTGCCTTTAGCATTTTCTCCACTTCCTTTATTATTGCTTCTAAGACTTTCAGGTTGTATTTTCTCAACTTCTATTGGAAAGGTGCCGCATCTAGCTTCAAAGGAATATGATGTTTAAAATGACCATCTCTAAAATTCTTGAGATCTTCATATCCCCAAGCAAACACATCTTTATAACTGAGAAGTATGTCCTTTTGTTTATCCTTCTCTGAAGGGGAACAAATTTTTCCTACCATAATCCATTTGGGTTCAAGGTTAGTGCCCACATTAATTTTTTCATATTCTCTAGAGGCTTCAGAATGCATAAGCCTTTCATTGGCTGAATTGTCATCTCTATTTGAAAACAAATATTCTAATGAGATTAAAACTTTCAGAATCTTATTCCGCTTTAGCTGAAGTACACTATCCTCATTATTCATATCAGAACATGAATTCTTGCAACAATTATCAGAACCTTCAAAATATAAATTTGAGAATTATCCAGCATAAGCTAAGAACTCTTCAATTTGATGGTCATTGTTGAAATCTTGCTAGTGGTCGACATTATCTGGGACACTTGGTCGGTAAATCATTTCCACTCTATAGGTGTCTGTTTTGAAATCTGGATGCGGGAGAAGGAGAGATGTTGACACCGCCAAAGAATCTACCCTATTATTAATAATCCTAGGGATAACATCTATGTTGAATGCTTTAAAAAAAATTACGTTCATCGTATACACAATTTCTTTATTTTTTCAATCTAGCATTCCTCACCGCATATTAGTTCTGAACTTGGTTCACAATGGTTTTAGCTTTCCCATTTGCAATCAGTTGCTTGATCCCTTTTTGTTTTACCTCCTGCAAGCCAAGCAAAAATTCTTTGTATTCGAAAGTATTATTAGTATTTTTTAAAAAATCAAGCTTGAAGGAAAAAGGAAAACACTCCCCTAATGGAGATATCATTTCCTGGCATGATAAAATACTTCCTAAACAGACATTCCAGATACAAAATCTGGGCTTTAGTGTTCTCTAATGGGAAAATAGTATATTTTGTTTTAGGTTTTAGGCTCAAGTCTTATCTTAGTTTTCCCTATAGGTATAAGGGCTTTAGACCAGTCCATTTTAATTTCCCCTCCCATATCTTAACAAAAGGTTCTAGTGAGAATCGTACCATATATTGTTGGAATATTTGCGATGAGAATCATCAATTTCACCCTTTTATTAGGGCAAGCAGCCATAATTGCTTGTGCATCCCTTATCTGACCAATGAGAGGTACTTGTTTACCGTCCATTGAATAACACCTACCAAAATTTTTTGTGAGAGTAATCCCTAAAGATTTTTCAACTGGTGAGGGTATAATATTATTTGAGGCTCCCAAGTCTATTATACAATTGATCAATTTCCTACCACTTAGTAGCAAAGGACACATAAAATGGATTTGGCTTGTGTCCGCCCGCATCAACCTTTAATAGTTGTAAGACTTTGAGAATCTTAGGTATCTCAGGACAATCCTCAGACACAAAGATGGGGGTACTAGTAGGAGGTACAATTTCTTCAAAATGTCTGGTCTGAGAAGTTGAACCAATTTCACCTTTGATATATTTGACCAACTTATCCAATTCTTTAGGATTTGACTTCAAGTATTCAGCAGTAGAGATGGTTACTGTAGACATTTTACAAAAATATATGATATCAAATGAGGGAGGAGGCAGATTACTTACTATATTTCTCTGCTGAATTTTAACATCAGTTCCCACTTTCATATCAGGAGAATCTATGCTTTTGATCTACTCTTTCCCTTTGGACGTCACATTTGGTGTGCTGCTTCTTGGTGAAAATTTAAGTCCACTAATTTCTAGCAAAATCCTACATGTAGGATCATTTAAAGTAGTGATAATATCCCTTCTTTCATCATCATTAGACTCATACTCCAAATAGTATGCACCATGACTCCCTGATACTTCAGGAGTTTCTTCTTTTACATGTACCTCTCCAAGTTCATCTCTTGTAGAATTTATTTGTAAGAATCTTAACGAATTTGGGTAGGTAGTTTCGTCATGATCAGTGGTCCAATGAAAAGAGAACATGGTTTCTTTACCCGGTGCAGCTTCAATTTTTAGGGAGGGTTGTGGATACATTATGTTTTTCCAATGAGATGAATTGTACTTCTTACGACCCATGTCTTCATATGGATTCTGGTAAGTGGGGTTAAGTTGTCTCTTCCTTTATAGAGTAATCACGTCGTTCAACAACCATTAGACAATTGGACCAGTAGCAATGGATGATGAATTACCTGGAGTTTGCATGTCACTTTTCTGTTTGTTGACCGTAATGAGCACATCTTCAAGCTGAATAGCTAACCTCTAAGCCTGTGCCAAATTTAGGCCTCCATATTTTTGTAGATGATTTAAATTACATCCAGGAGCATGGTGTTAAGAAAGAAACCTTTCTGATTTTTAGCATTCGGTCTTGAGGCATTAAGAATTCTTTGTAGCTTCTTGTTAAACTTATCTACGAAATCCCTAATGGGTTCGTGTATTTCCTTTTTCAAGTATGTTAGTTGCAGTAAAAGGATGTATTTATCCCCAACTGTCTTGAACCTAGCTTCAAAATATGTTACCATGTCAGCCCAATCATGAATAGAAGATCGAGGAAGATGGTAGAACCAATCTGTCATGCCCTCAGTGAGAGTTCAAAAAAATAACCTTACAGCCACATCTTGAGACGATGAATTTATTATACCACATGCAGAATGGAAAACTCTCATATGATTATTGATGGTGATTTTTCTGTCATTGTTGAATTTAGGCAGTATGTCACGAGCTGCTTTAGGAAATGTTCCAAGATTTGCACCAAAATCCAAAGGACCAGCTTCGTTTCCCCATGGTTGAGCCATAATGGGTAGAATTAAGTTTAAGGGTTGTAAGTTAATGACAAGGGGGGCGAGAGTACCATGGGAGATCAAATATTGAAAAGTTGAGGATGTTTATGTGGTCTGAGGTGTTGAAGAAGGTCTGCCGCTAGATTGGATTTTATTTTTTCTCCTTAGGGTATGAGTAGGAGAAAAATTCATTTTTTTTTAGCATTTCAAAATGTTCATCCACCAACCCTCTACTCTTATAAGTTCTCGATTACTTTTTTCTGCCAAATTGATAGGTGAATCTATTTCAAAGAAAATCCTCTTACACATAGGCTATTCTAATAATGAACACCACTTCTTGTGCAATAGGAACTCCTCTAAGTTGTTCTCCGGTCTCTTCTTCTTTAAGGAACCTTTGAACCTGAAGATATTGTTGGTTACTATATCGGCAATGCCAAGCTAGAGCATTCAAATAAAAAATTAAATCTTCTTGAGTGTCTGTAAAACCAAGATTCAGTTGAAGAACCAGTAATACACCATCAAAAGGTAAAACCATAGTCTTGAGTATGAACACTAAAATATTCAAGTACAAGTTAGTCACTTCTCTCACTTCCCCGGTAGAGTCACTAAAAATTTGTTGGCGAACATATTTGTCTTCTTGATATTCAATTATTAATAACCTCTATTATCCTCAATTGGAATATCAAATTGGTTCACAACTGTTGGGTAGACTAAATTATTAGCATCCCTCTGAATTTCTTGAGGTACAACTCCCTCGTTGGATATGAAATAAATCTCTAAACTATAATAGCAATACCAAAGCTCATCAAACAATTATCTCACAAGATCAAAGCAACTCATGGAAAGAAAAAAATTCCCAAAGTAATGTTTCACAATTCAAGCATAAATAATAGGGATTTAGACTCAATTCATAAAACTAATGAGTATTACATTGATTCAAAGTTAAATCACAAAAATATCTTTAAAAATAATAGATATAGATTCAGTTTCTAGTATTACCATTAAGGAGAAAACTACTGCACTGTATCTACATAATGATTATCATCATTAGTCACTACACATGTCAGCTTCCAATAGTGATATACACTTATGAACTCTTGTTCTACACTCAGACTTGGATTCCTAAAGCTTAGCAACCAAATCTTCCACATGTTTCGATACCATTTCATCTTGGTTATTTGTTTTGTATATCCTGGCAAATGCTCTATGTAGAGAATCAATATAGCCTCAACTTGTGCTAGATTTGTGAAATCTATAGAGAATCAACACCATTGAGAATTTCATAACATTTCTATAATAAATATTTCCCTTTCTTTAGTACGCTATCCACGCATTCATCCATGGCTGCTTCTACAACCTTACTACATTGAACTTGGTTCATCAATCTTTGACTGTCTAGAGAATTAGGATCAAAGCATTGAGAAGCTTGAACCATGGGAAAGACATCACTGCTATCCAAAGAATTAATGTATTCTACCTTAGTATTAATTATCTATTTTAGCTATCTTTTCTCTTTGGCATCCTCTTGTGATTGAGCAAGCATATGCTAAGAAGGATGCTCTAACCAATTTTTCTTGGTTTCCTAGTTCAATATGCCTAAGCTCATTTTGTAACTTCAAAATCTTCAATGCTTAGGTCTACAGAGCTTCCTTTGGGATTATACATGGCGATCTCAGCTGTACCTTCCTCGAATTGAGCATCTGTAATTAACCGAGCTTTAATTTCATTCTTTTGGTTTATGGAGTTTTGGCATAATATTTGTTCACCGTATCCTTAATAAGTATGGAAATTGGTACAAGGATCCTTTTCTTATTTACTAAAATTGTCATCCAATCGATTACTGATGAAGGTAATTCAATCTTCTCTACATCCTTTTTTGGCGTACTCATGGTATCGATGACATGTGAGATGTTGTCAAAAATTGACCGTACTTGTGATTCATTACCCATTAGACCTGTACCATGTTCTTTTTCAAGATCAAGATTTACTTGAAATTATCCCTGAGAGGCTACGTTATCCTACTTTGTGAGCCTTGTCTTGGACCTTGTCCTTTGTATAGTAGGATGACTTTCAATTAGTTTAGAAATCAAAGTCTTTGAAATCCTTTAACCACCTATAGGAGAAATGGAAAAGATAATATCAGCGTTAGGGGAAGAAGGAACTTCTAGAGTTGAATCTTCAGATTGAACATGAAGAGCGATGATCATTCTTTATGTTGAAGCCATATTTTGGTCAATTCAATGACACAAATGGTTGTCTGTGTGATATCATCTTAGATTCTGTTTCAGACCAATTGGTGGAAGGTAGTAGCCTTTCTGGTTGTTTCAAGTACTCAGGTTGAAAAATCCCTAAACCATCTTCATAGACTCCTTTAATGTATAATTTCAAATGATATGTGGTGATTTGTGTCAATGAAAACTTGTAATAATGTTTCTTTTAAACTTCCCTTTCATTTATACAATCTTCCCTATAATATTCTAGGTTAATTCAATGACACAAATGGTTGTCTGTGTGATATCATCTTAGATTCTGGTTTAGACCAATTGATGGAAGGTAGTGGCCTTTCTGGTTGTTTCAAGTACTCAGGTTGAAAAATCCCTAAACCATCTTCGTAGACTCCTTTAATGTATGATTTCAAATGATATGTGGTGATTTGTGTCAACATAAACCTATAATTATGTTTCTTTTAAACTTCCCTTTCATTTATACAATCTTCCCTATAATCTTCCATCTCTAAGAATTTCCTAACAAATCCCTTATTATCAAAATCCTTTCTCTAATGGTAGAATTTGAAATCAAAACCACACAAATCTACTCCAATATTTATAGCATCCTCTATACTCTTACATGAGAGCCTTCCAAGTTCAAGAGGAAAAATCTATTCCATTTATCTTCAGGCAAATATTTACTTATTATCACCACAAGCTATCGGCAAATCTCAGCTAATACAAAGCATTCTAGGGAAAACCTATCTAATTTCATGGGTGCTTCATCAAAACCACCTACCTGAAGGTAGCTGAACCTAGGAAATTGAATAAATACACTGCCATAAATTTGAGCTAACTACAAGGCCTCAGGTCAAAACCTTTGTTATTTCATCCCAGATAGTTCGGAACACATTTTACCAGAGAAGACATCATGAACCTTCTTGTAGTCAGTCAAAACGTGATTTCTCTATAGAAGGGGACAATATTCATATATAAAGACGTTCTGAACCCATGGTTTATGAGATAAGGATGATAGATCTTGGGTACAGACCAAAAAATATACAAGGTAGTAAGACAATGAAATATTTCTTAATAGTTTATGTTAACTTTAGCTTCTCTCTCATGGAACTAGCTATGCCCTTGACCCAATCAAAATAATATTTTCCCACCTAAATGATGTTAATGAAATGATACATCCAGTCTTCAAACAAGAAAGCCTCGGGTGAACCCCTGACTCTATCCAGCATGACTACTAGGTCATGGACACGGGATTTCATATAATTTTTACTCAAACCCTTGGGAAGTCGAGACACACCTTTATAATATGTTTCTGTCCAATTGCAAGCAATAAATGAGTGGTTTTTCTCAGGGGCCACTCTAAACTAAGCATATGACTGAGTGGGAGTAAAATCAAGAAAAGGTTCATTAGGTATTTTAAAAATAGACATCATAGTATCTCTGGTAATTGGAAGCAATAATTTACCAACATTATCCTTAATACATTGGGCTTTAATATCAGAATGATTTACCCATTCTTGGATCAACTCAGGAGTTATAACAACTTGAGGAAAAGCTACACCTTGTATTAAACCACTATCTAGGATTTCAGTTACATGCTCTATCTCAACATTTTCCTATAATTTAGTACATATTGGCTCTACATTACCCCTTTTTAAATGTATATCAGACAAAAAGGGACCCCTATAATTCAAACTGAAACTATTTCCAAAGAAATTAAGAGAAGATTTCATATTCAAAACCACACACTAGGACCAAGTTTGCAGAGAAATTGTTTGAGAATTAAAAATTGCATAGGGAGATTTATCAAAAATTACCTAGACTCCGCGATAAATCACTCTTACTAAAACACCAGAATCATCTTATTAGCACCCTTCATGGCTTACACTAAAAATAAGAATGAGTTTATAATGTAGAATGCGAGCCCTTTTTAAAACATCTATTTTGATGGATAAATTATGCGAGAAAGATTATGGGAATATTGTCTCAACCGAAATCACCGAATGACAAGATAGCTCAAGGTAATTTTCCATAAATGGATTTATTTTATCCTTTGATTCCATTACTTAACAATCATTTATTTCCCACACAAACACCTTCCTTATGGGTGCTAGCAAGAAGTTGAGTCCACCTTTTGGGCAAAAAGTGGAAATGTTTTTTCATATTTTTCAAATTTGCAGTCAATTGATGTCAAAATTTGAGGCACTTAGAGATTGAATCTCAGAAAAATCCACTAATATAAAATGTAGTGCTCAGAGTCTAGTTTTCAATTATGTAATTTTTTTGTAATACCTACATGGTAAAAAATATATTTAGTAGGCATGTTTAAAAACCCCTTTTCAAAATATTTGTTTCAAGACCATACCACACACATGTATGACCACCCTATTTTGAAGTCAATAAATGAATTTTGTAAATCCTTCTAGGGAAAGGTAGCTAACACATCAAAGATTGGTCAGAATATTTCTGATTTTTTTTTTTAATTGAATATTTTTTTTATTCCTTTTTAATTGAGTATAAAGTACATTTTAAAAACCTCTGGTGTACAACCACCATAATTTAATGAAAATTTCACTTTTTTGGATTTTATTTTTTTAATCTTGAAGGAAATTCTATGTAGATTGGTCACATATAATTTCTTTTTTGAAAAACCTAAAATCAAAAAGGTTTTTAAAATTTTAGTTAACCTTACTATTTCAACTTTAGGTACCAATTTGGCGTAATAATTATTGGAAAAATACTAAAATTTTTCATATAATTATAAAAATTATATTTTTATAATTCATACAATATGAACTGAAATTGGTTTTTGTTTCATCTAAAATTTCATTCGGGTTGACCTCCGAAAAATCATGACAAGGTGCAAATTTTATTTTTAAATGCCTTAGTCATTTTTTTCTACAGCCAAGCACAAGCTTGGTGGGACCAAGCCTGTCCCAAACCAAAAACCAAGGTAGAGGTACAGTCCCCACTCCTAGTTTTTAGAAACAGGCACCGGTTATTTAAAATTCAAAAAATGGGTGCCCATTTTATTTTGGACCGTTGAAACCGAAACGGGCACCCATTTTATAAAAAGGGAACCCATTTCATAAACAGGCACCCATTTCATTTAAATAATGGGTGCCCATTTCTGAAAGATCCATTGGAAACAAAAAATAGTTTTGTGGGCCTGCTCTCAATGATTGATGATTATTCAATCATTTGTATGACATATTCATGTTGCAGAAAGAATATTCTCTTTTCCTGTCTTGTTTTGGATCTAACAAGGAGGGATTCATTTGAATTCAAATTTTGGTGCAAACATAGGATCAAACAAATGTAGAAAGAGGCAAAGAAAGGTTATGACAGCTGACGAGATTGTAGCAAATAGAGAGAAAGAGGCAAAACGACAACGAGAAAGAAGAGCAAGAATTCAAAACCTTGATAATTTTGGAGTATCGAGTTCAACAATCCGTTCAGAAGATGAGAACAATGAGGACACCATGATGGATGTAGAGGTTGAAGAATATTTTGAAATAGGAGAAAATTTAGGTGCATTTTCTAATCAAGTGGTGGATACAGGTATGTCTTCACAGCCAAATGAAACTTATTGTGATAAAGAACTTGATATTTTTGAATTAGCGAGTTACTCTTTAAATAATTTAGATTTTCTTCCTGAAAATAGAGTAACTGATTTTATTTCACATCAAACACCCCAAATCAGTAATGTTAATCATAATGATAAAGGAGCTGATAGTCAAACTCCAATTGAAAGTGAAATTCAAACCCCAATTGAAATTGTCAATCAAACGATAAATTTTGAGATAAACAATGTGGATGTACACATACAAACACCAATTGAGAAAGAAACCCCTTTGGATGATAATGAAATGGATGAACAATTTCAAATTAAAAGTGATGTACTAGATAATCTAGATGGTTTGGTTTCATGGAGACAGATTAGGACATACGCAAGTAGATTGTTTAGACAATTTTTTTATAATAAAGAATTTGGGTTTCAATGTCAATTAATGTTACAACTAATTAAAATGACTAAAATGAGAAAAGTGATGAAGAGGTTAGCCATTTAAGTGAAATCTAAGAAGAATGATGAGTCTCTAAAATAATTTGTATCAACTGTTGCTAGTGCCTTTCACACAATCGGAAAGAAAAGTCATTCTAAAGATAGGAATGTGGCACGATGAGCAATAACACTGACTTTAGTAAACAAAACTACTTGTGATAAAAGAATGATGACAAACATAAGTGGATATCATAATATTCATCGTAAAACTTTAGCAAAAGTTGTAAAGAGAAGAGTTAACTTTGAAAGTGATCCGACGAACCATTTGTGGAGATTTAGTGGCAGACTCCCGAGATCTAACATGAAACTTATTGGTGAAGTCAAAACTTTGATTGAAAATTTTTGGCATGATAATACAAGAGTATCACCTAATGCTAGAGATGTTCTTAAATTAAGAGTCAGCTCAAAAATTCGTGATCCACATCC
>MU225347.1:681975-695025 GCA_018584345.1 Thuja plicata
CAATGCTCAAACATAAAACACAAATAGAGGGTCCTTGAAAGCCTCTCTTGTGAAGGTTTTCTATTTCCTTTGACCAACTAGCCATTAGTAAAAGTTACATTTAGGCCAAGAGAAGTTGTTCCATACCTACTTCCATCAGGGCACACTTGCCTGACCATATAGTTATCCAAAAATTAGAAGATTTCTTTATTGCATGAATTTTTTTATAGCAATTTAATTTCATTTGACATGAGATTTTTTGAAGAATATAATTTTTTTAATGATGGATCATTTTGAAATAAATTAGATTCTATTTTTTAATTTATCAGGTGTTTCTAATTTATCTCGGAATGATATATTAAAAAAAAAATTATTTGATTAATAATATCTATTGTACAAAATAAAAACACATGAACTTAACTCAATTTCATCATTTATAAAATTTGAAATTATACTCTTTACATTTACAATCTAACTAGTTTAGTTTAAATCTTACTTGTTTACTTGCACTTGATACTTAATATTTGCTCTCCCCTTTTTAATTAACTTTGGTTTTTATTCCAACTCTTTGGAAGATTGATTTATCTATTTCTCATTTAAAAAAAAAAAAAAAAGATTAAATTATTTTAGAACAACATTTCAATATTTATACTCAATATAATTTCTTTTTAAGTAAATAGGTCAATTTCTAAATCATAATACTTTAGCAACTAGCACTTGCACTAGAAAGCTGTGCAAGGGTTACATCCATAGAAAAGCACATGTAAATTGACATGTTAAGAAGATATATTCTTTAATGTTCATATAAAATTCTAATACAAATTTGAATTACATACATTATTCTCTTAACATTTAGAATATGAAATGATTGCAGAAAAAGATTTTTTTTTTCCTTTTCATTTATTTTTGAATCGTACACAGTCAAACAATGCTTATGGATAGATGTCCCTGTAATCATGCAAAAATTTCCTAATAGTGGTGTACAAATGGGCCAATTATGAGCCAAAAAATCTTTAAAAACACATGAGTATTAGAACACGCTTGACTACTATTGCTCTTCTACTATTTTTGTAGAAAAATAATAATTTTTAATTTTATATTAAAATATATTTGAAGTACTTATAATATAAATAAAATAGTACTTTGATGTATCATTCTTCTAGTGGTAACAAAGGTTATAGAATCTCCCTTTGCACCTGCTAGCTGGAACTACTACAAACTTTGCAACACCTTTTGGAAAAAAACCCATTATATTTATATCTTGCTACCTTTAAATTCCATGGATTTGCATTTGTTTGAAGATTGTTTTTAAATCCTTGAAGCCTCTTCAACGATGTAGTGTACGCATATGCTGCAACCACTCATTAAACATCTCTTGAATACATTTTTTGATCAATTTGAATGTCATTAATGTCGAGGGAAGATTTCAAAGAATTTGACTTTATTCAGTACTGGTTTGAGTTGAAATTGTTCCCGACAAAAATCCAAACACAAAAGTTAGTCAAGGGATGCGGTAAAATCTATGGAATTTTCTATTAACCCTTTTTTTCTCTTGTGTAAAATGGCGATTTATGCTCATAGAACAATGGTTTTTCCTGTAAGCTTCTTGTGTATTTTTATCCATCAAGGGTTCGATCGCAACAACTATTTTCAGGTGAGTTTTTGGTTTGATTTTTGTCATGTTTTTGTATGGATTGTGTGTTTGTTTTTTTAAATTCTCTGTACTATAATTTTTTCTTGGTATTTGCATGAGAGTGGCAGATGTAGGCTACAAGGGTTTAAACAACATTTTTTAACTCATTTTTTTGTTTCTTCATTCTCTTAACCTTAGTCAAATTTGAAACCTATTTAATGTGCCATGCCTTCTAAAATATGATTCTTTGCTCCATATTGAAAATTTCCTATAGAATAAAGATCCATGAAATTAGCAGCATTACTATTGTTGCTGCCAAGACAACACCTCCAATGGGGTGTCCTATAGAAAAATTACGAAAAGAAATATCTTCTTACTAATTTATTATGAGATTGATAGGAGAAGAAAATTTGATTGTTGGGATCCTATACACTCTTAAAAATATAATGTATCTATTTGACTTCATTTATTAATCTGATAAGATTTATAGAATTTGAAAGCAATAAGATTTGATAGAAATCTGACTTAATTTTGTGAAATCCAATTTGATTTCATAAGATCTGATTTTATTTCATAAAATCTGATTTGATTTAATAGTAAATGAATTGGATTTGATTTGATATAAATGAAAAGATGGATAGAAGATGAAATCAGAAACATGATCAATGGACAAGAGGTTTTTAATGAGAAAAACCATTCAAGACCAAGTGGCAATGTAATGAGAACAAAAATTTTAGAATTTGTGTATAAGAAACATATATATGTATATTGTAATTATATATGAATTTATTTTTGAAAAATTTTTAGTCTAATATAGAACATATTAGCATGTAATTTATGTTAGAATTCATAGAATTCAACTACCAAGATCCACTATATGCAAAATACCTATTACAAAAGGAAAGATTGGAGATAAAACTCAAAATGTTCTAACGGATAAAATATTCATTTAAAGAGGGAATGATGAAATACAAAGAGATCAATACTTATAAAGGAGATCGAACACTAGAACGTGGAGAAACCTAGGTTGCATGATAATAATTTAAAATGAATTAATTATTATATGCCTAAAGTTTAGCTTAAGTAAACTAGAGATAATAAGTGAATTTAATAATTAAATCAAATGATTTAATTAATAAGAGATTTAATTTATTACGCTATCAGTCCCCTTAATATAGACTTAGGGAGAAGTTGAAACCTAGAAACAACTAAATCTCTGTAAAGTGGATAAATATAAAAACTAAGGTTACCTCTCCCCAGGAGGGATATTCCTGAAATGCACCAAAGACCTTAAAAAATGTAGTTTACTGAGACATAGAAAATACTCAAAAATTAGATTTTAGTATTTCCCAATTCCATCTTGATCACTTGATTCTTATGCCATCTTTTAAAATGACGTGTCCCAAAAGCTTTCCTTCTTCAACAAAGAAAACTGATTTTTTTGGATTTAGAGATATATTGTGTTCTCTACATCTTTGTAGCACTACATGAAAGTCTCTAAGCTGATGCTTCTTACACCTCAAAAATACAGTGAGATCATCAAGGTATGTTACTATGATTTTATTCCTAAAGTATCAGAAGGAGGAGTTCATAGCTCTCTAAAATGTCCCCTGACATTGATTAGACCAAACGACATTTGACTCTAAGCATAAGTTCCCCAAATAGTTATGAAGGTTATCTTGTGCTAGTCCTCTTCTGCCATGCTTGTTTCATTGTACCCTAAAAAACTGTTAACATGGATACCATCTTGGAGCCGGCTACTGTTTGAAGAACATGGTTCATCGCAGGAAGAACATAATTATCTTAAAGGCTGGCTTTGTTGAGGTTCCTGAAATCCACAAAGATCCAAATTTTTCATTTTTCTTATGCACAGGAACAATATTAGCTATCTATGTGGAGTGATGAATTGTATAGATTATCCTTTCCTTTAGCATTTTCTCCACTTCCTTTATTATTGCTTCTGAGACTTTGAGGTTGTATTTTCTCAACTTCTGTTGGAAAGGTGCCGCATCTGGCTTCAAAGGAATATGATGTTTAAAATGACCATCTCTAAAATTCTTGAGATCTTCATATCCCCAAGCAAACACATCTTTATAACTGAGAAGTATGTCCTTTAGTTTATCCTTCTCGGAAGGGGAACAAATTTTTCCCACCATAATCCATTTGGGTTCAAGGTTAGTGCCCACATTAATTTTGTCATATTCTCTAGAGGCTTCAGAATGTATAAGCCTTTCGTTGGCTGAATTGTCATCTCTATTTGAAAACAAATCTTCTAATGAGATTAAAACTTTCAGAATCTTATTCCCCTTTAGCTGAAGTACACTATCCTCATTATTCATATCAGAACATGAATCCTTGCAACAATTATCAGTACCTTCAAAATATAAATTTGAGAATTATCCAGCATAAGCTAAGAACTCTTCAATTTAATGGTCATTGTTGAAATCCTGCTAGTGGTCAACATTATTTGGGACACTCGATCAGTAAATCGTTTCCACTCTATAGGTGTCTATTTTGAAATATGGATGCGGAAGAAAGAGAGATGTTGACACCGCCAAAGAATCTACCCTATTATTAATAATCCTAGGGATAACATCTATGTTGAATTCTTTAAAAAAAATTACGTTCGTCGCAAACACAATTTCTTTATTTTTTCAATCTAGCATTCCTCGCCGCATATTAGTTCTAAACTTGGTTCACAATGGTTTTAGCTTTTCCTTTTGTAATCATTTGCTTGATCCCTTTTTGTTTTGCCTCCTGCAAGCCAAGCAAAAATGCTTCGTATTTGAAAGTATTATTAGTATTTTTTAAAAAATCAAGCTTGAAGGAAAAAGGAAAACACTCCTCTGATGGAGATATCAAAACCACACCAGCACCTGAACAAACATTTGAAGAAATTTCATCAAAATCCATTCTCCATATTCTAGAACTCTCCTCACTTGAACTCACAGAAGACTCATTTTCATTTCTTGGCATGATAACATAGTTCCTAAACTGCCATTCCAGATACAAAATCTAGGCTTTAGTGTTCTCTAATGGGAAAAGAGGATATTTTGTTTTAGGTTTTAGGCTCAATTCTTATCTTAGTTTTCCCTATAGGTATAAGTTCTTTAGACCAGTCCATTTTAATTTCCCCTCCCATATCTTAACAAAAGGTTCTACTGAGAAACATACCATATCTTGTTGGAATATTTGCGATGAGAATGGTCAATTTCACCCTTTTATTAGGGCAAGGAACCATAATTGCTTGTGCATCCCTTATCTGACGAATGAGAGGTACTTGTTTACCGTCCATTGAATAATACCTACCAAAATTTTTGGTGAGAGTAATCCCTAAATATTTTTCAACTAGTGAGGGTATAATATTATTTGAGGCTCGCAAGTCTATTATACAATTGATCAATTTCCTACCATTTAGTAGCAAAGGACACATAAAACAGATTTGGCGTTTGTCCCCCCCCATCAACCAAGTTAATAGTTGCAAGATTTCAGGAATCTCAGGTATCTCAGGAGAATCCTCAGACACAAAGATGGGGGTACTAGTAGTAGGTACAAGTTCTTCAAAATGATTGGTCTGAGAAGTTGAACTAGTTTCACCTTTGATATATTTGACCAACTTATCCAATTCTTTAGGATTTGACTTCAACTATTCAGCAGTAGAGATGGTTACTGTAGACATTTTACAAAAATATATGATATCAAATGAGGGAGGAGGGGCAGTACTTACTATATTTCTCTGCTGAATTTTAACATCAGTTCCCACTTTCATATTAGGAGAATCTACACTTTTGATCTACTCTTTCCCTTTGGACGTCACATTTGGTGTGTTGCTTCCTGGTGAAAATTTAAGTCCACTAATTTCTAGTAAAATCCTACAAGTAGGATCATTTAAATTAGTGAGAATATCCCTTCTTTCCTCATCATCAGACTCATACTCCAAATAGTATGCACCACGACTCCCTAATCCTTCAGGAGTTTCTTCTTTTACATGTACCTCTCCAAGTTCATCTCTTGTAGAATTTATTTGTAAGAATCTTAATGAATTTGGGTAGGTAGCTTCATCATGATCGGTGGTCAAATGAAAAGAGCAGATGGTTTCTTTACCTGGTGTAGCTTCAATTTTTAGGCAGGGTTGTGGATACATTATGTTTTTCCAATAAGATGAATTGTACTTCTTATGACCCATGTCTTCATATGGATTCTAGTAAGTGGGGTTAAGTTGTCTCTTCCTTTATAGAGTAATCATGTTGTTCAACAACCTTTAGACAATTTGACCAGTAGCAATGGATGATGAAGTACCTAGAGTTTGCACGTCACTTTTCTATTTGTCGACCATAATGAGCACATCTTCAAGCTGAATAGCTAACCACTAAACCTATGCCAAATCTAGGCCTCAATATTTTTGTAGATGATTTAAGTTACATCCAAGAGCATGGTGTTAAGAAAGAAACCTTTCTAATTTTTAGCATTCGGTCTTGAGGCATTAGGAATTCTTTGTAGGATCTTGTTAAACTTATCTATGAAATCCCTAATGGGTTCGCGTATTTCCTTTTTCAAGTATGTCAGTTGCAGTAAAAGGATGTATTTATCCCCAACTGTCTTGAACCTAGCTTCGAAAGATGTTACCATGTCAGCCCAATGATGAATGGAAGATCGAGGAAGATGATAGAACCAATCTGTCACGCCCTCAATGAGAGTTTGAAAAAAAAACCTTACAGCCACATCTTGAGATGATGCATTTATTATACCACATGGAGAATGGAAAACACTCATATGATTATTGATGGTGATCTTTCCATCATCGTTGAAATTAGGCAATATTTCATGAGATTCTTTAGGCAATGTTCCAAGATTTGCACAAAAATCTAAAGGACCAGCTTGGTTTCCCCATGGTTGAGCCATAATGGGTAGAATTAAGTTTAAGGGTTGTGAGTTAATGACAAGGGGGGTGAGAGTTCCACAGGAGATCAAAGCTTGAAAATTTGAGGATTTTTATGTGGTCTGAGGTGGGGAAGAAGGTCTACCACTAGATTGGATTTTATTTTTTCTCCTTAGGGTATGAGTAGGAGAAAAATTCATTTTTTTTAGCATTTCAAAATCTTCATCCACGAACCCTCTACTCTTATAAGTTCTCATGTTCTTTTTTCTGCCAGATTGATAGGTGAATCTATTTCAAAGAAAATCCTCTTACACACAGGCTATTCTAATCATGAACGCCACTTCTTGTGCAATAGGAACTCCTCGAAGTTGTTCTATGGTCTCTTCTTCTTTAATGAACCTTTGAACTTGAAGATATTGTTGGTTACTACGTCGACAATGCCAAGCTAGAGCATTCAAATAAAAAATTAAATCTTCTTGAATGTCTGCAAAACCAAGATTCAGTTGAAGAACCAGTAATACACCATCAAAAGGTAAAACCATAGTCTTGAGTATGAACACTAAAATATTCAAGTACAAGTTAGTCACTTCTCTCACTTCCTTGGCAGAGTCGCTAAAAATATGTTGGCGAACAGATTTGTCTTCTTGATATTCAATTATTAATAACCTCTATTATCCTCAATTGGAATATCAAATTTGTTCACAATTGTTGGGTAGACTTTATTATTAGCCACCCTCTAAATTTCTTGAGGTACAACTCCCTCGTTGGATATGCAATAAATCTCTAAACTATAATATATATGTTTTATTAAACCTGAAAACCAGAAAAAGGATAACACCATTCATTCTTAGATGAGATTCCATTTACTAAATGATCAAAGTAGAATGAAAGAATTAACAAGATCACAAAGCTCTTCAAGAATTTGAGTGATTTCTAAATTTCTTTATTAAAAGATAATAGCAATACCAAAGCTCATCAAACAGTTATCTCACAAGATCAAAACAACTCATGGAAAGAAAAACATTCCCAAAGTAATGTTTCACAATTCAAGCATAAATAACAGGGATTCATATTGAATTCATAAAACTTACAAGTATTACATTGATTCAAAGTTAAATCACAAAAATATCGTTAAAAATAATAGATATAGATTCAGTTTCTAGTATTACCATCAAGGAGAAAACTACTGCACTGTATCTACATAATGATTATCATCATTAGTCACTACACATGTCAGCTTCCAACAGTGATATACGCTTATGAACTCTTGTTCTACGATGTGACTTGGATTCCTAAAGCTTAGCAACCAAATCTTCCACATGTTCTGATCCCATTTCATCTTGGTTATTTTTTTTGTACATCCTGGCAAATGCTCTATGCAGAGAATCAATATAGCCTCAACTTGTGCTAGCTTTGTGAGATTTGCAGAGAACCAACACCATTGAGAATTTCATAACATTTTTGTAATAAATATTTCCCTTTCTTTAGTACGCTTTCCACACATTCATCCATGGTTGCTTTTACGACCTTACTACACTAAACTTGGTTCATCAATCTTCGACTATCTAGAGAATTAGGATCAAAGCATTGAGAAGCTTGAACCATGGGAAAGACATCACTGCTATCCAAAGAATTAATGTATTCTACCTTAGTATTAATTATCTATTTCAACTATCTTTTGTCTTTGGCATCCTCTTGTGATTGAGCAAGCATATGCTGAGAAGGATGCTCTAACCAATTTTTCTTGGTTTCATGGTTCAATATGCCTAAGCTCATTTTGTAACTTCAAAATCTTAAATGCTTAGGTCTACAGAGCTTCCTTTGGGATTATACATGGCGATCTCAGCTGTAACTTCCTCGGATTGAGCATCTGTAATTAACTGAGCTGTAATTTAATTCTTTTGGTCTATGGAGTTTTGGCATAATATTTGTTCACTGTATCCTTAATAGGTATGGAAATTGGTACAAGGATCCTTTTCTTATTTACTAAAATTTTCATCCAATTAAGTACTGATGAAGGTAATTCAATCTTCTCTACATCCTTTGTTGGCATACTCATGGTATTGATGACATGTGAGATGTTGTCAAAAATTGACCATACTTGTGATTCATTACCCAATAGACTGATACCATATTCTTTGTGAGCCTAGTCTTGGACCTTGTCCTTTGTATAGTAGGATGACTTTCAATTAGTTTATAAATCAAAGTCTTTGAAATCCTTTTACCACCTATAGGAGAAATGGAAAAGATAATATCAGCATTATGGGGAGAAGGAACTTCTAAAGTTGAATCTTCAGATTGAACATGAAGAGCGACAATTGCTTCTTTATGTTGAAGCCATATTTTGGTCAATCTAATGACACAAATGGTTGTATGTGTGATATCATCTTAGATTCTGGTTTAGACCAATTGATGGAACGTAACAACCTTTCTGGTTGTTTCAAGTACTCAGGTTGAAAAATCCCTGAACCGTCTTTGTAGACTCCTTTAATGTATAATTTCGAATGATATGTGGTTATTTGTGTCAAAAACAACCTGTAATTATGTTTCTTTTAAAATTCCGTTTCATTTATACAATCTTCCTTATAATCTTCCAAGTGAGATAAAGGTTTAAAATGACCCTCCATCTCGAAGAATTTCCTAACAAATCCCTTATTATTAAAATCCTTTCTCTATTGGTAGAATTTGAAATCAAACCCACACAAATCTACTCCAATATTTATAGCATCCTCTATACTCTAACATGAGAGCCTTCACAGTTCAAGAGGAAAAAACTATTCCATTTATCTTTAGGCAAATATTTATTTATTATCACCACAAGCTATCGGCAAATATTAGCTAATACAAAGCATTCTAGGGAAAACCTATCTAATTTCATGGGTTCTTCATCAAAACTACCTACCCGAAGGTAGCTGAACCTAGGAAATTGAATAAATACACTGCCATAAATTTGAGCCAACTACAAGGCCTCAGGTGAAAACCTTTGTTCTTTCATCCCAGCTAGTTTGGAACACATTTTATCAGAGAAGACATCATGAACCTTCTTGTAGTCAGTCAAAACTTGATTTCTCTGTAGAAGGGGACAATAGATAAGGATGAGAGATCTTGGGTACAGACCAAAAAATATACAAGGTAGGAAGACAATGAAATATTTCTTAATAGTTTATGTTAACTTTAGCTTCTCTCTCATGGAACTAGCTATGTGCTTGACCCAATCACAGTACTATTTTCCCACCTAAATGATGTTAATGAAATGATACATCTAGTCTTCAAACAAGAAAGCCTCGGGTGAACCCCTGACTCTATCCAGCATGACTACTAGGTCATGGACATGGGATTTCATATAATTTTTACTCAAACCCTTGGGAAGTTGAGACACACCTTTATAATATATTTCCATCCAATTGTGAGCAATAAATGAGTGGTTTTTCTTAGGGGCCACTCTAAACTAAGCATATGACTGAGTGGGAGTAAAATCAAGAAAAGGTTCATTAGGTATTTTGAAAATAGACATCATAGTATCTCTGGTAATTGGAAGCAATAATTTTACCAACATTATCCTTAATACATAGGGCTTTAATATCAGAATGATTTAACCATTCTTGGATCAACTCAGGAGTTATAACAGCTTGAGGAAAAGCTGCAGCTTGTATTAAACCACTATCTAGGATTTCAGTTACATGCTCTATCTCAACATTTTCCTATAATTTAGTACATATTGCCTCTACATTGACCCCTTTTAAATCTATATCAGACAAAAAAGGGACCACTATAATTCAAATTGACACTATTTCTAAAGAAATGAAGAGAAGATTTCATATTCAAAACCACACAGTAGGAACAAGTTTGCAGAGAATTTGTTTGAGAATTAAAAACTGCATAAGGAGATTTATCAAAAATTACCTAGACTCTGCAATAAACCACTGTTACTAAAACACCAAAATAATCTTATTATCACCCTTCACGACTTACAGTTAAAATAAGAATGAGTTTATAATGCAGAATGTGAGCCCTTTTTAAAAAATCTATTTTGATGGATAAATTATAAGAGAAAGATTATGGGAATATTGTCTCGACTGAAATCACCGAATGACAAGATAGATCAAGGTAATTTTCCATACATGGATTTATTTTATCATTTGATTCCATTACTTAACAATCATTTCTTTCCCACACAAACACCTTCCTTATGGGTGCCAGCAAGAAGTTGAGTCCACCTTTTGGGCAAAAAGTGGAAGTGTTTTTCATATTTTTCAAATTTACAGTCAATTGATGTCAAAATTTGAGGCACTTAGAGATTGAATCTCAGAAAAATCCACTATTATAAAATGTAGTGCTCAGAGTCTAGTTTTCAATTATGTAATTTTTTTGTAATACCCACATGGTAAAAAATATATTTTAGTAGGCATGTTTAAAAACCCCTTTTCAAAATATCTGTTTCAGGACCATACCACACACGTGTACGACCACCCTATTTTGAAGTCAATAAATGAATTTTGTAAATCCTTCTAGGGAAAGGTAGCTAACACATCAAAGATTGGTCAGAATATTTGTATTTTTTTTATTCATTTTTAATTGAGTATAAAGTACATTTTCAAAACCTCTGGTGTACGACCACCATAATTTAATGAAAATTTCACTTTTTCTGAATTTTCTTTTTTTAATCTTAAAGGAAATTATATGTAGATTGGTCACATATAATTCCTTTTTTCAAAAATCTAAAACCAAAAAAGTTATTAAAATATTTGTTAACCTTACTATTTCAACTTTAGGTACCAATTTGGCGTAATAATTATTGGAAAAATAATAAAATTTGTCATATAATTATAAAAATTATATATTTATAATCCGTACAATATGAACTGAAATGGGTTTTCGTTTCATCTAAAATTTCATTAAGGTTGACCTCCGAAAAGTCATGACAAGGCGCAAATTTTATTTTTAAATGCCTTAGTCATTTTTTTGCACGGCCAAGCACAAGCTTGGTGGGATCAAGCCTGTCCCAAACCAAAAACAAAGGCAGAGGTACAGTCCCCACTCCTAGTTTTTAGAAACAAGCACCGGTTATTTAAAATTAAAAAAATGGGTGCCTGTTTTGTTTTGGACCATTGAAACCGAAACGGGCACCCATTTTATAAAATGGGCACCCGTTTCATTTAAATAATGGGTTCCCATTTCTGAAAGATCCATTGGAGACAAAAAATAGTTTTGTGGGCCTGCTCTCAATGATTGATGATTATTCAATCATTTGTATGACATATTCGTGTTGCAGAAAGAATATTCTCTTTTCTTGTCTTGTTTTGGATCTGACAAGGAGGGATTCATTTGAATTCAAATTTTGGTGCAAACATGGGATCAAACAAATGTAGATAGGAATGCGGCATGATGAGCAATAACAATGACTTTAGTAAACAAAACTACTTGTGATAAAAGAATGATGACAAACATAAGTGGATATCTTAATATTCATCGTAAAACTTTAGCAAGAGCTGTAAAGAGAAGAGTTAACATTGAAAGTGATCCAGCGAACCATTTGCGGAGCTTTAGTGGCAGATTCCCAAGATCTGACATCAAACTTACTAGTGAAGTCAAAACATTGATTGAAATTTTTGGCATGATAATACAAGAGTATCACCTAATGCTAGAGATGTTCTTAAATTAAGAGTCAACTCAAAAATTTGTGATCCACATCCAAAACATCTTTTGGATGTGACTCAAACTAAATTATATAAAAAATTTGTGGATGTCAAGGTGTTAACTATTTCTATTAGTCAAAGATCTTTTGAAAAATGTAAACCATGGTATGTCAAGATTAACAAGGAAAGAGTAATGTGTTGTTGCAAAATTCACGTTCAATTTCATTTAAAATAATTTTAAATACTAAATAAAATAATTAAATAATCCCAAATTAATATAACTTTCTTATTTTCATGCAAATTTAATGTATGTTAGCAGGTGAAGAAGAAAGAAGAGAGAGCATTATCGCATGCGGATTTAGTATTCAACCAGATTGTTTTTAAGTCCTTGAAGCCTCTTCAATGATTTAGTGTACGCATATCCTGCAACCACTCGTTAAATATCTCTTGAATACATTTTTTGATCAATTTGAATGTTCAGGGGAGATTTAAAAGAATTTGACTTTATTTAGTACTGGTTTTAGTTGAAATTGTTCCCGACAAAAATCCAAACACAAAAGTTAGTCAAGGGATGTGGTAAAATCTATGGAATTTTCTATTAACCCTTTTTTTCTCTTGTGTCAAATGGTGATTTATGCTCATAGAACAATAGTTTTTCCTGTAAGCTTCTTGTGTATTTTTATCAATCAAGGGTTTGATCGCAACAACTGTTTTCAGGTGAGTTTTTGGTTTGATTTTTGTCATGTTTTTGTATGGATTGTGTTTTTATTTTTTTAAATTCTCTGTAATGTAATTTTTTCTTGGTATTTGCATGAGAGTGGCAGATGTAGGCTACAAGGGTTTAAACAACATTTTTTAACTCAGTTTTTTTGTTTCTTTATTCTTTTAACCTTACTCAAATTTGAAACCTATTTAATGTGCCA
>MU225347.1:695900-705975 GCA_018584345.1 Thuja plicata
ACTAGAGATAATAAGTGAATTTAATAATTAAATCAAATGATTTAATTAATAAGAGATTTAATTTATTACTCTATCAGTCCCCTTAATATAGACTTAGGGAGAAGTTAAAACCTAGAAACAACTACTAGAAAAAGGAAAATTGGGTCCCGACAACAAGGCTTGATGAGGTACCTAATCACAACTAAATCTTTGTAAAGTGGAGAAATATAAAAACTAAGGTTACCTCTCCCCAGGAGAGATATTCCTGAAATGCCCCAAAGACCTTAAAAAATGTAGTTTACTGAGACATAGAAAATACTGAAAAAATTAGATTTTAGTATTTCCCAATTCCATCTTGATTAGTTGAATCTTATGCCATCTTTTGAAACAACGTGTCCCAAAATCTCTCCTTCTTCAACAAAGAAAACTATTTTTTTTGTATTTGAGATATATTGTGTTCTCTACATCTTTGTAGCACTACATGAAAGTCTTTGAGCTGATGCTTCTTACACCTCAAAAATATAGTGAGATCATCAAGGTATGTTACTATGATTTTATTCCTAAAGTATCAGAAGGAGGAGTTCATAGCTCTCTAAAATGTCCCCTGACATTGATCAGACCGAATGACATTTGACTATAAGGATAAGTTCCCCAAATAGTTATGAAGGTTATCTTGTGCTAGTCCTGTTCTGCCATGCTTGTTTTCGTGTACCCTAAAAAATTGTCTAACATGGATACCATCTTGGAGCTGGCTACTCTTTGAAGAACATGATTCATCGCAGGAAGAACATAATTATCTTAAAGGCTGGGTTTGTTGAGGTTCCTGAAATCAACAAAGATCCTAATTTTTCCATTTTTCTTATGCATAGGAACAATATTAGCTATCTATGTGGAGTGATGAATTGTATAGATTATCCTTGCCTTTAGCATTTTCTCCACTTCCTTTATTATTGCTTCTGAGACTTTGAGGTTGTATTTTCTCAACTTCTGTTGGAAAGGTGCCGCATCTGGCTTCAAAGGAATATGATGTTTAAAATGACCATCTATAAAATTCTTGAGATCTTCATATCCCCAAGCAAACACATCTTTATAACTGAGAAGTATGTCCTTTAGTTTATCCTTCTCGGAAGGGGAACAAATTTTTCCCACCATAATCCATTTGGGTTCAAGGTTAGTACCCACATTAATTTTGTCATATTCTCTAGAGGCTTCAGAATGTATAAGCCTTTCATTGGTTGAATTGTCATCTCTATTTGAAAACAAATCTTCTAATGAGATTAAAACTTTTAGAATCTTATTCCCCTTTAGCTGAAGTACACTATCCTCATTATTAATATCAGAACATGAATCCTTGCAAAAATTATTAGAACCTTCAAAATATAAATTTGAGAACTATCCAACATAAGCTAAGAACTCTTCAATTTGATGGTCATTGTTGAAATCCTGCTAGTGGTCAACATTATCTGGGACACTTGGTCGGTAAATCATTTCCACTCTATAGGTGTCTATTTTGAAATCTAGACATGGAAGAAGGAGAGATGTTGACACCACCAAAAAAATTACCCTATTATTAATAATCCTAGCGATAACATCTATGTTGAATGCTTTAAAAAATTTACGTTTGTCGCATACACAATTTCTTTATTTTTTCAATCTAGCATTCCTCACCGCATATTAGTTCTGAACTTGGTTCACAATGGTTTTAGCTTTCCCTTTTGCAATCAGTTTCTTCATCCCTTTTTGTTTTGCCCCCTGCAAGCCAAGCAAAAATGCTTCATATTCGAAAGTATTATTAGTATTTTTTTAAAAATCAAGCTTGAAGGAAAAAGGAAAAAACTCCCCACATGGAGATATCAAAACCACACCAGCGCTTGAAACAACATTTGAAGAACTTTCATCAAAATCCATTCTCCATATTCCAGAACTCTCCTCACTCGAACTCACAAGAGATTCATTTTCATTTCCTGGCATGATAACATAGTTCCTAAACTGACATTCCAGATACAAAATCTAGGCTTTACTGTTCTCTGATGGGAAAATAGTATATTTTGTTTTAGGTTTTAGGCTCAAGTCTTATCTTAGTTTTCCTACAGGTATAAGGGCTTTAGACCAGTCCATTTTAATTTCCCCTCCCATATCTTAACAAAAGGTTCTACTGAGAAACATACCATATCTTGTTGGAATATTTGTGATGAGAATAGACAATTTCACCCTTTTATTAGGGCAAGCAGCCATAATTGCTTGTGCATCCCTTATCTGACCAATGAGAGGTACTTGTTTACCGTCCATTGAATAACACCTACCAAATTTTTTGGTGAGAGTAATCCCTAAAGATTTTTCAACTGGTGAGGGTATAATATTGTTCGAGGCTCCCAAGTCTATTATACAATTGATCAATTTCCTACCATTTAGTAGCAAAGGACACATAAAACGGATTTGGCTTGTGTCCCCCCCCCATCAACCTTTAATAGTTGCAAGATTTCAGGAATCTCAGGTATCTTAGGACAATCCTTAGACACAAAGATGGGGGTACTAGTAGGAGGTACAATTTCTTCAAAATGATTGGTCTGAGAAGTTGAACCAGTTTCACCTTTGATATATTTGACCAACTTATCCAATTCTTTAGGATTTGACTTCAAGTATTCAGCAGTAGAGATGGTTACTGTAGATATTTTACAAAATATATCATATCAAATGAGGGAGGAGGGGCAGTACTTACTATATTTCTCTGCTGAATTTTAACATCAGTTCCCAGTTTCATATTAGGAGAATCTACGCTTTTGATCTACTCTTTCCCTTTGGACATCACATTTGATGTGCTTCTTCCCAGTGAAAATTTAAGTCCACTAATTTCTAGTAAAATCCTACAAGTAGGATCATTTAAAGTAGTGAGAATATCCTTTCTTTCCTCATCATCAGACTCATACTCCAAATAGTATGCACCATGACTCCCTAATCCTTCAGAAGTTTCTTCTTTTACATGTACCTCTCTAAGTTAATCTCTTGTAGAATTTATTTGTAAGAATCTTAACGAATCTAGGTAGGTAGTTTCATCATGATCGGTGGTCAAATGAAAAGAGCACATGGTTTCTTTACCCGGTGCAGCTTCAATTTTTAGGCAAGGTTGTGGATACATTATGTTTTTCCAATGAGATGAATTGTACTGCTTACGACCCATGTCTTCATATGGATTCTTGTAAGTGGGGTTAAGTTGTCTCTTCCTTTATAGAGTAGTCATGTCATTCAACAACCTTTAGACAATTGGACCAGTAGCAATGGATGATGAAGTACCTGGAGTTTGCACGTCACTTTTCTATTTGTCGAAAATAATGAGCACATCTTCAAGCTGAATAGCTAACCTCTAAGCATGTGCCAAATCTAGGCCTCCATATTTTTGTAGATGATTTAAATTACATCCAGGAGCATGGTGTTAAGAAATAAACCTTTTTTATTTTTAGCATTCGGTCTTGAGGCATTAGCAATTATTTGTAGGATCTTGTTAAAATTATCTACAAAATCCCTAATGGGTTCGTGTATTTCCTTTTTCAAGTATGTCAGTTGCAGTAAAAGGATGTATTTATACCCAACTGTCTTGAACCTAGCTTTGAAAGATGTTACCATGTCAACCCAATCATGAATGGAAGATCGAGGAAGATGATAGAACCAATCTGTCACGCCCTTAGTGAGAATTTGAAAAAATAACCTTACAGCCACATCTTGAGATGATGCATTTATTATACCACATGCAGAATGGAAAACACTCATATGATTATTGATGGTGATCTTTCTGTCATCGTTGAATTTAGGCAGTATGTCACGATCTGGTTTAGGCAATGTTCCAAGATTTGCACCAAAATCCAAAGGACCAACTTGGTTTCCCCATGGTTGAGCCATAATGGGTAGAATTAAGTTTAAGGGTTGTAAGTTAATGATAAGGGGGGTGAGAGTACCATGGGAGATCAAAGTTTGAAAAGTTGAGGATTTTTATGTGGTCTGAGGTGGGGAAGAAGGTCTTCCAGTAGATTGGATTTTATTTTTTCTCCTTAGGGTATGAGTAGGAAAAAAATTCATTTTTTTTAGAATTTCAAAATCTTCATCCACCAAGCCTCTACTCTTATAAGTTCTCATGTACTTTTTTCTGCTAGATTGATAGGTGAATCTATTTCAAAGAAAATCCTCTTACACACAGGCTATTATAATCATGAACGACACTTCTTGTGCAATTGGAACTCCTATAAGTTGTTCTTCGGTCTCTTCTTCTTTAAGGAGCCTTTGAACCTAAAGATATTGTTGGTTACTACATCAAAAATGCCAAGCTAGAGCATTCAAATAAAAAATTAAATCTTCTTGAGTGTCTGCAAAACCAAGACTCAGTTGAAGAACTAGTAATACACCATCAAAAGGTAAAACCATAGTCTTGAGTATGAACACTAAAATATTCAAGTACAAGTTAGTCACTTCTCTCACTTCCACTGTAGAGTCGCTAAAAATATGTTGGTGAACATATTTGTCTTCTTGATATTCAATTATTAATAACCTCTATTATCCTCAATTGGAATATCAAATTGGTTCACAACTATTGGGTAGACTTATTTATTAGCCTTCCTTTGAATTTCTTGAGGTACAACTCCCTCGTTGGATATGCAATAAATATCTAAACTATAATATATGTGTTTTTTTAAACCTGAAAACAAGAAAAGGACAACAACATTCATTCTTAGATGAGATTCCATTTACTAAATGATCAAAGTAGAATGAAAGAATCAACAAGATCAAAAATCCCTTCAAGAAATTGAGTGATTTCTAAATTTCTTTATTATTAGATAATAGCAATACCAAAGCTCATCAAACAATTATCTCACAAGATCAAAACAACTCATGGAAAGAAAAACATTCCCAAAGTAATGTTTCACAATTCAAGCATAAATAACAGGGATTCAGATTGAATTCATAAAACTAGCGAGTATTACATTGATTCAAAGTTAACTCACAAAAATATCTTTAAAAATAATAGATATAGATTCAGTTTCTAGTATTACCATCAAGGAGAAAACTACTGCACTGTATCTACATAATGATTATCATCATTAGTCACTACACATGTTAGCTTCCAACAGTGATATAAGCTTATGAACTCTTGTTCTACACTGTGACTTGGATTCCTGAATCTTAGCAACCAAATCTTCCACATGTTTCGATCCCATTTCATCTTGGTTATTTGTTCTGTATATCCTGCAAATTCTCTATGAAGAGAATTAATATAGCCTCAACTTGTGCTAGCTTTGTGAGATCTACAGAGAATCGACACCGTTCATAATTTCATAACATTTCTGTAATAAATATTTCCCTTTCTTTAGTACGCTATCCACGCATTCATCCATGGCTGCTTCTATGACCATACTACACTGAACTTGGTTCATCAATCTTTGACTGTCTAGAGAATTAAGATCAAAGAATTAAGAAGCTTGAACCATGGGAAAGACATCACTGCTATCCAAAGAATTAATGTATTCTACCTTAGTATTAATTATCTATTTCAACTATGTTTTCTCATTGGCATCATCTTGTGATTGAGCAAGCATATGCTGAGAAGGATGCTCTAACCAATTTTTCTTGGTTTCCTGGTTCAATATGCCTAAGCTCATTTTGTAACTTAAAACTATTCAATGCTTAGGTCTGCAGATCTTCCTTTGGGATTATACATGGCGATCTCAGCTGTAACTTCCTTGGATTGAGCATCTGTAATTAACCGAGCTATAATTTCACTCTTTTCATCTATGGAGTTTTGGCATAATATTTGTTCACTGTATCCTTAATAGGTATGGAAATTGGTACAAGGATCCTTTTCTTATTTACTAAAATTATCATCCAATCTAGTAATGATGAAGGTAATTCAATCTTATCTACATCTTTTGTTGGCATACTCATGGTATCGATGACATGTGAGATGTTGTCAAAAATTGACCGTACTTGTGATTCATTACCCATTAGACCCGTACCATGTTCTTTTTCAACATCAAGATTTACTTGAAATGATCCCCGAGAGGCTACATTATCCTACTTTGTTAGCCTAGTCTTGGACCTTGTCCTTTGTATAGTAGGATGACTTTCAATTAGTTTAGAAATCAAAGTCTTTGAAATCCTCTTACCACCTATAGGAGAAATGGAAAAGATAATATCAACGTTAGGGGAAGAAGGAACTTCTAGAGTTGAATCTTCAGATTGAACATGAAGAGCGAAAATCACTTCTTTATGTTGAAGCCATATTTTTTTCTATTCAATGACACAAATGGTTTTATGTTTGATATCATCTTAGATTCTGGTTTAGACCAATTGATGGAAGGTAACAACCTTTCTGGTTGTTTCAAGTACTCAGGTTGAAAAATCCATGAACCATATTCGTAGACTCCTTTAATGTATAATTTCAAATGATATGTGGTGATTTGTCTCAACAAAAACCTGTAATTATGTTTCTTTTAAACTTCCCTTTCATTTATACAATCTTCCCTATAATCTTCCAGGTGAGATAAAGGTTTAAAATGACCCCCCATCTCCAAGAATTTCCTAACAAATCCCTTATTATAGAAAATCCTTTCTCTAATGGTATAATTTGAAGTCAAACCCACACAAATCTACTCCAATATTTATAGCATCCTCTATACTCTTACATGAGAGCCTTCCAAGTTCAAGAGGAAAAAACTATTCCATTTATCTTCAAGCAAATATTTACTTATTATCACCATGAGCTATTGGCGAATCTCAGCTAATACAAAGCATTCTAGGGAAAACCTATCTTATTTCATGGGTTCTTCATCAAAACCACCTACCCAAAGGTAGCTGAACCTAGGAAATTGAATAAATACACTGCCATAAATTTGAGCCAACTACAAGGTCTCAGGTGAAAACCTTTGATCTTTCATCCCAGCTAGTTTGAAACACATTTTACCAGAGAAGACATCATGAACCTTCTTGTAGTTAGTCAAAACTTGATTTATCTGTAGAAGGGGAATATATTCATGCATATATAAAGAGGTTCTGATCCTAGGGTTCATGAGATAAGGATGAGAGATCTTGGGTAAAAACCAAATAATATACAAGGTAGGAAGACAATGAAATATTTCTTAATAGTTTATGTTAACTTTAGCTTCTCTCTCATAGAACTAGCTATGCCCTTGACCCAATCACAGTAGTATTTGCACACCTAAATGATGTTAATGAAATGATACATCCAGTCTTCAAACAAGAAAGCCTCGGGTGAACCTCTAACTCTATCCAACATGACTACTAGGTCATGGAGATGGGATTTCATATAATTTTTACTCAAACCCTTGGGAAGTCAAGACACACCTTTATAATATGGTTCCATCTAATAGCGAGCAATAAATGAGTGGTTTTTCTCAGGGGTTACTCTATACTAAGCATATGACTGAGTGGGAGTAATATCAAGAAAAGGTTCATTAGGTATTTTGAAAATAGACATCATAGTATCTCTAGTAATTGGAAGCAATAATTTACCAACATTATCCTTAATACATCGGGCTTTAATATCAGAATGATTTACCCATTCTTGGATCAACTCAGGAGTTATAACAACTTGAGGAAAAGCTGCAGCTTGTATTAAACCACTATCTAAGATTTCAGTTACATGCTCTATCTCAACATTTGCCTATAATTTAGTATATATTGCCTCTACATTGACCCCTTTTAAATCTATATCAAACAACAAGGGACCCCTATAATTCAAACTGACACTATTTCCAAAGAAATGAAGAGAAGATTTCATATTCAAAACCACACACTAGGACCAAGTTTGCAGAGAAACTGTTTGAGAATTAAAAACTTCATAAGGAGATTTATCAAAAATTACCTAGACTCCGCAATAAACCACTCTTACTAAAACACCTTAATCATCTTATTAGCACCCTTCACGGCTTACACTTAAAACAAGAATGAGTTTATAATTCATAATGTGAGCCCTTTTTAAAACATCTATTTTGATGGATAAATTATGAGAGAAATATTATGGGAATATTGTCTTGTCCAAAATCACCGAATGACAAGATAGCTCAAGGTAATTTTCCATAAATGGATTTATTTTATCATTTGATTCCATTACTTAACAATCATTTCTTTCCCACACAAACACCTTCCTTATGGGTGGTAGCAAGAAGTTGAGTCCACCTTTTGGGGAAAAAGTGGAAGTGTTTTTCGTATTTTTAAAATTTGCAGTCAATTGATGTCAAAATTTGAGGCACTTAGAGATTGAATCTCAGAAAAATCTGCTAATAGAAAATGTAGTGCTCGGAGTCTAGTTTTCAATTATGTAATGTTTTTTGTAATACCCACATGGTAAAAAATATATTCTAGTAGGCATGTTTAAAAACCCCTTTTCAAAATATTTGTTTCAGGACCATACCACACATGTGTATGACCACCCTATTTTGAAGTCAATAAATGAATTTTGTAAATCCTTCTGGGGAAAGCTAGCTAACACATCAAAGATTGGTCAGAATATTTCTAATTTTTTTTAATTGGATATTTTTTTTATTCATTTTTAATTGATTATAAAGTACATTTTCAAAACCTCTGGTGTACGACCACCATAATTTAATGAAAATTTCACTTTTTTTGGATTTTGTTTTTTCAATCTTGAAGGAAATTCTATGTAGATTGGTCACATATAATTCATTTTTTCAAAAACCTAAAATCAAATAAGTTATTAAAATTTTAGTTAACCTTACTATTTTAACTTTAGATAACAATTTGGCATAATAATTATTGGAAAAATACTAAAATTTGTCATATAATTACAAAAATTATATTTTTATAATCCATACAATATGAACTAAAACGGGTTTTCATTTCATCTAAAATTTCATTTGGGTTGACCTCTGAAAAATCATGACAAGGCGCAAATTTTATTTTTAAATGCCTTAGTCATTTTTTTGCACGGCCAAGCACAAGCTTGGTGGGACCGAGCCTGTCCCAAACCAAAAACCAAGGCATAGGTACAGTCCCCACTCCTAGTATTTAGAAATGTTCACCGGTTATTTAAAATTCAAAAAATGGGTGCCCGTTTTGTTTTGGACCGTTGAATCCGAAACGGGCACCCATTTTATAAAATGGGCACCTGTTTCGTAAATGGGCACCCATTTCATTTAAATAATGGGTGCCCATTTCTGAAAGATCCATTGGAGACAAAAAATAGTTCTGTGGGCCTGCTCTCAATGATTGATGATTATTCAATCATTTGTATGACATATTTGTGTTGCAGAAAGAATATTCTTTTTTCTTGTCTTCTTTTGGATCTGACAAGGAGGGATTCATTTAAATTCAAATTTTGGTGCAAACATGGGATCAAACAAATGTTGAAAGAGGCAAAGAAAGGTTCTGACAGCTAACGAGATTGCAGAAAATAGAGAGAAAGAGGCAAATTGACAACGAGAAAGAAGAGAAAGAATTCAAAACCTTGATAATTTTTGAGCATCGAGTTCAACAATCCGTTCAGAAGATGAGAACAATAAGGACACCATGATGGATGCAGAGGTTGAAGAAAATTTTGAAATAGGAGAAAATTTAGGTGCATTTTCTATTCAAGTGTTGGATACAGGTATGTCTTCACAGCCAAATGAAACTTATTGTGATAAAGAACTTGATATTTTTGAATTAGCGGGTTACTCTTTAAATAATTTAGATTTTCTTCCCGTAAATAGAGTAACTGATATTATTTCACATCAAACACCCCAAATCAGTAATGTTAATCATAATGATAAAGGAAATGATATTTAAACTCCAATTGAAAGTGAAATTCAAACCCCAATTGAAATTGTTAATCAAACGATAAATTTTGAGATCAACAATGTGGATGTAGACATACAAACACCAATTGAGAAAGAAATCCCTTTGGGTGATAATGAAATGGATGAACAATTTCAAATTAAAAGTGATGTGCTAGACAATCTGGAAGGATTGGTTTCATGGAGACAGATTAGGACATACACGAGTAGATTGTTTAGACAATTTTTTTATAATAAAGAATTTGGGTTTCAATGTCAATTAATGTTACAACTAATTAAAATGACTAAAATGAGAAAAG
>MU225347.1:745015-760328 GCA_018584345.1 Thuja plicata
GGGGATGGAAAACTACTTTGAGTGTGAAGGTGTTACAGAGGTACAAAAGCTAAAGGTTGCAAAGTCAAGGCTAACAGGATCAACATTGAATTGGTGGAAGTAGCTATAAGATGAAAGATTAGAATGGCTAAGAAACCTATATCTGACTCGAATGGCATGGTGACTAAAGTGAAAGAACACTATCTACCAAAAGACTATGAAATATAACTTCATAGAAAGAGAAAAGGTTCGAGGAAAAAAGACTTGGATGTGGCCTCTTGTATAGAGGAGTTTTAGAAATTATGTCTTAGATAAAAGATTCAAGGAGAGGAACCTATTAAGGTAGCAAGATACTTGGGCGGTCTAAAATGGAACATTTAAGAAGAGATAAGCTTATGGAATCCAACCACTATTAAGAAATGCCACCAAATAGATCTTAAAGTGGAAGAAAGGAATAAGAAGAAAGAGGACTCTAATGTAAAAGCTAAAGGCAGAGGAAGAGACCAAGGGGGTCATAGAGGTGGTTATCAAGGCAAATGTAGTGAAAATAGAAGCAAATGAAAATCCAAGTTGACTGAGCATGGTAGTGAAACTACTCCAAGAGGGGGTTTTACCATAGGTAGAGATACTCAAGGACGCTCTAGTAGAGGGAGAAGTTCAGGAAGAAGAAACTAATACTTTGCAAGTATGAAATGTTATACTTGTGGTCAATTGGGCCATCTTGCCTATAAATGCCCTAATAAACCTACTTCATCAAGCAATGGTAAAAGGATTGCATATTCTCATGAAGGAACAATGAGTGTCAAGAAACCAGAGGTTGATCACACTGAGTAAGAGATGGGAGAAAATATGATGTTTAGAAGAGTTCTGATTCAATAGCAAGTCAAGCATGAACCCAAGCATAGGAGAGCTTTGTTCAGAATTAGATGTAAAATTCTTGGCAAAGTTTAAAAAATTATTTGGCATTCAGGCTCCATAGACAATATCATCTTAGAGGAAGCTTTAAAAAAACTTAGTTTGGCAAAGATACCTCATGCCATTCCATACAAAGAGTTATGGTTGAAGAAAGGGGAGAGTATCTTGGTGAATGAGCAAACTTGGGTGGATTTTTCTATTGCGGGATATAAAGATAAGTTGCTTTGTGATGTGTTTCCTATGGATGCATCCCATCTACTATTGGCAAGGCCTTGGAAATATGATAGGGGTATAGTATATGATAGGAAGGAGAATTGCATATCTTTCAATAAAGGTGGTAGAACTTTCAAAATTTAGTCCTTGTTGGAAGAAGATGAGCCACAGCCTAAGACCCCTAGTGTCTTATTGAGTAGTAAAAAAGAATTAATTAATACCCTTAAAGATGAAGGAAGTGAAGGGTATGCCATTTTTATCAAGCCTAAGGAGGAAGAGAAGCCTAAGCAAGAACCTTTACCATCAAAAATTTGAGAGTTACTTGAAAAGTATAAGGATATAGTCAGTGACGGTACTCCTACAACTTTACGTCCTAGAAGAGTGATATGCCATCAAATTGACTTTGTACCTGGTGCATCATTGCCAAATAAGGTAGCCTATAAGCTTACTCTAGACTAGAAACAAGAGGTGGCTAGATAAGTGCAAGAACTCCTAGATCAGGGGTTCATTAAGAAGAGCATCAACCCATGTATCATACCAATAGTGTTGGCATCTAAAAAATGTGTAAAATGGAGGCTTTGTACATATTCGAGGGCCATTAAAAGACTCACTACTAGGTATAGATTTACCATACCCCGAATAGAAGATCTAATGGAATGTCTTGGAGGAGCTATGTATTTCACCAGACTAGACTTAAAGAGTGGATACCACCAAATTAGAGTAAAGGAAGGGGACATCATTATTATTTGGTTTTATAAGATAGTATTTTGTCTCGATCCTTACAATGTTTGTGAGTACAACATTGAAAATCAAATGCAGAATGCATTCTTCAATGCTCAAACATAAAACACAAATAGAGGGTCCTTGAAAGCCTCTCTTGTGAAGGTTTTCTATTTCCTTTGACCAACTAGCCATTAGTAAAAGTTACATTTAGGCCAAGAGAAGTTGTTCCATACCCGCTTCCATTAGGGCACACTTGCTTGACCATATAGTTATCCAAAAATTAGAAGATTTCTTTATTGCATGCATTTTTTTATAGAAATTTAATTTCATTCGACATGAGATTTTTTGAAGAACATAATATTTTTAATGATGGATCATTTTGAAATAAATTAGATTCTATTTTTTAATTTATCAAGTGTTTCTAATTTATCTCAAAATGATATATTAAAAAATATTTTCTTTGATTAATAATATCTATTGTACAAAATAAAAACACATGAACTTAACTCAATTTCATCATTTATAAAATTTGAAATTATACTCTTTACGTTTACAATCTAACTAGTTTAGTTTAAATCTAACTTGTTTACTTGCACTTGATAGTCAATATTTGCTCTCCCCTTTTTAATTAATTTGGTTTTTACTCCAACTCTTTGGAAGATTGATTTATCTATTTCTCATTTTAAAAAAAAAAAAAAAGATTAAATTATTTTAGAACAACATTTCTATATTTATACTCAATATAATTTCTTTTTAAGTAAATAGGTCAATTTCTAAATCATAATATTTTAGTAACTAGCACTTGCACCAGAAAGGGGTGCAAGGGTTACGTCCATAGAAAAGCACATGTAAATTGATATGTTAAGAAGATATATTCTTTAATGTTCATATAAAATTCTAATACAAATTTGAATTACATACATTATTCTCTTAACATTTAGAATATGAAATGATTGCAGAATTTTTTATTTTTCCTTTTCATTTATTTTTGAATCATACACAGTCAAACAATGCTTATGAATAGATGTCCCTGTAATCATGCACAAATGTCCTAATAGTGGTGTACAAATGGGCCAATTATGAGCCAAAAAATCTTTAGAAATGCATGAGTATTAGAACATGCTTGACTACTATTGCTCTTCCCCTATTTTCGTAGAAAAATAATAATTTGTAATTTTATAGTAAAATATATTTTAAGTACTTATAATATAAATAAAATAGTACTTTGATGTATCATTCTTCTAGTGGTAACAAAGGTTATAGAATCTCCCTTTGCACAAGTGCCAGCTACAACTACTACAAACTTTGCAACACCTTTTGGAAAAAAACCCATTATATTTATATCTTTCTACCTTTAAATTCCATGGATCTGCATTTGTTTGAAGATTGTTTTTAAATCCTTGAAGCCTCTTCAATGATGTAGTGTACGCATATCCTACAACCACTTATTAAACATCCCTTGAATACATTTTATGATCAATTTGAATTTCGAGGGGAGATTTAAAAGAATTTGACTTTATTCAGTACTGGTTTTAGTTTAAATTGTTCCCAACAAAAATCCAAACACAAAATTTAGTCAAGGGATGTGGTAAAATCTATGGAATTTTCTATTAACCCTTTTTTTCTCTTGTGTAAAATGGCGATTTATGCTCATAGAACAATGGTTTTTCCTATAAGCTTCTTGTGTATTTTTATCAATCAARGGTTYGATCGCAACAACTSTTTTCASGTRAGTTTTTGGTTTGATTTTTGTCGTGTTTTTGTATGGATTRTGTKTTTRTTTTTTTAAATTCTCTGTAATGTAATTKTTTCTKGGTATTTGYATGAGAGTGGCAGATGTAGGCTACAAGGGTTTAAACAACATTTTTTAACTCAGTTTTTTTGTTTCTTTATTCTTTTAACCTTACTCAAATTTGAAACCTATTTAATGTGCCATGCCTTCTAAAATATGATTCTTTGCTCCATATTGAAACTTGCCTACAGAATAAAGATCCATAAAATTAGCAGCAGTACTATTGTTGCTGCCAAGACAACACCTCCAATCGGGTGTCCTATAGAACAATTACAAAAAGAAATATCTTCTTACTAATTTTTTCTGAGATTGATAGGAGAAGAAAATTTGATTTTTGGGGTCCTATAGACTATTACAAATAGAATGTATCTATTCAAATTCATTTATTAATCTGATAAGATTTATAGAATTTGAAAGCAATAAGATTTGACAGAAATCCGACTTGATTTTGTGAAATCCAATTTGATTTCATAAAATCTGATTTGATTTAATAGTAAATGAATCGGATTTGATTTGATATACATGAAAAGATGGATAGAAGATGAAATCAGAAACATCATCAATGGACAAGAGGTTTTAATGAGAAAAACCATTCAAGACCAAGCGGCAACGTAATGAGAACAACAATTTTAGAAGTTGTGTATAAGAAACCTATATATGTATATTGTAATTATATATCAATTTATTTTTAAAAAATTTTTAGTCTAATATAGAACTCATTAGAATGTAATTTATGTTAGAATTCATAGAATTCAACTACCAAGATCCACTATATGCAAAATACCTGTTACAAAAGAAAAGATTGGAGATAAAACTCAAAATGATCTGACGGATAAAATATTCATTTAAAGAGGGAATGATGAAATACAAAGAGATCAATCCTTATAAAGGAGATCGAACACCAGAATGTGGAGAAACCTAGGTTGCATGATAATAATTTAAAATGAATTAATTATTATATGCCTAAAGTTTAGCTTAAGTAAACTAGAGATAATAAGTGAATTTAATAATTAAATCAAATGATTTATTTAATAAGAGATTTAATTTATTACTCTATTAGTCCCCTTAATATAGACTTAGGGAGAAGTTAAAACCTAGAAATAACTACTAAAAAAAGGAAAATTGGGTCCCGACAACAAGGCTTGATGACGTACCTAATCACAACTAAATCTCTGTAAAGTGGAGAAATATAAAAACTAAGGTTACCTCTCCCCAGGAGAGATATTCTTGAAATGCACCAAAGACCTTAAAAAATGTAGTTTACTGAGACATAGAAACACTGAAAAATTAGATTTTAGTATTTCCCAATTCCATCTTGATCAGTTGTTTCTTATGCCATCTTTTGAAATGACGTGTCCCAAAAGCTTTCCTTCTTCAACAAAGAAAACTAATTTTTTTGGATTTAGAGATATATTGTGTTCTCTACATCTTTGTAGCACTACATGAAAGTGTCTGAGCTGATGCTTCTTACACCTCAAAAATATAGTGAGATCGTTAAGGTATGTTACTATGATTTTATTCCTAAAGTATCAGAAGGAGGAGTTCATAGCTCCCTAAAATGTCCCCTGACATTGATCAGACCGAACGACATTTGACTGTAAGCATAAGTTTCCCAAATAGTTATGAAGGTTATCTTGTGCTAGTCCTCTTCTGCCATGCTTGTTTCATTGTACCCTAAAAAACTGTTAACATGGATACCATCTTGGAGCCGGCTACTATTTGAAGAACATGGTTCATCACAGGAAGAACATAATTATCTTAAAGGCTGGCTTCATTGAGGTTCCTGAAATCCACAAAGATCCTAATTTTTCCATTTTTCTTATGCACAGGAACAATATTAGCTATCTATGTGGAGTGATGAATTGTATAGATTATACTTTCCTTTAGCATTTTCTCCACTTCCTTTATTATTGCTTCTGACACTTTGAGTTGGTATTTTCTCAACTTCTGTTGGAAAGGTGTCGCATCTGGCTTCAAAGGAATATGACGTTTAAAATTACCATCTCTAAAATTCTTGAGATCTTCATATCCTGAAGCAAACACATCTTTATAACTGAGAAGTATGTCCTTTAGTTTATCCTTCTTGGAAGGGGAACAAATTTATCCCACCATAATCCATTTGGGTTCAAGGTTAGTGCCCACATTAATTTTGTCATATTCTCTAGAGGCTTCAGAATGTATAAGCTTTTCGTTGGCTGAATTGTCATCTCTATTTGAAAACAAATCTTCTAATGACATTAAAACTTTTAGAATCTTATTCCCCTTTAACTGAAGTACACTATCCTCATTATTCATATCAGAACATGAATCCTTGCAACAATTATCAGAACCTTCAAAATATAAATTTGAGAATTATCCAGCATAAGCTAAGAACTCTTCAATTTGATGGTCATTGTTGAAATCCTGCTAGTGGTTGACATTATCTAGGACACTCACTCGGTAAATCATTTCCACTCTATAGGTGTCTTTTTTTAAATTTGGATGTGGAAGAAGGACAGATGTTGACACTGCCAAAGAATCTACCCTATTATTAATAATCCTAGGGATAACATCTATGTTGAATGCTTTAAAAAAAATTATGTTCGTCGCATACACAATTTCTTTATTTTTTCAATCTAGCATTCCTCACAACATATTAGTTCTGAACTTGGTTCATAATGGTTTTAGCTTTCCCTTTTGCAATTAGTTGCTTGATCCCTTTTTGTTTTGCCTCCTGCAAGCCAAGTAAAAATGCTTCGTATTCGAAAGTATTATTAGTATTTTTTTAAAAATCAAGCTTGAAGGAAAAAGGAAAACACTCCTCTGATGGAGATATCAAAACCACACCAGCACCTAAACCAACATTCGAAGAACTTTCGTCAAAATCCATTCTCCATATTCTAGAACTCTCCTCACTTGAACTCACAGAAGATTCATTTTCATTTCCTGGCATGATAACATAGTTCCTAAACTGACATTCCAGATAGAAAATCCTTGCTTTAGTGTTCTCTGATTGGAAAATAGTATATTTTGTTTTAGGTTTTAGGCTCAAGTCTTATCTTAGTTTTCCGTATAGCTATAAGGGCTTTAGACCAGTCCATTTTAATTTCCCCTCCCATATCTTAACAAAAGGTTCTACTGAGAAACATACCATATCTTGTTGGAATATTTGCGATGAGAATGGTCAATTACACCCTTTTATTAGGGAAAGTAGCCATAATTGCTTGTGTATCCCTTATCTGACCAATGGGAGGTACTTGTTTACCGTCCATTGAATAAAACCTACCAAAATTCTTGGTGAGAGTAATCCCTAAACATTTTTCAACTGGTGAGGGTATAATATTATTCGAGGCTCCCAAGTCTATTATACAATTGATCAATTTCCTACCATTTAGTAGAAAAGGACACATAAAATTGAGTTGGCTTGTGTCCCCCCCATCAACCTTTAATAGTTGCAATATTTTGGGAATATCAAGTATCTCAGGACAATCTTTAGACACAAAGATGGGAGTACTAGTAGGAGGTAGAAATTCTTCAAAATGATTGGTCTGAGAAGTTGAACCAGTTTCACCTTTGATTTATTTGACTAACTTATCCAATTCTTTAGGATTTGACTTCAAGTATTCAGCAGTAGAGATGGTTACTGTAGACGTTTTAAAAAAATATATGATATCAAATGAGGGAGGAGGGGCAGTACTTACTATATTTCTCTGGTGAATTTTAACATCAGTTCCCACTTTCATATTAGGAGAATCTACGCTTTTGATCTACTCTTTCCCTTTGGACGTCACATTTGGTGTGCTGCTTCCTAGTGAAAATTTAAGTCCACTAATTTCTAGTAAAATCCTACAAGTAGGATCATTTAAAGTAGTGATAATATCCCTTCTTTCCTCATCATCAGACTCATACTCCAAATAGTATGCACCATGACTCCCTGATCCTTCAGGAGTTTCTTCTTTTACATGTACCTCTCCAAGTTCATCTCTTGTAGAATTTATTTGTAAGAATCTTAACGAATCTGGGTAGGTAGCTTCATTATGATCGATGGTTAAATGAAAAGAGTAGATGGTTTCTTTATCCAGTGCAGCTTCAATTTTTAGGAAGGATTGTGGATACATTATGTTTTTCCAATGAGATGAATTGTACTGCTTACGACCCATGTCTTCATATGGATTCTGGTAAGTGGGGTTAAGTTGTCTCTTCCTTTATAGATTAATCATGTCGTTCAGTAACCTTTAGACAATTGGACCAGTAGCAATGGATTATGAAGTACCTGGATTTCTCACGTCACTTTTCTATTTGTCGACTATAATGAGCACATCTTCAAGCTGAATAGCTAACCTCTAGAAGCCTATGCCAAATCTATGCCTCCATATTTTTGTAGATGATTTAGCTTACATCCAGGAGCATGGTGTTAAGAAAGAAACCTTTCTAATTGTTAGCATTCAGTCTTGAGGCATTAGGAATTCTTTGTAGGATCTTGTTAAACTTATCTACGAAATCCCTAATGGGTTCGCGTATTTCCTTTTTCAAGTATGTCAGTTGTAGTATAAGGATGTATTTATCCCCAAATGTCTTGAACCTAGCTTCAAAATATGTTACCATGTCAGCCCAATCATGAATGGAAGATCAAGGAAGAAGATCGAACCAATCTGTCACGCCCTCAGTGAGAGTTTGAAAAAATAACCTTACAGCCACATCTTGAGATGATGCATTTATTATACCACATGCAGAATGAAAAACACTCATATGATTATTGATGGTGATCTTTCTGTCATCATTGAATTTAGGCAGTATGTCACAAGCTGCTTTAGGCAATGTTCCAAGATTTGCACAAAAATCCAATGGACCAGCTTGGTTTCCCCATGGTTGAGCCATAATGGGTAGAATTAAGTTTAAGGGTTGTAAGTTAATGACAAGGGGGGCGAGAGTACCATGGGAGATCAAAGCTTGAAAATTTGAGGATGTTTATGTGGTCTGAGGTGGGGAGGAAGGTCTGCTGCTAGATTGGATTTTACTTTTTCTTCTTAGGGTATGAGTAGGAGAAAAATTCATGTTTTTTAGCATTTCAAAATCTTCATCCACCAACCCTCTACTCTTATAAGTTCTCATGTACTTTTTTTTGCCAGATTGATAGGTGAATCTATTTCAAAGAAAATCCTCTTACACACAGGCTATTCTAATCATGAACGCCACTTCTTGTGCAATATGAACTCCTCTAAGTTGTTCTTTGATCTCTTCTTCTTTGAGGAACCTTTGAACCTGAAGATATTGTTGGTTACTACGTCGACAATGCCAAGCTAGAGCATTCAAATAAAAAATTAAATCTTCTTGAATGTCTGCAAAACCAAGATTCAGTTGAAGAACCAGTAAT
Source organism: Thuja plicata (assembly GCA_018584345.1). Lineage (NCBI taxonomy): Eukaryota > Viridiplantae > Streptophyta > Pinopsida > Cupressales > Cupressaceae > Thuja > Thuja plicata. The sequence goes on from MU225347.1 coordinate 753,991, forward strand.
ACACCATCAAAAGGTAAAACCATAGTCTTGAGTATGAACACTAAAATATTCAAGTACAAGTTAGTCACTTCTCTCACTTCCCCGGTAGAGTCGCTAAAAATATGTTGGCGAGCAGATTTGTCTTCTTGATATTCAATTATTAATAACCTCTATTATCCTCAATTGGAATATCAAATTGGTTCACAAATGTTGGGTAGACTTAATTATTATCCGCCCTCTAAATTCCTTGAGGTACAACTCCCTCGTTGGATATGCAATAAATCTCTAAACTATAATATATGTGTTTTTTTAAACCTGAAAGCAGGAAAAAGGACAACACCATTCATTCTTAGATGAGATTCCATTTACTAAATGATCAAAGTAGAATGAAAGAATCAACAAGATCACAAAGCCCTTCAAGAATTTGAGTGATTTCTGAATTTCTTTATTAAAAGATAATAGCAATACCAAAGCTCATCAAAAAATTATCTCACAAGATCAAAATAACTCATGGAAAGAAAAACATTCCCAAAGTAATGTTTCACAATTCAAGCATAAATAATAGGGATTCAGATTGAATTCATAAAACTAATGAGTATTACATTGATTCAAAGTTAAATCACAAAAATATCTTTAAAAATAATAGATATAGATTTAGTTTCTAGTATTACCATCAAGGAGAAAACTACTGCACTGTATCTACATAATTATTATCATCGTTAGTCACTACAGATGTCAGCTTCCAACAGTGATATACGCTTATGAACTCTTTTTCTATGCTGTGACTTGGATTCCTGAAGCTTAGCAACCAAATCTTCCACATGTTCTGATCCCATTTCATCTTGGTTATTTGTTTTGTATATCCTGGCAAATGCTCTATGCAGAGAATTAATATAGCCTCAACTTGTGGTAGCTTTGTGAGATCTGCAGAGAATCAACACCATTGAGAATTTCATAACATTTATGTAATAAATATTTCCCTTTCTTTAGTACGCTATCCACGCATTCATCCATGGCTGCTTCTATGACCTTACTACACTGAACATGGTTCATCAATATTTGACTATCTAGAGAATTAGGATCAAAGCATTGAGAAGCTTGAACCATGGGAAAGACATCACTGCTATCCAAAGAATTAATGTATTCTACCTTAGTATTAATTATCTATTTCAACTATCTTTTCTCTTTGGCATCCTCTTGTGATTGAGCAAGCATATGCTGAGAAGGATGCTCTAACCAATTTTTCTTGGTTTCCTAGTTCAATATGCCTAAGCTCATTTTGTAACTTAAAAATATTCAATGCTTAGGTCTGCAGAGATTCCTTTGGGATTATACATGGTGATCTTAGCTATAACTTCGTCGGATTGAGCATCTATAATTAACTGAGCTGCAATTTAATTCTTTTGGTCTATGGACTTTTGGCATAATATTTGTTCACCGTATCCTTAATAGGTATGGAAATTTGTACAAGGATCCTTTTCTTATTTACTAAAATTGTCATCCAATCAAGTACTGATGAAGGTAATTCAATCTTCTCTACATCCTTTGTTGGCGTACTCATGGTATTGATGACATGTGAGATGTTGTCAAAAAATGACCATACTTGTGATTCATTACCCATTAGACCTGTACCATGTTGTTTTTCAACATCAAGATTGACTTGAAATGATCCCTAAGAGGCTACATTATCCTACTTTGTGAGCCTAGTCTTGGACCTTGTCCTTTGTATAGTAGGATGACTTTCAATTAGTTTAGAAATCAAAGTCTTCGAAATCCATTTACCACCTATAGGAGAAATGGAAAAGATAATATCAGTGTTATGGGAAGAAGGAACTTCTAGAGTTGAATCTTCAGATTGAACATGAAGAGCGAAAATCGCTTCTTTATGTTGAAGCCATATTTTGGTCAATTCAATGACACAAATGGTTGTCTATGTGATATCATCTTAGATTCTGGTTTAGACCAATTGATGAAAGGTAATAGCCTTTCTGGTTGTTTCAAGTACTCAGGTTGAAAAATCCCTAAACCATCTTCGTAGACTCCTTTAATGTATAATTTCAAATGATATGTGGTGATTTGTGTCAACAACAACAACAACTTGTAATTATGTTTCTTTTAAACTTCCCTTTCATTTATACAATCTTCCTTATAATCTTCCAGGTGAGATAAAGGTTTAAAATGACCCTCCATCTCCAAGAATTTCCTAACAAATCCCTTATTATTAAAATAATTTCTCTATTGGTAGAGTTTGAAATCAAACCCACACAAATCTACTCCAATATTTATAGCATCCTCTATACTCTTACATGAGAGCCTTCCAAGTTCAACAGGAAAAAACTATTCCATTTATCTTTAGGCAAATATTTATTTATTATCACCACAAGCTATCGGCGAATCTCAGCTAATACAAAGCATTCTAGGGAAAACCTATCTAATTTCATGGGTTCTTCATCAAAACCACCTACCCGAAGGTAGCTGAACCTAGGAAATTGAATAAATACACTGCCATAAATTTGAGCCAACTACAAGGCCTCAGGTGAAAACCTTTGTTCTTTCATCCCAGCTAGTTCAGAACACATTTTACCAGAGAAGACATCATGAACCTTCTTGTAGTTAGTCAAAACCTGATTTCTCTGTAGAAGGGGACAATATTCATATATAAAGATGTTCTGATCCTAGGGTTCATGAGATAAGGATGAGAGATCTTGGGTACAGACCAAAAAATATACAAGGTAGGAAGACAATGAAATATTTCTTAATAGTTTATGTTAACTTTAGCTTCTCTCTCATGGAACTAGCTATGTGCTTGACCCAATCACAGTACTATTTTCCCACCTAAATGATGTTAATGAAATGATACATCTAGTCTTCAAACAAGAAAGCCTCGGGTGAACCCCTGACTCTATCCAGCATGACTACTAGGTCATGGACATGGGATTTCATATAATTTTTACTCAAACCCTTGGGAAGTTGAGACACACCTTTATAATATGTTTCCTTCCAATTATGAGAAATAAATGAGTGGTTTTTCTTAGGGGCCACTCTAAACTAAGCATATGACTGAGTGGGAGTAAAATCAAGTAAAGGTTCATTAGGTATTTTGAAAATAGACATCATAGTATCTCTGGTAATTCGAAGCAATAATTTACCAACATTATCCTTAATAAACTGGGCTTTGATATCAGAATGATTTACCCATTGTTGGAACAACTCAGGAGTTATAACAGCCTGAGGAAAAGCTGCAGCTTGTATTAAACCACTATCTAGGATTTCAGTTACATGCTCTATCTCAACATTTTCCTATAATTTAGTACATATTGCCTCTACATCGACCCATTTTAAATCTATATCAGACAATAAGGGACCCCTATAATTGCAATTGACACTATTTCTAAAGAAATGAAGAGAAGATTTCATATTCAAAATCACACACTAGGACCAAGTTTGCAGAGAAAATGTTTGAGAATTAAAAACTGCACAAGGAGATTTATCAAAAATTACCTAGACTCTGCAATAAACCACTCTTACTAAAACACCAAAATCATCTTATTAGCACCCTTCACGACTTACACTTAAAATAAGAATGAGTTTATAATGCAGAATGTGAGCCCTTTTTAAAACATCTTTTTTGATGGATAAATTATAAGAGAAAGATTATCGGAATATTGTCTCGACCGAAATCACCGAATGACAAGATAGCTCAAGGTAATTTTCCATACATGGATTTATTTTATCCTTTGATTCCATTACTTAGCAATCATTTGTTTCCCACACAAACACCTTCCTTATGGGTGCGAGCAAGAAGTTGAGTCCACCTTTTGGGCAAAAAGTGGAAGTGTTTTTCATATTTTTCAAATTTACAGTCAATTGATGTCAAAATTTGAGGCACTTAGAGATTGAATCTCAGAAAAATCAACTAATAGAAAATGGAGTGCTCGGATTCTAGTTTTCAATTATGTAATTTTTTTATAATACCCACATGGTAAAAAATATATTTTAGTAGGCATGTTTAAAAACCCCTTTTCAAAATATTTGTTTCAGGACCATACCACACACGTGTACGACCACCTTATTTTGAAGTCAATAAATGAATTTTGTAAATCCTTCTGGGGAAAGCTAGCTAACACATCAAAGATTGGTCAGAATATTTCTGATTTTTTTTAATTCATTTTTAATTGAGTATAAAGTACATTTTCAAAACCTCTGGTGTATGACCACCATAATTTAATGAAAATTTCACTTTTTTTGGATTTTCTTTTTTTAATCTTAAAGAAAATTCTATGTAGATTGATCACATATAATTCCTTTTTTCAAAAACCTAACATCAAAAAAGTTATTAAAATTTTAGTTAATATGAACTGAAATGGGTTTTCGTTTCATCTAAAATTTCATTCAGGTTGACCTCCGAAAAATCATGACAAGGCACAAATTTTATTTTTAAATGCCTTAGTCATTTTTTTACACGGCCAAGCACAAGCTTGGTTGGACCAAGCCTGTCCCAAACCAAAAACAAAGGTAGAGGTACAGTCCCCACTCCTAATTTTTAGAAATGGGCACCGGTTATTTAAAATTCAAAAAATGGGTGCCTGTTTTGTTTTGGACCATTGAAACCGAAACGGGCACCCATTTTATAAAACGGGCACCCGTTTCAATTAAATAATGGGTGCCCATTTATGAAAGATCCATTGGAGACAAAAAAAATAGTTCTATTGGCCTGCTCTCAATGATTGACGATTATTCAATCATTTGTATGACATATTCATGTTGCAGAAAGAATATTCTCTTTTATTGTCTTGTTTTGGATCTGACAAGGAGGGATTAATTTGAATTCAAATTTTGGTGCAAACATGGGATCAAACAAATGTAGAAAGAGGCAAAGAAAGGTTCTGACAACTGACGAGATTGAAACAAATAGAGAGAAAGAGGCAAAATGACAATGAGAAAGAAGAGCAAGAATTTGAAACTTTGTAATTTTGGAGCATCAAGTTCAACAATCCGTTCAGAAGATGAGAACAATGAGGACACCATGATGGATGCAAAGGTTGAAGAAGATTTCTAAATAGGATAAAATTTAGGTGCATTTTATAATCAAGTGTTGGATACAGGTATGTCTTCACAGCCAAATGAAACTTATTGTGATAAAGACCTTGATATTTTTGAATTAGCGGGTTACTCTTTAAATAATTTAGATTTTCTTCCTGAAAATAGAGTAACTAATTTTATTTCACATCAAACACCCCAAATTAGTAATGTTAATCATAATGATAAAGGAACTGATAGTCAAACTCCAATTGAAAGTGAAATTCAAACCCCAATTGAAATTGTCAATCAAACGATAAATTTTGAGATCAACAATGTGGATGTAGAGATACAAACACCAATTGAGAAAGAAACCCCTTTGGATGATAATGAAATGGATGAACAATTTCAAATTAAAAGTTATGTGCTAGACAATCTAGATGGTTTGGTTTCATGGAGATAGATTAGGACAAATGCGAGTAGATTGTTTAGACAATTTTTTTATAATAAAGAATTTGGATTTCAATGTCAATTAATGTTACAACTAATTAAAATGACTAAAATGAGAAAAGTGATGAAGAGGTTAGCTATTTATGTGAAATATAAGAAGAATGATGAGTCTCTAAAATAAGTTGTATCAACTGTTGCTAGTGCCTTTGACACAATTGGAAAGAAAAGTCATTCTAAAGATAGGAATGCGGCACGACGAGCAATAACAACGGCTTTAGTAAACAAAACTACTGGTGATAAAATAATGATGACAAATATAAGTGGATATATTAATATTCATCGTAAAACTTTAGCAAGAGCCGTAAAGAGAAGAGTTAACTTTGAAAGTGATCCGACGAACCATTTGTGGAGCTTTAGTGGCAGACTCCTGAGATCTGACATGAAACTTACTGGTGAAGTCAAAACTTTGATTGAAAATTTTTGGCACGATAATAAAAGAGTATCACCTAATGCTAGAGATGTTCTTAAATTAAGAGTCAGCTCAAAAATTTGTGAATCACATCCAAAACATCTTTTGGATATGACTCAAACTGAATTGTATTAAAAATTTCTGGATGTTAAAGTGTTAACTATTTCTATTAGTCAAAGATCTTTTGAAAAATGTAAACCATGGTATGTCAAGATTAACAAGGAAAGAGTAATGTGTTGTTGCAAAATTCACGTTCAATTTCTTTATCATTATGTTTTATTTCGATCTATACGTACTACCATGCATACTAATGAAATGTTGCAAGAATGTGGTATAAATATAGCACCTCAAACTGTAAAAGAATTTATATCAGGTTTGTTTTGTAACCCACCTAATGAGCATTTTTTTCTTTTGAATGCAT
>MU225347.1:790632-808808 GCA_018584345.1 Thuja plicata
GCTTGAAACAAAGAAATCAAATTCAAACCCATTCCTATTTGTATTACCTTGATTGTCTTCAAAATTTTGTACACTCATTCTGCTTAAACAAAAATAATGAACAATAATTTAACAACATTAGAGACATATAAATTGACATCTTAAGAAGATATATTCTTTAATGTTCATATAAAATTCTAATACAATTTTGATTTACATACATTATTCTCTTAACATTTAGAATATGAAATGATTGAAGAAAAAGATTTTTTTTTTCCTTTTCATTTATTTTTGAATCGTACACAGTCAAACAATGCTTATGGATAGATGTCCCTGTAATCATGCACAAATGTCCTAATAGTGGTGTAGAAATGGGCCAATTATGAGCCAAAAAATCTTTAAAAATGCATGAGTATTAGAACACGCTTGACTACTATTGCTCTTCCCCTATTTTCATAGAAAAATAATAATTTTAAAATTTATAGTAAAATATATTTGAAGTACTTATAATATAAATAAAATAGTACTTTGATGAATCATTCTTCTAGTGGTAACAAAGGTTATAGAATCTCCCTTTACACCTGCCAGCTACAACTACTACAAACTTTGCAACACCTTTTGGAAAAAACCCATTATATTTATATCTTGCTAGCTTTAAATTCCATGGATCTGCATTTGTTTGAAGATTGTTTTTAAATCCTTGAAGCCTCTTCAACGATGTAGTGTACACATATCCTACAACCACTCATTAAACATCTCTTGAATACATTTTTTGATCAATTTGAATGTCATTAATGTCGAGGGGAGATTTAAAAGAATTTGACTTTATTCAATACTGGTTTTAGTTGAAATTGTTCCCAACAAAAATCCAAACACAAAAGTTAGTCAAGGGATGTGGTAAAATCTATGGAATTTTCTATTAACCCTTTTTTTTTCTCTTGTGTAAAATGGCGATTTATGCTCATAGAACAATGGTTTTTCCAGTAATCTTCTTGTGTATTTTTATCAATCAAGGGTTTGATCGCAACAACTATTTTTAGGGGAGTTTTTGGTTTGATTTTTGTTGTGTTTTTTTATGGATTGTGTGTTTGTTTTTTTAAATTCTCTGTAATGTAATTTTTTCTTGGTATTTGCATGAGAGTGGCAGATGTAGGCTACAAGGGTTTAAACAACATTTTTTAACTCAGTTTTTTTTTTTTCTTTATTCTTTTAACCTTACTCAAATTTGAAACCTATTTAATGTGCCATGCCTTCTAAAATATGATTCTTTGCTCCATATTGAAACTTTCCTAGAGAATAAAGCTCCATGAAATTAGCAGCAGTACTATTGTTGCTGCCAAGACAACACCTCCAATGGGGTGTCCTATAGAACAATTACAAAAAGAAATATCTTCTTACTAATTTATTCTGAGATTGATAGGAGAAGAAAATTTGATTGTTGGGGTCCTATACACTCTTACAAATATAATGTATATATTCAAATTCATTTATTAATCTGATAAGATTTATAGAATTTGAAAGCAATAAGATTTGACAGAAATCTGACTTGATTTTGTGAAATCCAATTTGATTTCATAAAATCTGATTTTATTTCATAAAATCTGATTTGATTTAATAGTAAATGAATCAGATTTGATTTGATATACATGAAAAGATGGATAGAAGATGAAATTAGAAACATCATCAATGGACAAGAGGTTTTTAATGAGAAAAGCCATTCAACATCATTAATGGACAAGAGGTTTTTTAGTCTAACATAGAACATATTAGCATGTAATTTATGTTAGAATTCATAGAATTCAACTACCAAGATCCACTATATGCAAAATACCTATTACAAAAGAAAAGATTGGAGATAAAAATCAAAATGATCTGACGGATAAAATATTCATTTAAAGAGGGAATGTTGAAATACAAAGAGATCAATGCTTATAAAGGAGATCGAACACCAGAACGTGGAGAAACCTAGGTTGCATGATAATAATTTAAAATGAATTAATTATTATATGCCTAAAGTTTAGCTTAAGTAAACTAGAGATAATAAGTAAATTTAATAAATAAATCAAATGATTTAATCAATAAGAGATTTAATTTATTACTCTATCAATCCCCTTAATATAGACTTAGGGAGAATTTAAAACCTAGAAACAACTACTAAAAGAAGAAAAATTGGGTCCTGACAACAAGGCTTCATGACGTACCTAATCACAACTAAATCTCTGTAAAGTGGAGAAATATAAAAACTAAGGTTACCTCTCCCCAGGAGAGATATTCCTTAAATGCCCCAAAGACCTTAAAAAATGTAGTTTACTAAGACAGAAAATAATAAAAAATTAGATTTTAGTATTTCCCAATTCCATCTTGATCAGTTGATTCTTATGCCATCTTTTGAAACGATGTGTCCCAAAAGCTTTCCTTCTTCAACAAAGAAAACTAATTTTTTTGGATTTCGACATATATTGTGTTCTCTACATCTTTGTAGAACTACATGAAAGTCTCTAAGCTGATGCTTCTTACACCTCAAAAATACAAAGAGATCGTCAAGGTATGTTACTATGATTTTATTCCTAAAGTATCAAAAGGAGGAGTTCATAGCTCTCTAAAATGTCCCCTGACATTGATCAGACCGAACGACATTTGACTATAAGCATAAGTTCCCCAAATAGTTATGAAGGTTATCTTTTGCTAGTCCTCTTCTGCCATGCTTGTTTCTTTGTACCCTAAAAAACTGTCTAACATGGATACCATCTTGGAGCCGCCTACTGTTTGAAGAACATGGTTCATCCTAGGAAGAACATAATTATCTTAAAGGCTGGCTTCGTTGAGGTTCCTGAAATCCACAAAGATCCTAATTTTTCAATTTCTCTTATGCATAGGAACAATATTAGCTATCTATGTGGAGTGATGAATTGTATAGATTATCCTTGCCTTTAGCATTTTCTCCACTTCCTTTATTATTGCTTTTGAGACTTTGAGTTTGTATTTTCTCAACTTCTGTTGGAAAGGTGCCGCATCTGGCTTCAAAGGAATATGATAATTAAAATGACCATCTCTAAAATTATTGAGATCTTCATATCCCCAAGCAAACACATCTTTATAACTGAGAAGTATGTCCTTTAGTTTATCCTTCTCAGAAGGGGAACAAATTTTTCCCACCATAATCCATTTGGGTTCAAGGTTAGTGCCCACATTAATTTTGTCATATTCACTAGAGGATTCAGAATGTATAAGCCTTTCGTTGGCTGAATTGTCATCTCTATTTGAAAACAAATCTTCTAATGAGATTAAAAATTTCAGAATCTTATTTCTCTTTAGCTGAAGTACACTATCTTCATTACTTATATCAGAACATGAATCCTTGCAACAATTATCAGAACATTCAAAATATAAATTTGAGAATTATCCAGCATAAGCTAAGAACTCTTCAATTTGATGGTCATTGTTGAAATCTTGCTAGTGGTCGACATTATCTGGGACACTCGGTTGGTAAATCATTTCCACTCTATAGGTGTCTATTTTGAAATCTAGATGTGGAAGAAGGAGAGATGTTGACACCACCAAAGTATCTACCCTATTATTAATAATCCTAGGGATAACATCTATGTTAAATGCTTTAAAAAAATTACGTTCGTCGCATACACAATTTCTTTATTTTTTCAATCTAGCATTCCTCACCAAATATTAGTTCTGAACTTGGTTCACAATGGTTTTAGCTTTCCCTTTTGCAATCAGTTGCTTGATCCCTTTTTTTTTTGCCTCCTGCAAGCCAAGAAAAAATGCTTCGTATTCAAAAGTATTATTAGTATTTTTTTTAAAATCAAGCTTGAAGGAAAAAGGAAAACACTCCCCTGATGGAGATATGAAAACCACACCAGCGCCTAAACCAACATTTGAAGAACTTTCATCAAAATCCATTCTCCATATTCTAGAACTCTCCTCACTCGAACTCACAGAAGATTCATTTTCATTTCCTGGCATGATAACATAGTTCCTAAACTGACATTCCAGATACAAAATCTGGGCTTTAGTGTTCTCTGATGGGAAAATAGTATATTTTTTTTTAGGTTTTAGGCTCAAGTCTTATCTTAGTTTTCCCTACAGGTATAAGGGCTTTAGACTAGTCCATTTTAATTTCCCCTCCCATATCTTAACAAAAGGTTCTACTAAGAAACATACCATATCTTGTTGGAATATTTGTGACAAGAATGGTCAATTTCACCCTTTTATTAGGGAAAGGAACCATAATTGCTTGTGCATCCCTTATCTGACCAATGAGAGGTACTTGTTTACCGTCCATTGAATAACACCTACCAAAATTAGTGTTGAGAGTAATCCCTAAAGATTTTTCAACTGGTGAGGGTATAATATTATTCAAGGCTCCCAATTCTATTATACAATGAATCAATTTCCTACCATTTAGTAGCAAAGGACACATAAAACGGATTTCGCTTGTGTCCCCCCCATCAACCTTTAATAGTTGCAAGATTTCAGTAATCTCAGGTATCTCAAGACAATCCTCAGACACAAAGATGGGGGTACTAGTAGGATGTAAAATCTCTTCAAAATGATTGGTCTGAGAAGTTGAACCAGTTTCACCTTTGATATATTTGACCAACTTATCCAATTCTTTAGTTTTTGACTTCAAGTATTCAGCAGTAGAGATGGTTACTGTAGACGTTTTACAAAAATATATGATAACAAATAACGGAGGACGGGCAATACTTACTATATTTCTTTGCTGAATTTTAACATCAGTTCCCACTTTCATATCAGGAGAATCTACGCTTTTGATTTACTCTTTCCCTTTGGACGTCACATTTGGTGTGCTGCTTCCTGGTGAAAATTTAAGTCCACTAATTTCTAGTAAAATCCTACAAGTAGGATCATTTAAAGTAGTGAGAATATCCCTTCTTTCCTCAACATCAGAATCATACTCCAAATAGTATGCACCATGACTCCCTGATCCTTCCGGAGTTTCTTCTTTTATATATACCTCTCCAAGTTCATCTCTTGTAGAATTTATTTGTAAGAATCATAACGTATCTGGGTAGGTAGCTTCATCATGATCGGTGGTCAAATGAAAAGAGCACATGGTTTCTTTACCCGGTGCAACTTCAATTTTTAGGCAGGGTTGTGGATACATTATGTTTTTCCAATGAGATGAACTGTACTGCTTACAACCCATGTCTTCATATGGATTCTGGTAAGTGGGGTTAAGTTGTCTCTTCCTTTATAGAGTAATCATGCCGTTCAACAACCTTTAGACAATTGGACCAATAGCAATGGATGATTAAGTACCTGGACCTTGCACGTCACTTTTCTATTTGTCGACCGTAATGAGCACATCTTCAAGCTGAATAGCTAACCTCTAAGCCTGTGCTAATTATAGGCCTCCATATTTTTGTAGATGATTTAAATTACATCCAAGAGCATGGTGTTAAGAAAGAAACCTTTCTAATTTTTAGCATTCAGTGTTGAGGCATTAGGAATTCTTTGTAGGATCTTGTTAAACTTATCTACGAAATCCCTAATGGGTTTGTGTATTTCCTTTTTCAAGTATGTCAGTTGCAGTAAAAGGATGTATTTATCACCAATTGTCTTGAACCTAGCTTCAAAATATGTTACCATGTCAGCCCAATCATGAATGGAAGATCAAGGAAGATGATAGAACCAATCTGTCACACCCTCAGTGAGAGTTTGAAAAAATAACCTTACAGCCACATCTTGAGATGACGCATTTATTATACCACATGCAAAATGGAAAACATGCATATGATTATTGATGGTGATCTTTCTGTCATCATTGAATTTAGGCAATATGTCACGAGTTGCTTTAGACAATTTTCCAAGATTTGCACCAAAATCCAAAGGACCAGCTTGGTTTCCCCATGGTTGAGCCATAATGGGTAGAATTAAGTTTAAGGGTTGTAAGTTAATGACAAAGGGGGCGAGAGTACCACGGGAAATCAAAGCTTGAAAATTTGAGGATGTTTATGTGGTCTGAGGTGGGGAAGAAGGTCTGCCACTAGATTGGATTTTATTTTTTCTCCTTAGGGTATGAGTAGGAGAAAATTTCATCTTTTTCAGCGTTTCAAAATCTTCATCCACCAACCCTCTACTCTTATAAGTTCTCGTGTACTTTTTTCTATGAGATTGATAGGTGAATCTATTTCAAAGAAAATCCTCTTACACACAGGCTATTCTAATCATGAACGCCACTTCTTGTGCAATAGGAACTCCTCTAAGTTGTTCTCTGGTCTCTTCTTCTTTAAGGAACCTTTGAACCTGAAGATATTGTTGGTTACTACGTCAGCAATGCCAAGCTAGAGCATTCAAATAACAAATTAAATCTTCTTGAGTGTCTGCAAAACCAAGATTCAGTTGAAGAACCAGTAATACACCATCAAAAGGTAAAACCATAGTCTTGAGTATGAACACTAAAATATTCAAGTACAAGTTAGTCACTTCTCTCACTTCCCCGGTAGAGTCGCTAAAAATATGTTGGCGAACAGATTTGTCTTCTTGATATTCAATTATTAATAACCTCTATTATCCTCCATTGGAATATCAAATTGGTTCACAACTGTTGGGTAGACTTAATTATTAGCCTCCCTCTGAATTTCTTGAGGTACAACTCCCTTGTTGGATATGCAATAAATCTCTAAACTATAATATGTGTTTTTTTAAACCTGAAAACAAGAAAAAGGACAACAACATTCATTCTTAGATGAGATTCCATTTACTAGATGACCAAAGTAGAATGAAAGAATCAACAAGATCACAAATCCCTTCAATTCCATTTATTAAAAGATAATAGCAATACCAAAGTTCATCAAACAATTATCTCTCAAGATCAAAACAACTCATGGAAAGAAAAACATTCCCAAAGTAATGTTTCACAATTCAAGCATAAATAACAGGGATTCAGATTGAATTCATAAAACCAATGAGTATTACATTGATTCAAAGTTAAATCACAAAAATATCTTTAAAAATAATAGATATAGATTCAGTGTCTGGTATTACCATCAAGGAGAAAACTACTGCACTATATCTACATAATGGTTATCATCATTAGTCACTACACATGTCAGCTTCCAATAGTGATATATGCTTATGAACTCTTGTTCTACGCTGTGAATTGGATTCTTGAAGCTTAGCAACCAAATCTTCCACATGTTCCGATCCCATTTCATCTTGGTTATTTTTTTTGTATATCCTGGAAAATGGTCTATGCAGAGAATCAATATAGCCTCAACTTGTGCTAGCTTTGTGAGATCTACAGAAAATCAACACCATTGAGAATTTCATAACATTTTTGTAATAAATATTTCCCTTTATTTAGTACACTATCCACACATTCATCCATGGCTACTTCTACGACCTTACTACACTAAACTTGGTTCATCAATCTTCGACTGTCTGGAGAATTAGGATCAAAGCATTGAGAAGCTTGAACCATGGGAAAGACATCACTGCTATCCAAAGAATTAATCTATTCTACCTTAGTATTAATTATCTATTTCAACTATCTATTCTCTTTGGCATCCTCTTGTGATTGAGCAAGCATATGCTAAGAAGGATGCTCTAATTTATTCTTTTGGTCTATGGATTTTTGGCATAATATTTGTTCACCGTATCCTTAATAGGTATGGAAATTGGTACAAGGATCATTTTCTTATTTACTAAAATTGTCATCCAATCGAGTACTGATGAACGTAATTCAATCTTCTCTACATCCTTTGTCGACGTACTCATGGTATCGATGACATGTGAGATGTTGTAAAAAATTGATCGTACTTGTGATTCATTACCCATGAGACCCGTACCATGTTCTTTTTCAACATCAAGATTTACTTGAAATGATCCCCGAGAGGTTATGTTATCCTACTTTGTGAGCCTAGTCTTGGACCTTGTCCTTTGTATAGTAGGATGACTTTCAATTAGTTTAGAAATCAAAGTCTTTGAAATCCTTTTACCACCTGTAGGAGAAATGGAAAAGATAATATCAGCGTTAGGGGAAGAAGGAACTTCTAGAGTTGAATCTTCAGATTGAACATGAAGAGAAACAATCACTTCTTTATGTTGAAGCCATATTTTGGTCAATTCAATGACACAAATGGTTGTCTATGTAATATCATCTTAGATTCTGGTTCAGACCAATTGATGGAAGGTAACAATCTTTCTGGTTGTTTCAAGTACTCAGGTTGAAAAATCCCTGAACCATCCTCGTAGACTCCTTTAATGTATAATTTCAAATGATATGTGGTAATTTATGTCAGCAACAACTTGTAATTATGTTTCTTTTAAACTTCCCTTTCATTTATACAATCTTCCCTATAATCTTCTAGGTGAGATAAAGGTTTAAAATGACCCTCCATCTCCAAGAATTTCCTAACAAATCCCTTATTATCAAAATCCTTTATCTAATGGTAGAATTTGAAATCAAACCCACACAAATATACTCCAATATTTATAGCATCCTCTATACTCTTACATGAGAGCCTTCCAAGTTCAAGAGGAAAAAACTATTCCATTTATCTTCAGGAAAATATTTACTTATTATCACCACAAGCTATCGGCGAATATTAGCTAATACAAAGCATTCTAGGGAAAACCTATCTAATTTCATGGGTTCTTCATCAAAACCACCTACCCGAAGGTAGATGAACCTAGGAAATTGAATAAATACACTACCATAAATTTGAGCCAACTACAAGGCCTCGGATGAAAACCTTTGTTCTTTCATCCCAGCTAGTTCGGAACACATTTTACCAGAGAAGACATCATGAACCTTCTTGTAGTCAGTCAAAACTTGATTTCTCTATAGAAGGGGACAATATTCATATATAAAGACATTCTGATCTCAGGGTTCATGAGATAAGGATGAGAGATCTTGGGCACAGACCAAAAAATATACAAGGTAGGAAGACAATGAAATATTTCTTAATAGTTTACGTTAACTTTATCTTCTCTCTCATGGAACTAGCTATTCCCTAGACCCAATCACAGTACTATTTGCCCACCAAAATGATGTTAATGAAATTATACATCTAGTCTTCAAACAAGAAAGCCTCGGGTGAACCCTTGACTCTATCCAGCATGACTACTAGGTCATGGACATGAGATTTCATATAATTTTTACTCAAACCCTTGGGAAGTTGAGACACACCTTTATAATATGTTTCCATCCAATTGCCAGCAATAAATGAGCGGTTTTTCTCAGGTTCCACTCTAAACTAAGCATATGACTGAGTGGGAGTAAAATCAAGAAAAGGTTCATTAGGTATTTTGAAAATAGACATCATAGTATCTCTGGTAATTGGAAGCAATAATTTACCAACATTATCCTTAATACATCGGGATTTAATATCAGAATGATTTACCCATTCTTGGATCAACTTAGGAGTTATAACAACTTGAGGAAAAGCTACAGCTTGTATTAAACCACTATCTAGGATTTCAGTTATATGCGCTATCTCAACATTTTCCTATAGCTTAGTACATATTGCCTCTACATTGACCCCTTTTAAATCTATATCAGACAACAAGGGACCCTTATAATTCAAACTGACACTATTTCCAAAGAAATGAAGAGAAGATTTCATATTCAAAACCACACACTAGGACCAAGTTTGCAGATAAACTGTTTGAGAATTAAAAACTGCATAAGGAGATTTATCAAAAATTACCTAGACTCCGCAATAAACCAGTCTTACTAAAACACCAAAATCATCTTATTAGCACCCTTCATGGCTTACACTTAAAATAACAATGATTTTATAATGCAGAATGTGAGCCCTTTTTAAAACATCTATTTTGATGGATAAATTATGAGAGAAAGATTATGGGAATATTGTCTCAACCGAAATCACCGAATGACAAGATAGCTCAAGGTAATTTTCCATAAATGGATTTATTTTATCCTTTGATTCCATTACTTAAGAATCATTTCTTTCCCACACAAACACCTTCCTTATGGGTGCCAGCAAGAAGTTGAGTCCACCTTTTGGGCAAAAAGTGGAAGTGTTTTTCGTATTTTTCAAATTTCCAGTCAATTGATGTTAAAATTTGAGGCACTTAGAGATTGAATCTCAAAAAAATCCACTAATAGAAAATGTAGTGCTCGGAGTCTAGTTTTCAATTATGTAATTTTTTTGTAATACCCACATGGTAAATAATATATTTAAGTAGGCATGTTTAAAAACCCCTTTTCAAAATATCTATTTCAGGACCATACCACACACGTGTATGACCACCCTATTTTGAAGTCAATAAATGAATTTTGTAAATTCTTTTGGGCAAAGGTAGCTAACACATCAAATATTGGTCAGAATATTTCTGATTTTTTTTTAATTGAGTATTTTTTTTTATTCATTTTTAATTGAGTATAAAGTACATTTTCAAAACCTCTGGTGTACAACCACCATAATTTAATGAAAATTTCACTTTTTTTAGATTTTATTTTTTTAATCTTGAAGAAAATTCTATTTAGATTGGTCACATATAATTCTTTTTTTATCAAAAACCTAAAATAAAAAAAGTTATTAAAATTTTAGTTAACCTTACTATTTCAACTTTAGGTACCAATTTGGCGTAATAATTATTGGAAAAATACTAAGATTTGTCATATAATTATAAAAATTATATTTTTATAATCCATACAATATGAACTGAAATGGCTTTTCATTTCATCTAAAATTTCATTCAGGTTGACCTCCGAAAAATCATGACAAGCCACAAATATTATTTTTAAATGCCTTAGTCATTTTTTTGCACGGCCAAGCACAAGCTTGGTGGGACCAAGCCAGTCCCAAACCAAAAACCAAGGAAAAGGTATAGTTCCCACTCCTGGTTTTTAGAAACGGGCATCGGCTATTTAAAATTCAAAAAATGGGTGCCCGTTTTGTTTCGGACCATTGAAACTGAAACGGGCACCCATTTTATAAAATGGGCACCTATTTCATAAATGGGAAGCCATTTCATTTAAATAATGGGTGCACATTTCAGAAAGATCCATTGGAGACAAAAAATAGTTTTGTGGGCCTGCTCTCAATGACTGATGATTATTCAATCATTTGTATGACATATTCGTGTTCCAGAAAGAATATTCTCTTTTCTTGTCTTGTTTTGGATTTGACAAGGAGGGATTCATTTGAATTCAAATTTTGGTGCAAACATGGGATCAAACAAATGTAGAAAGAGGCAAAGAAAGGTTCTAACAGCTGACGAGATTATAGCAAATAGAGAGAAAGAGGCGAATCGACAACGAGAAAGAAGAGCAAGAATTCGAAACCTTGATAATTTTGGAGCATCGAGTTCAACAATCTGTTCAGAAGATGAGAACAATGAGGACACCATGATGGATGCAGAGGTAGAAGAAGAGTTTGAAATAGGAGAAAATTTAGGTGCATTTTCTAATCAAGTGTTGGATACAGGTATGTCTTCACCGCCAAATGAAATTTATTGTGATAAAGAACTTGATATTTTTGAATTAGTGGGTTACTCTTTAAATAATTTAGATTTTCTTCCTAAAAAAAGAGTAACTGATTTTATTTCACATCAAACACCCCAAATCAGTAATGTTAATCATAATGATAAAGGAACTGATAGTCAAACTCCAATTGAAACTAAAATTCAAACCCCAATTGAAATTGTCAATCAAACAATAAATTTTGAGATCAACAATGTGGATGTAGACATACAAACACCAATTTAGAAAGAAACCCCTTTGGATGATAATGAAATGGATGAACAATTTCAAATTAAAAGTGATTAGGACATACGCGAGTAGATTGTTTAGACATTTTTTTATAATAAAGAATTAGGTTTCCAATGTCAATTAATGTTACAACTAATTAAAATGACTAAAATGAGAAAAGTGATGAAGAGGTTAGCCATTTATGTGAAATCTAAGAAGAATGACGAGTCTCTAAAACAAGTTATATCAACTGTTGCTAGTGCCTTTGACACAATCGGAAAGAAAAGTCATTCTAAAGATAGGAATGTGGCATGAAGAGCAATAACAACGGCTTTAGTAAACAAAAATACTTGTGATAAAAGAATGATGACAAACATAAGTGGATATCTTAATATTCATCGTAAAAATTTAGCAAGAGCTGTAAAGAGAAGAGTTAACTTTGGAAGTGATCTGGCAAACCATTTGTGGAGCTTTAGTGGCAGACTCTCGAGATCTGACATGAAACTTACTGGTGAAGTCAAAGCTTTGATTGAAAATTTTTGGCATGATAATACAAGAGTATCACCTAATGCTAGAAATGTTCTTAAATTAAGAGTCAGCTCAAAAATTCATGATCCACATCCAAAACATTTTTTGGATATGACTCAAACTGAATTGTATAAAAAATTTGTGGATGTTAAGGTGTTAACTATTTCTATTAGTCAAAGATCTTTTGAAAAATGTAAACCATGGTATGTCTGGATTAACAAGGAAAGAGTAATGTGTTGTTGCAAAATTCACGTTCAATTTCATTATCATTATGCTGTATTTCGATCTATACGTTCTACCATGCATACTAATGAAATGTTGCAAGAATGTGGTATAAATATAGCACCTCAAACTATAAAAGAATTTATATCAGGTTTGTTTTGTAACCCACCTAATGAGAATTATTTTCTTTTGAATGCATGTGTTTCTGGTGTATGTGATGTATGTGGCAATCTTGCATTTTTAGATGAATGTTTTCATGAAAATATTTCAATTGATTTCGGTAATCAATTAGTTGATGTAAAAAGATTTAAAATTATTGAGTATCCATTGAAGGATGGAAAGGTTAGAAAACACTATGAGCTAATTACTGAAAAAGTTAGTGTTCATGCATTTATGAATGAATTCAAGAATAATGTTGTACCTAAATATGTGAAACACTCCCAAAATGCTAGATGGCTTGATGGACAATTTCGTATATGCAAGAATACATTTCTAATTGGTAGTATACTTTCAGTCGTTGACTTTGCAGAGAGCTACACACTTGCACCACAAGATGAGATCCAACCACAATATTATAATTTAGTGCAAGTAACAATGTTTGTTCATATCATCTATAGGCATGCACCTAATAGTACAGAGGATGATCAAAAAAAATTTAGACAGTATCATTTCTATATGAGTGATAAAAAAATGTATTCATCAAAGTTTGTCCAATATTTCTTTAAGATATTTTATGAGAATTTAAGGCAGAGAGAAATTCATATAACACAACATCTAATTTGGTCAGATAATTGCACAGGGCAATTTAAGAATGCTAGAATGTTTTATTGGTTGAGTAGGACACATAAGAAAAGTAATGTCCAACATATTTGGAGTTTTTTCGAAGTTGGACATGGTAAAGGAGAACATGATTGTGCCGGTGCATGTGTTAAGAGAGCCCTGTGTAGAGAGTAACTCAAATTTGAGGAAAATGCAAAATTTAAAGATGCATGTGCAATTGTTGAGTGGTGTAAAACAAGTTTGTCTACAGGATCAAGTCAAAAATCTACAATCAGGCATTTCTTCTGGCTAGTTGAAGAGAATTATATCCTTTCAAGACATGATTGTGACACAATCAGTGGGTGTGCTAAATGACATTCATTTATGAGTTCTAATTATAACACTTGGACTACATGGACTAGGGATCTTGCATGTTTTTGTCAATTTTGTGTTGCAGGTGAATAGGAAGAATGCGATAATATGGAATGGGTTGAAGAATAGCAACAAAAATCCTTAACACCTAGTGAACCACAAGATCAAGATGATATAAGAAATGAAGACCTAAATCATGCATTTGCATTAGAAGATTATGCTCATGTTTTAAACCTCATAGAACATAGTAATTTCATTCAATTTATTGTAAAAATGTAAACTATATTATTAATGTATCTCATCTAATTTATTATTGTATTAGAATTATATGTCTAGGAAATTTAATTTGTACATGTACTTAATTTTGTTTGGAAGGACATGTGTATGTTGTTGTTGCACCCGAGGATAATGAAGAGTAGACTGATTATTGGCTAGATCAATGTGTACAACCTAAGAAAAAGTTGATAGGTCATGAAGTAGATGATGATGGTTTTGAATATCCAATTGGGTCTATTGTGGTTGTTGGTACATGGCTACGAAAATACCTAACAAGAAGGAATGGTTTGCCAGCTTTTGAAGACTACCAATCAAAAAAGAAGATTATACATTATTCTCATTTGGTAGTGGCAACAAATATCAAATTAGAAAGATACAAAGGGAAACATGCAAATAAAATATTATGGATACTTTCAATTGAAGACCATGAGGCAATCATAGATGCATTGAAAAAAAAAGAGGATGCTAATGGGACATTAGCTTATATCAAATTTATACATGTAAGTTTTTGTTAATTATTATATTTGTATATGTAGAATTTTGTCAAATTACAATTTATATTTAATTTAATTACAATTTAATTTAGTTATTCAATTTACTATTTACAATTTAAATCAATTCCTCTCGTCAATTACATGAAGAAATAACTAGTAGATTTATAATTTAAATCAATTCCTCTTGTCAATTACATGAAGAAACAACTACTATTAATGATAAGATTATGTAATTGGTATTTAATTACAATTGAATACATGTAAACTCACATAAAATCAAATATTATATGTAAACTCACATATATCTAGATTCAAATTGCAAGTACAAATAATATGATAACAAGTCATGATAACACAAGTCCAAATAACATGATATAACACAAGTCATCATAACACAAGTACAAATAACATGATAACAAGTCCTTATAACATATAATAACAAGTCATGATAACACAAGTACAAATAAAATGATAAAAAGTCCTGATATGTCCATAACAAGGTCTAACATGTGAAAAAGAGTATAAAATGTCCATCAATATATAATATAGCATGCTCCAACTCTACTCATCTAGCTGATCTGCACTCCTCTTTACTCCACGTGAAGGTGACTCAGATGCACCATCATGATGCACCTCGTCCTCCTGTACATTTATTAAACATCGCATCAGAAGACCAAGTGTGTTTAATTTAAATGACTTGCATAATTCATTTAAAAAGCAAAAGTAATATTAATGAACATAATTTAAAATTTGACCCTATGTCCATGTGGTGTAATGCCCTTAGTGGGACAAGGAGGTCCACTCTCACCAACATCAAATGTTGATGCAGTCAACTACTATAAAAAAAAACAAAATACAAAATTTATCTAATTGAGACCTATAAAAGATAGGTACACAATAGACAATGTAAAATTAATTTTAATCATGACCTGAAAAGAAAATGTCGATGGCTACATTTGACTCAATCCTGTAGCCATGCCAAGATTTATGGTAGTATCTTCCTGAACAAAATATTTAAATCATGAATTGAAAACTTTTACACATACATACATTTTAATTTATATTGAACTTGACTATAAATTTAATGAATATAAGCATTTACATTAGATTTCTGATGCATAGCCAGTGTCGCTGATGAGACAGGACATAAATGTGATACGACATGAGAGAATCCAAAAGCCTACAATTGCAAAAATATAAACATGAATAAAAGTTGTACATAAAATAGTAAGCATATATAAACACTTTAAATTAATGAATTTAAAAAATACTACAGGTATATGAGGCTGCATCTCAGTGACCAGTGGGGCAAAGCACGAAGAAATGCCAACCTCAGTAGTACATGAAGCACCCTAAAAAATATATCAAACACATCATCAATTCAAGTTTTAATTGTTTAAACTTTAAATGTACTCATCTATGTATATATCTAGATGTAAGTGCATACTATGAATGGGTCATCGAGATTTTGAGGTGTGGAGATGATATGATGAAGGTCACTGAATGACCCCTTGTCAACCCTCCTCTGTTCACCAAAAATTCAATTGTTATGGTTGGTATGTGTATAAATATGTAATTTAATATTATAGTATATAAATTAAATAATTAAATTACCTATGCAGGTTGATCATCGTCTGCACATAGAAAATCAACATATGATGTGATGTCATCTCCAACACCACCCCATGAGCCAGCATCATCATCACCATGTGCGTCATTGCCAACATCATCATATCCACCATGGGCAGCACCATCATCGTCAGGCTCACTCTGGGGACCCCTGCATATATCTGTATAGCTTGTGCAAACATGTGCTATGCTAGGGGCAACCCTGGCCTGGGTCAACTTCTGTAACAATTCCCTGAAAGGGAACTCAATAAACCAGGAGCTGAGTGCACTGCTCGATGGTGGATAGGTGCAGGCACTATTGAAGTAGGAAGAGGAACAAGGGGCTCATTAAGCACATGATTTCAAGTTCTATCAATCAATTTGGCCCCTGGCCTGCTCTGCGGCATACCCCGACCGACCCCCTAAATATATCTCATATCAAAGTAATTGGGTTTCGTACCCAATTGAAATTCAGCCCATATTTTTTTCAAAAAATATAATGTGACCTCATGATTAGTGTGTGGTAGATGGTCAAATACCATCCACCACTGCTCCCAGAAATGTGCAGCTATCTGTGGGTGTCGACACCATCAAATAGAAATGCATGGCTTCTTTCCAACAATCTCTTCACCCGTTTTAGGGTTCATAAAAAAAGGTTTCAAATCATTTTTGTAATCTTTAAATCATTCACCTCTTTATAGGAGAGGCCATCAGCATAAAAGGTACACATGGAGTCCCTCCATGATTGGTAACTATCCCATTTTGAGTCTAATGACTGTACTGAATCTAAAATCCCTTGCATGTTGTCTGCAAGGCATAGTAGGTGTGGAGGTGGATGAGGCTCATGTCTAATGGTATTAATATCACATGTGATAGCATCTATATTTCTCCTAATATTGTCACGCAACTCTACCGGAGTGGGTGACGATGGAGGTGGAGGTGGAGGTGGAGGTGCCTACTGACCTAAAAGCTCCTCAATATCAAAATGATCCATGGGTATATAATCTACCAATTTATATACAAACATGAAAATTGACAATTACTATATAATTTACATTTTACCTTACAAATATCTAATTTAGACATATAATTAAATGCAACATCTAATCTAGAAATATAAATTAAAAAACATAAGAGAGAGAGAGAGATAGAGAGAGAATTGGTCTTAATAGGTCATATTATGTCTTATTATTCCTAAATTAGGTCTCAATAGGTCAGGTATTGGTCCTAATTGGTTTTATTAGTAGGAATTAGGTCATATTATGTCTTATTAGTCACATTAGGTCATAATATGTCTTAATTAGAGTTAATTGGTCAAGTAATAGGTCCTAATTGGTCTTATTAGTCACATGTTAGGTCTTAATTAGGTATTGATACTAATTGATGTTAATAAGTCCTATTAGGTCTTAATGGTCTTATTAGGTCTTATTAACTTGCCCATATTAGGTCTTAATAGGTCTTATAGGTCCTATTAGGTAGTATTGGTCCTATTAGGTCCTAATCTAGGTTGTATAGGTTCTATTAGGTCTTAAACTAGTCCTATTAGGTCTTATTGGGCCTTAAGGGTCCTATTAGTTCCTACTAGGTCTTAATTAGTGTTAATTGGTCAAGTAATAGGTCCTAATTGGTCTGATTAGTCACATACATTAGGTCTTAATTCCAGTTCTATTAGGTCTTAAGGGACCTATTAGGTCTGATTAACTTAGGTATTAGATCTTATTAGGTCTTATGTGTGTGAGAGAGAGAGAGAGAAAGAGAGAGATCTAGATCCTATATTAGGTAAATTATTATGTATTATTATTCAGTATTAGGTAATTTTATGTCTTATTAATAATGTTAGGTCAGGTAACAGGTCTTAAGGGTCCTATTTAATCTTATTAAGTCTTAAGGGTGGAAGTTATTACATCTTATTAGGTGGACTATTAGATGTTAATTGGTACTAATTGATCTTAATAAGTCCTATTAGGTCTTAATGGTCATATTAGGTCTTATTAAATTGCATATTAGGTCTTAATAGGTCTTATAGGTCCTATTAGGTATTATTGGTCCTATTAGGTCCTAATCTAGGTCGTATAGGTTCTATTAGGTCTTAAACTATGCCTATTAGGATTTATTGGGTCTTAAGGGTCCTATTAGTTCCTACTGGGTCTTAATTAGTGTTAATTGGTCAAGTAATAGGTCCTAATTGGTCTTATTAGTCACATGTTAGGTCTTAATTCTAGTTCTATTAGGTCTTA
>MU225347.1:819772-839051 GCA_018584345.1 Thuja plicata
TTAAAAATCAACCATTATGCATAGAACAAATGGACAAAACATAAAATAACACATAATATACCCCATGAAAACCCTCATGAGAAAATAAAATCCAAGCTCCAAAAGAATTTATTCTCCATATATTAATCATTAAATAGATTATGTATGCACTTACAAAGTGACAGTGAACACTTTTCAACATCAAGCCTATTCAATGCATCCTCCATGTGTGTGGTGCAGGAGCACCTAGGTAAGGCTATATTGTAACCTAGGGTTCCTAGTCAAGTTTTGTCTTGTAGTGGTCTTAGCCAATACAATAGTGAAATAAGAGGGATAGATAGTCCTAGAGTGTGTTGTTTTTGGTTGGGATTCCTAACTAGGTCATTTGGTGTCCCTAAAGTATTTTTTTGTCCAAATTTTGAAAAGTGGGAAAATGTTACCAATGTTGTGGAAACATTTCATTTATGTATTTAGAGGACTAAATTGAACAAGAAAGGGGTAGGATACCTTTTTCATGAACTAGTAAGAATAAGTATGCATTTGGTTGAGTTTTTATAGTGAGTTGACCAAGTTTAGATGCAAGATTTCCAAAGTTGTAAGAGTTGCTGACAACTTTGCAAAATTGGAAATGTTGTCATTGACAACATTTCATGCTTCAAGTGCATTTTTGAGCATGTGGTTATGTAACTATTTGAAAAAATTGGTGTGTGGGAGGATAAAATATTTAAGGCCTCCCTAGAGTTGTGTGAAGGGTTGGACAAAATTAAAAATAATTTGGTTAATGAACAAGCAAATTTTTTGAGCAATTTTACCACAATTAGTGCATTTTTCATTCATTTTGTCATTTAATGGATTAATCTCTACACTATAACTCATGCATGAGGTAGTAGATGTAAATACTTGATTATTTGTGTCTGTAGATAGTTGTTTGATTCTATTTCATTATATTTTGTAAACTATTTTAGTTTCAGCACTGTCGCTGGCCTGATCCAGATAGTTTTTGGTTATGGTGTCATAACTTATTTTCCCACCGTGGCATCTATATGATTCCTTAGGATTTATGAAATGAATCCTTGTAAATTACATTTCCAGAAGCTTTGGCCCTAGAAAGAAAGCTTGTTATTTTTGCAGTGATGCCCTAGGCAAGCCAGAGGAGCATGGTTAGGGATCACAGTAAATTGCAGAAGCATTTAGAGGGATTTAAGGCATTGGTTGCTTGAATTTGAGCATGTGGAGAGGAGGATATGAGTGTGAGGAAGCCCCATTACCAAGGGGAAGTTTTGGTGAGGATTTCTAAAAGGTGAAAGAACAAACCCTTGTGGAAGTTGTCAATATTTTGGAAACCCTTATTTTTAGGCCTAAATATAGCAACCCACTATACAAACAGGTTGGGGAGGTGAGACCATATAAATCCAAGAGGTTTTATAAAAGGTTACCAGGAAATGTAATTTGTTTTCCACATTGCTAAGAAAATTCCAGAGTTAAGTGCCAAAAGGTGTGTTTAAAGGCCTATAATTCCTTGTAGCCTTATATTGTTCAAATTGAAGCAAATTCATGAAATCAATAAGGATTTCATTGAATTTTTATGTTGATGAGCATTGTCATGAATCCAATGCCCTAGAAATAAAAACTCCTCTCCATTGGTGACTAGTTCTGATTATGTGTGATCATTTGGTGTGGAGGATGAAAGAAGACATCCATGGAGAATGTTGGTGATTGACTTTATTTCATTGTTGGTGTAGAAAAATTGAAGAGGTGGAGGATTGAGAATCTGATCCTTGTGAGTTAGGGTTTGTGAAGGAACCTAATAGTCTAAAGAAGTGGCCTAGAAAAAGACCCTAGGAGAACGTAGGGTTGGAGAGAAAGATTTGTCTTTGCATCAGATTGGTATCAGAGAAAGTTAAAGACATGGGATTCGTTGTGTGTCTCTATATACTGGTGAATCAGTAGGGGAGATCAACATGGTGACTAATGTAGAGTTAGCCAAAGAGATGGGTGAGAAAAAGGAGAAAAATAGACTCCTTGAAGAAGCCCTAGAGGAAATGAGAATAAAACTACAAGAAGTTGTTGAGGGAGCCAAGGATAATGACAAATAAGGTGAAAGTAGTGACAAAGGTAAGAAGAAAATGATGAAGAAGATATCATCCATGAACCAGAACCTCCTTTGAATGAAGAGCCATTTTGAAAACCATCAAGGCACTAGGTGGAAAAGCACTAGAAGGCATACCACTATTTTGTGAGAAATGGATATTGAGACAACAATGGAATGGATTGAGGGGATGGAAAACTACTTTGAGTGTGAAGGTGTTACAGAGGTACAAAAGCTAACGGTTGCAAAGTCAAGGCTAACAGGATCAACATTGAATTGGTGGAAGTAGCTATAAGATGAAAGATTAGAATGGGTAAGAAACCTATATCTGACTCGAATGCCATGGTGACTAAAGTGAAAGAAAACTATCTGCCAGAAGACTATGAAATATAAATTCATAGAAAGAGACAAGGTTCGAGGAAAAAAGACTTGGATGTGGTCTCTTGTATAGAGGAGTTTCAAAAATTATGTCTTAGATAAACGATTCAAGGAGAGGAACCTATTAAGGTAGCAAGATACTTGGGTGGTCTAAAATGGAACATTCAAGAAGAGATAAGCTTATGGACTCCAACCACTGTTAAGAAATGCCACCAATTAGATCTTAAAGTGGAAGAAAGGAATAAGAAAGAGGACTCTAATGTCAAAGCTAGAGGCAGAGGAAGAGACCAAGGGGGTCATAGAGGTGGTTATCAAGGCAAATGTAGTGAAAATAGAAGCAAATGAAAATCCAAGTTGACTGAGCATGGTAGTGAAACTACTCCAAGAGGGGGTTTTACCAGAGGTAGAGGTACTCAAGGAGGATCTAGTAGAGGGAGAAGTTTAGGAAGAAGAAAATAATACTTTTCAAGTATGAAATGTTAAACTTGTGGTCAATTGGGTCACCTTGCCTATAGATGCCCTAATAAACCTACTTCATCAAGCAATGGCAAAAGGATTGCATATTCTCATGAAGACACAATGAGTGTCAAGAAAATAGAGGTTGATCACATTGAGTAAGAGATGGGAGAAAATATGATGTTCAGAAGAGTTCTTATTCAATAACAAGTCAAGCATGAACCCAAGCATAGGAGAGCTTTGTTCAGAATTAGATGTAAAATTCTTGGCAAAGTTTACAAAATCATCTGGGATTCAGGCTCCATAGAGAATATCATATTAGAGGAGGCTTTAAAAAAAAATTTGTTTGGCAAAGATACCTCATGTCAATCCATGCAAAGTGTTATGGTTGAAGAAAGGGGAGAGTATCTTGGTGAATGAGCAGACTTGGGTGGAGTTTTCTATTGCGGGATATAAAGATAAGTTTCTTTGTTATGTGTTGCCTATGGATGCATGCCATCTGCTATTGGGAAGGCCTTGGAAATATGATAGGGGTACAGTAAATGATAGGAAGGATAATTCCATATCTTTCAATAAAGATGGTAGAAGTTTCAAAATTTAGTCCTTGTTGGAAGAAGATGAGCCACAGCCTAAGAACCCTAGTGTCTTATTGAGTAGTAGAAAAGAATTCATTAATACCCTTAAAGATGAAGGAAGTGAAGGGTATGCCATTTTTCTCAAGCCTAAGGAGGAAGAGAAGCCTAAGAAAGAACCTTTACCATCAAAAATCTAAGAGTTACTTGAAAAGTATAAGGATATAATCAGTGATGGTACTCCTACAACTTTAGCTCCTAGAAGAGTGATATGCCATCAAATTGACTTTGTACCTAGTGCATCATTGCCAAATAAGGTAGCCTATAAGCTTACTCTAGACCAGAAACAAGAGGTGGCTAGATAAGTGCAAGAACTCCTAGATCAGGGGTACATTAAGAAGAGCATCAACCCATGTATCATACCAATAGTGTTGGAATCTAAAAAATATGTAAAATGGAGGCTTTGTACATATTCGAGGGCCATTAAAAGACTCACTACTAGGTATAGATTTACCATACCCCGAATAGAAGATCTAATGGACTGTCTTGGAGGAGCTATGTATTTCACCAAACTAGACCTAAAGAGTGGATGCCACAAAATTAGAGTAAAGGAAGGGGACATCATTATTATTTGGTTTTATAAGATAGTATTGTGTTTCAATCCTTACAATGTTTGTGAGTACAACATTGAAAAACAAATGCAAACTACATTCTTCAATGCTCAAACATAAAACACAAATAGAGGGTCCTTGAAAGCCTCTCTTGTGAAGGTTTTCTATTTCCTTTGACGAACCAACCATTAGTAAAAGTTACATTTAGGCCTAGAGAAGTTGTTCCATACCTGCTTCCATCAGGGCACACTTGCCTGACCATATAGTTATCCAAAAATTAGAAGATTTCTTTATTGCATGAATTTTTTTATAGCAATTTATTTTCATTCGACATGAGATTTTTTGAAGAATATAATTTTTTTAATGATGGATCATTTTGAAATAAATTAGATTCTATTTTTTAATTTATCAAGTGTTTCTAATTTATCTCGGAATGATATATTAAAAAATATTTTATTTGATTAATAATATCTATTGTACAAAATAAAAACACACCAAGTTAACTCAATTTCGTCATTTATAAAATTTCAAATTATCTTCTTTACGTTTACAATCTAACTAGTTTAGTTTAAATCTAACTTGTTTACTTGCACTTGATACTTAATATTTGGTCTCCCCTTTTTAATTAACTTTGGTTTTTACTCCAACTCTTTGGAAGATTGATTTATCTATTTCTCATTTAAAAAAAAAACAAAAGATTAAATTATTTTAGAACAATATTTCTATATTTATACTCAATATAATTTCTTTTTAAGTAAATAGGTTAATTTCTAAATCATAATACTTTAGTAACTAGAAATTGCACCAGAAAGGGGTGCAAGGGTTACGTCCATAGAAAATCACATGTAAATTGACGTGCTAAGAAGATATATTCTTTAATGTTCATATAAAATTCTAATACAAATTTGAATTACATACATTATTCTCTTAACATTTGGAATATGAAATGATTGCAGAAAAAAGATTTTTTTTTCCTTTTCATTTATTTTTGAAACGTACACAGTCAAACAATGCTTATGGATATATGTCCCTGTAATCATGCACAAATGTCCTAATAGTGGTGTACAAATGGGCCAATTATGAGCCAAAAAATCTTTAAAAATGCATGAGTATTAGAACACGCTTGACTACTATTGCTCTTCCCCTATTTTCGTAGAAAAATAATAATTTTAAAATTTATAGTAAAATATATTTGAAGTACTTATAATATAAATAAAATAGTACTTTGATGTATCATTCTTCTAGTGGTAACAAAGGTTATAGAATCTCCCTTTGCACCTGCCAGCTACAACTGCTACAAACTTTGCAACACCTTTTGGAAAAAAACCCATTATTTTTATATCTTTCTACCTTTAAATTCCATGGATCTACATTTGTTTGAAGATTGTTTTTAAATCCTTGAAGCCTCTTCAATGATGTAGTGTACGCATATCCTACAACCACTCATTAAACATCTCTTGAATACAATTTTTGATCAATTTGAATGTCATTAATGTCGAGGGGAGATTTAAAAGAATTTGACTTTATTCAGTACTGGTTTTAGTTGAAATTGTTCCCAACAAAAATCCAAACACAAAAGTTAGTCAAGGGATGTGGTAAAATCTATGGAATTTTCTATTAATCCTTTTTTTCTCTTGTGTAAAATGGCGATTTATGCTCATAGAACAATGGTTTTTCCTGTAAGCTTCTTGTGTATTTTTATCAATCAAGGGTTCGATCGCAACAACTATTTTCTCCATATTGAAACTTGCCTTCTAAAATATGATTCTTTGCTCCATATTGAAACTTGCCTATAGAATAAAGATCCATGAAATTAGCAGCAGTACTATTGTTGCTGCCAAGACAACACCTCCAATGGGGTGTCCTATAGAACAATTACAAAAATAAATATCTTCTTACTAATTTATTCTGAGATTGATAGGAGAATAAAATTTGATTATTGGGGTCCTATACACTCTTATAAATATAATGTATCTATTCGAATTCATTTATTAGTCTGATAAGATTTATAGAATTTGAAAGCAATAAGATTTGACTGAAATCCGACTTTATTTTGTGAAATCCAATTTGATTTCATAAAATCTGATTTGATTTAATAGTAAATGAATTGGATTTGATTTGATATACATGAA
The DNA here is from genome assembly GCA_018584345.1 of Thuja plicata. Taxonomy (NCBI): domain Eukaryota; kingdom Viridiplantae; phylum Streptophyta; class Pinopsida; order Cupressales; family Cupressaceae; genus Thuja; species Thuja plicata. Next base: position 825,990 of record MU225347.1, read on the forward strand.
AAGATGGATAGAAGATCAAATCAAAAACATCATCAATGGATGAGAGGTTTTTAATGAGAAAAACCATTCAAGACCAAGAACCAATGTAATGAGAACAAAAATTTTAGAAGTTGTGTATAAGAAACATATATATGTATATTGTAATTATATATCAATTCATTTTGAAAATTTTTTTAGTCTAATATAGAACATATTAGCATGTAATTTATGTTAGAATTCATAGAATTCAACCACCAAGATCCACTATATGCAAAATACCTGTTACAAAAGAAAAGATTGGAGATAAAACTTAAAATTATCTAACGGATAAAATATTCATTTAAAGAGGGAACAATGAAATACAAAGAGATCAATCCTTATAAAGGAGATCAAACACCAGAACGTGGAGAAACCTAGGTTGCATGATAATAATTTAAAATGCATTAATTATTATATGCCTAAAGTTTAGCTTAAGTAAACTAGAGATAATAAGTGAATTTAATAATTAAATCAAATGATTTAATTAATAAGAGATTTAATTTATTACTCTATCAGTCCCCTTAATATAGACTTAGGGAGAAGTTAAAACCTAGAAACAACTACTAAAAAAAGAAAAATTGGGTCCCGACAACAAGGCTTGATGAGGTACCTAATCACAACTAAATCTCTATAAAGTGGAGAAATATAAAAACTAAGGTTACCTCTCCGCAAGAGAGATATTCCTAAAATTCCCCAAAGACCTTAAAAAATGTAGTTTAGTGAGACATAGAGAATACTGAAAAATTAGATATTAGTATTTCCCAATTCCATCTTGATCAGTTGATTCTTATGCCATCTTTTGAAACGACGTGTCCCAAAAGCTTTCCTTCTTCAACAAAGAAAACTGATTTTTTTGGATTTAGAGATATATTGTGTTCTCTACATCTTTGTAGCACTACATGAAATTCTCTGAGCTGATGGTTCTTACACCTCAAAAATACAGTGAGATCATCAAGGTATGTTACTATGATTTTATTCCTAAAGTATCAGAAGGACAAATTCATAATTTCCTCAAATATTTATGAAGGTTATCTTTATCTAGTCCTCTTCTGCCATGCTTGTTTCATTGTACCCTAAAAAACTGTCTAACATGGACACCATCTTGGAGCCAGCTACTATTTGAAGAACATGGTTCATCGCAGGAAGAACATGATTATCTTAAAGGTTGTCTTCGTTGAGGTTCCTGAAATCCTCAAAGATCCTAATTTTTCCATTTTTCTTATGCACAGGAACAATATTAGCTATCTATGTGGAGTGATGAATTGTATAGATTATCCTTCCCTTTAGCATTTTCTCCACTTCCTTTATTATTGCTTCTGAGACTTTGAGGTTGTATTTTCTCAAATTCTATTGGAAAGGTGCCGCATCTGGCTTCAAAGGAATATGATGTTTAAAATGACCATCTCTAAAATTCTTGAGATCTTCATATCCCCAAGCAAACACATCTTTATAACTAAGAAGTATGTCCTTTATTTTATCTTTCTCAGAAGGGGAACAAATATTTCCCACCATAATCCATTTGGGTTCAAGGTTAGTGCCCACATTAATTTTGTCATATTCTCTAGAGGCTTTAGAATGTATAAGCCTTTCGTTGGCTGAATTGTCATCTCTATTTGAAAACGAATCTTCTAATGAGATTAAAACTTTCAGAATCTTATTCCCCTTTAGCTGAAGTACACTATCCTCATTATTCATATCAAAACATAAATCCTTGCAACAATTATCAGAACCTTCAAAATATAAATTTGAGAATTATCCAGCATAAGCTAAGAACTCTTCAATTTAATGGTCATTGTTGAAATTCTACTAGTGGTTGACATTATCTGGGACACTCGGTCGGTAAATCATTTCCACTCTATAGGTGTCTGTTTTGAAATTCGGATGCGGAAGGAGAGATGTTGACACCGCCAAATAATCTACCCTATTATTAATAATCCTAGGGATAACATCTATGTTGAATGCTTTAAAAAAAATTATGTTCATCACATACACAATTTCTTTATTTTTTCAATCTAGCATTCCTCACCGCATATTAGTTCTGAACTTGGTTCAAAATGGTTTTAACTTTCCCTTTTGCAATCACTTGCTTGATCCCTTTTTGTTTTGCCTCCTGCAAGCCAAGAAAAAATGCTTCGTATTCGAAAGTATTATTAGTATTTTTTTAAAAATCAAGCTTGAAGGAAAAAGGAAAACACTCCCCTGATGGAGATATCAAAAGAACACCAGCACCTGAACCCAAATTTGAAGAACTTTCATCAAAATCCATTCTCCATATTCCAAAACTCTCCTCACTCAAACTCACAGAAGATTCATTTTCATTTCCTGGCATGATAACATAGTTCCTAAACTGACATTCCAGATACAAAATCTGGGCTTTAGTGTTCTCTGATGGGAAAATAGTATATTTTGTTTTAGGTTTTAGGCTCAAGTCTTATCTTAGTTTTCCCTATAGGTATAAGGGCTTTAGACCAGTCCATTTTAATTTCCCCTCCCATATCTTAACAAAAGGTTCTACTGAGAAACATACCATATCTTGTTGGAATATTTGTGATGAGAATGGTCAATTTCAGCCTTTTATTAGGGCAAGAAGCCATAATTGCTTGTGCATCCCTTATCTGACCAATGAGAGGTACTTGTTTACCGTCCATTGAATAACATCTAAAAAAATTAGTGGTGAGAGTAATCCCTAAAGATTTTTCAACTGGTGAGGGTATAATATTATTTGAGGCTCCCAAGTCTATTATAGAATTGATCAATTTCCTACCATTTAGTAGCAAAGGACACATAAAAAAGATTTGGCTTGTGGCCCCCTGATCAACCTTTAATAGTTGCAAGATTTCAGGAATCTCATGTATCTCAGGATAATCCTTAGACACAAAGATGGGGGTACTAGTAGGAGGTACAACTTATTCAAAATTATTGGTCTAAGAAGTTGAACCAGTTTCACCTTTGATATATTTGACCAACTTATCCAATTCTTTAGGATTTGACTTCAAGTATTCAGCAGTAGAGATGGCTATTGTAGACGTTTTACAAAAATATATGATATCAAATGAGGGAGGAGGGGCAGTACTTACTACATTTATTTGCTGAATTTTAACATCAGTTCCCACTTTCATATCAGGAGAATCTACGCTTTTGATCTACTCTTTCCCTTTGGAAATCACATTTGGTGTGCTACTTCTTGGTGAAAATTTAAGTCCACTAATTTCTAGTAAAATCCTACAAGTAGGATCATTTAAAGTAGTGAGAATATCCCTTCTTTCCTCATCATCAGACTCATACTCCGAATAGTATGCACCATGACTCCCTAATCCTTCAGGAGTTTCTTCTTTTACATGTACCTCTCCAAGTTGATCTCTTGTAGAATTTATTTGTAAGAATCTTAATGAATCTGGGTAGGTATCTTTTTCATGATCAGTGGTCAAATGAAAAGAGCACATGGTTTCTTTACCTAGTGCAGCTTCAATTTTTAGGCAGGGTTGTGGATACATTATGTTTTTCCAATGAGATGAATTGTACTGCTTACGACCCATGTCTTCATATGGATTCTGGTAAGTGGGGTTAAGTTGTCTCTTCCTTTATAGAGTAATCATGTCGTTCAACAACCTTTAGACAATTGGACCAGTAGCAATGGATGATGAAGTACCTGGAGTTTGCACGTCACTTTTCTATTTGTCGATCATAATGAGCACATCTTCAAGCTGAATAGCTAACCTCTAAGCCTGTGCCAAATCTAGGCCTCCATATTTTTGTAGATGATTTAAATTACATCCAAGAGCATGGTGTTAAGAAATAAACCTTTCTAATTTTTAGCATTCGGTCTTGAGGCATTAGGAATTCTTTGTAGGAGCTTGTTAAACTTATCTATGAAATCCCTAATGAGTTCATGTATTTCCTTTTTCAAGTATGTCAGTTGCAGTAAAAGGATGTATTTATCCCCAACTATCTTGAACCTAGCTTCGAAAGATGTTACCATGTCAGCCCAATCATGAATGGAAGATCGAGGAAGATGATAGAACCAATCTGTCATGCCCTCAGTGAGAGTTTGAAAAAATAACCTTACAACCACATCTTGAGATGATGCATTTATTATACCACATGCAGAATGGAAAACACTCATATGATTATTGATGGTGATCTTTCCATCATCGTTGAATTTAGGCAGTATGTCACGAGCTACTTTAGGCAATGTTCCAAGATTTGCACCAAAATACAAAGGACCAGCTTGGTTTCCCCATGGTTGAGCCATAATGGGTAGAATTAAGTTTAAGGGTTATAAGTTAATGGCAAGGGGGGCGAGAGTACCATGGGAGATCAAAGCTTGAAAAGTTGAGGATGTTTATGTGGTCTGAGGTGGGGAAGAAGGTTTGCCACTAGATTGGATTTTATTTTTTCTCCTTAGGGTATGAGTAGGAGAAAAATTCAATTTTTTTAGCATTTCAAAATCTTCATCCACCAACCCTCTACTCTTATAAGTTCTCATGTACTTTTTTCTGCCAGATTGATAGGTGAATCTATTTCAAATAAATTCCTCTTACACATAGGCTATTATAATCATTAATGCCACTTCTTGTGCAATAGGAACTCCTCTAAGTTGTTCTCCGGTTTCTTCTTCTTTAAGGAACCTTTGAACCTGAAGATATTGTTGGTTACTACATCGGCAATGCCAAGCTAGAGCATTCAAATAAAAAACTAAATCTTCTTGAGTGTCTGCAAAACCAAGTTTTAGTTGAAGAACTAGTAATACACCATCAAAAGGTAAAACCATAGTCTTAAGTATGAACACTAAAATATTCAAGTACAAGTTAGTCACTTCTCTCACTTCCCCGGTAGAGTCGCTAAAAATATGTTGGCAAACAGATTTGTCTTCTTGATATTCAATTATTAATAACCTCTCTTATCCTCAATTGGAATATCAAATTGGCTCACAAATGTTGGTTAGACTTAATTATTAGCCTCCCTCTGAATTTCTTGAGGTACAACTCCCTCGTTGGATATGCAATAAATCTCTAAACTATAATATAAGTACATTTTTTTAAACCTGAAAACAAGAAAAAGGACAACAACATTCATTCTTAGATGAGATTCCATTTACTAAATGATCAAATTAGAATGAAAGAATCAACAAGATCACAAAGCCCTTCAAGAATTTGAGCGATTCCTAAATTTCTTTATTAAAAGATAATAGCAATACCAAAGCTCATCAAACAATTATCTCACAAGATAAAAACAACTCATGGAAAGAAAAACATTCCCAAAGTAATGTTTCACAATTCAAGCATAAATATCAGGGATTTAGATTGAATTCATAAAACTAACAAGTATTACATTGATTCAAAGTTAAATCACAAAAAAATCTTTAAAAATAATAGATATAGATTCAGTTTCTAGTATTACCATCAAGGAGAAAACTACTGCAGTGTATCTACATAATGATTATCATCATTAGTCACTACACATGTCAGCTTCCAACAGTGATATACGCTTATGAACTCTCGTTCTATGTTGTGACTTGGATTCCTGAAGCTTAGCAACCAAATCTTCCACATGTTTCGATCCCATTTCATCTTGGTTATTTGTTTTGTATATCCTGGCAAATGCTCTATGCAGAGAATCAATATAGCCTCAACTTGTGCTAGCTTTGTGAGATTTACAGAGAATCAACACCATTGAGAATTTCATAACATTTCTATAATAAATATTTCCCTTTCTTTAGTATGCTATCCATGCATTCATCCATGGCTGCTTCTACGACCTTACTACACTGAACTTGGTTCATCAATCTTTAATTGTCTGGAGAATTAGGATCAAAGCATTGAGAAGCTTGAACCATGGCAAAGACATCACTGCTATCCAAAGAATTAATGTATTCTACCTTAGTATTAATTATTTATTTCAACTATCTTTTCTCTTTGGCATCCTCTTGTGATTGAGCAAGCATATGCTAAGAAGGATGCTCTAACAAATTTTTCTTGGTTTCCTAGTTCAATATGCCTAAGCTCATTTTGTAACTTCAAAATCTTCAATGCTTAGGTTTACAGAGCTTCCCTTGGGATTATACATGGTGATCTCAGCTATATCTTCCTCGGATTGAGTACCTATAATTAACCGAGCTGTAATTTCATTCTTTTGGTCTATGGAGTTTTGGCATAATATTTGTTCATTGTATCCTTAATAGGTATGGAAATTGGTACAAGGATCCTTTTCTTATTTACTAAAATTTTCATCCTTTGTTGGTGTACTCATGGTATCGATGACATGTGAGATGTTGTTGAAAATTGACCGTACTTGTCATTGATTACCCATTAGACCCGTATCATGTTCTTTTTCAACATCAAGATTTACTTGAAATGATCCCTGAGAGGCTACGTTATCCTACTTTGTGAGCCTAGTCTTGGACCTTGCCTTTGTATAGTAGGATGACTTTCAATTAGTTTAGAAATCAAAGTCTTTCAAATCCTTTTACCACCTATAGGAGAAATGGAAAAGATAATATCAGCGTTCGGGGAAGAAGGAACTTCTAGAGTTGAATCTTCAGATTGAACATGAAGAGCGACAATCACTTCTTTATGTTGAAGCCATATTTTGGTCAATTCAATAATGCAAATGGTTGTCTATGTGATATCATCTTAGATTCTAGTTTAGACCAATTGATGGAAGGTAAGAGCCTTTCTAGTTGTTTCAAGTACTCAGGTTGAAAAATCCTTGAACCATCTTCGTAGACTCCTTTAATGTATAATTTCAAATGATATGTGGTGATTTGTGTCAACAACAACCTGTAATTATGTTTCTTTTAAACTTACCTTTCATTTATACAATCTTCTGTATAATCTTCCAGGTGAAATAAAGGTTTAAAATGACCCTCCATCTCCAAGAATTTCCTAACAAATCCCTTATTATCAAAATCCTTTCTCTAATGGTAGAATTTAAAATCAAACCCACACAAATCTACTCCAATATTTATAGCAACCTCTATACTCTTACATGAGAGCCTTCCAAGTTCAAGAGGAAAAAACTATTCCATTTATCTTCAGGAAAATATTTATTTATTATAACCACAAGATATCGGTGAATCTCAGCTAATACAAAGAATTCTAGGGAAAACCTATCTAATTTCATGGGTTCTTCATCAAAACCATCTACCCCAAGCTAGCTAAACCTAGGAAATTGAATAAATACACTGCCATAAATTTGAGCCAACTACAAGGCCTCAGGTGAAAACCTTTGTTCTTTCATCCCAGCTAGTTCGGAACACATTTTACCAGAGAAGACATCATGAACCTTCTTGTAGTTAGTCAAAACTTGATTTCTCTGTAGAAGGGGACAATATTCATAGATAAAGACGTTCTGATCTCAGGGTTCGTGAGATAAGGATGAGAGATCTTGGGTACAGACCAAAAAATATACAAGGTAGGAAGATAATGAAATATTTCTTAATAGTTTATGTTAACTTTAGCTTCTCTCTCATGGAACTAGCTATGCCCTTGACCCAATAAGAGTACTTTTTTCCCACCTAAATGATGTTAATGAAATGATACATCTAGTCTTCAAACAAGAAAGCCTAGGGTGAACCCCTGACTCTATCCAACATGACTACTAGGTCATGGACATGGGATTTCATATAATTTTTACTCAAACCCTTGGGAAGTTGAGACACCTTGATAATATGTTTCTATCTAATTGTGAGAAATAAATGAGCGGTTTCTCTCAGGGGCCACTCTAAAGTAAGCATATGAATGAGTGGGAGTAAAATCAAGAAAAGGTTCATTAGGTATTTTGAAAATAGACATCATAGTATCTCTGGTAATTGGAAGCAATAATTTACCAACATTATCCTTAATACATCAGGCTTTAATATCAGAATGATTTACTCATTCTTGGATCAACTCAGGAGTTATAACAGCTTGAGGAAAAGCTACAGTTTGTATTAAACCACTATCTAGAATTTCAGTTACATGCTCTATCTCAATATTTTCCTATAATTTAGTACATATTGCCTCTACATTGACCCCTTTTAAATCTATATCAGACAATTAGGGACTCCTATAATTCAAACTGACACTATTTCTAAAGAAATGAAGACAAGATTTCATATTCAAAACCACACACTAGGACCAAGTTTGCAGAGAAACTGTTTGAGAATTAAAAACTGCATAAGGAGATTTATCAAAAATTACCTAGACTCTACAATAAACCACTCTTACTAAAACACCAGAATCATCTTATTAGCACCCTTCACAACTTACACTTAAAATAAGAATGAGTTTATAATGCAGAAAATGAGCCCTTTTTAAAACATCTATTTTGATGGATAAATTGTGAGAGAGATTATGGGAATATTGTCTCGACCGAAATCACCGAATGACAAGATAGCTCAAGGTAATTTTCCATAAATGGATTTATTTTATCATTTGATTCCATTACTTAACAGTCATTTCTTTCCCACACAAACACCTTCCTTATGGGTGCCAGCAAGAAGTTGAGTCCACCTTTTGGGAAAAAAGTGGATGTGTTTTTCGTATTTTTCAAATTTGCAGTCAATTGATGTCAAAATTTCAGGCACTTAGAGATTGAATCTCAGAAAAATCCACTAATAGAAAATGTAGCGCTTGGAGTCTAGTTTTCAATTATGTAATTTTTTTGTAATACCCACATGGTAAAAAATATATTTTAATAGGCATGTTTAGAAACCCCTTTTCAAAATATCTGTTTCAGGACCATACCACACACGTGTACGACCACCCTATTTTGAAGTCAATAAATGAATTTTTTAAATCCTTCTAGGGAAAGGTAGCTAACACATCAAAGATTGGTCAGAATATTTCTGATTTTTTTTAATTGAATATTTTTTTTTATTCATTTTTAATTGAGTATAAAGTACATTTTCAAAACCTCTGGTGTACGACCACCATAATTTAATGAAAATTTCACTTTTTTGGATTTTCTTTTTTTAATCTTGAAGGAAGTTCTATGTAGATTGGTCACATATAATTCCTTTTTTCAAAAACCTAAAATAAAAAAAGTTATTAAAATTTTAGTTAACCTTACTATTTCAACTTTAGGTACCAATTTGGCGTAATAATTATTGGAAAAATACTAAAATTTGTCATATAATTATAAAAATTATATTTTTATAATCCGTACAATATGAACTGAAATGGGTTTTCATTTCATCTAAAATTTCATTTAGGTTGACCTCCGAAAAATCATGACAAGGCGCAAATTTTATTTTTAAATGCCTTAGTCATTTTTTTGCACGACCAAGCACAAGCTTGGTGGGACCAAGCCTGTCCCAAACCAAAAACCAAGGTAGAGGTACAGTCCCCACTCCTAGTTTTCAGAAACGGGCACTGGTTATTTAAAATTCAAAAAATGGGTGCCCGTTTTGTTTTGGACCGTTGAAACTGAAACGGGCACCCATTTTATAAAAGGGGCACGCGTTTCATAAACAGGCACCTGTTTCATTTAAATAATGGGTGCCCATTTCTGAAAGATCCATTAGAGACAAAAAATAGTTTTGTGGGCCTGCTCTCAATGATTGATGATTATTCAATCATTTGTATGAAATATTCATGTTGCAGAAAGAATATTCTCTTTTCTTGTCTTGTTTTGGATCTGACAAAGAGGTTATATTCATTTGAATTCAAATTTTGGTGCAAACATGGAATCAAACAAATGTAGAAAGAGGCAAAGAAAGGTTCTGACAGCTGACGACATTGCAGCAAATAGAGAGAAAGAGGCAAAATGACAACGAGAAAGAAGAGCAAGAATTTGAAACCTTGATAATTTTGGAGCATCGAGTTCAACAATTTGTTCAGAAGATGAGAAAAATGAGGACACCATGATGGATGCAGAGGTTGAAGAAGATTTTGAAATAGGAGAAAATTTAGGTGCATTTTCTAATCAAGTGTTGGATACAGGTATGTCTTCACAACCAAATGAGACTTATTGTGATAAAGAACTTGATATTTTTGAATTAGCGGGTTACTCTTTAAATAATTTAGATTTTCTTCCTGAAAATAGAGTAACTAATTTTATTTCACATCAAACACACCAAATCAGTAATGTTAATCATAATGATAAAGGAACTGATAGTCAAACTCCAATTGAAACTGAAATTCAAACCCCAATTGAAATTGTCAATCAAACGATAAATTTTAAGATCAACAATGTGGATGTAGACATACAAAAACCAATTCAGAAATAAACCCCTTTGGATGATAATGAAATGGATGAACAATTTCAAATTAAAAGTGATGTGCAAGACAATCTGGATGGTTTGGTTTCATGGAGACAGATTAGGACATACACGAGTAGATTATTTAGATAATTTTTTTATAATAAAGAATTTGGGTTTCAATGTCAATTAATGTTACAACTAATTAAAATGACTAAAATGAGAAAAGTGACGAAGAGGTTAGCCATTTATGTGAAATCTAAGAAGAATGATGAGTCTCTAAAATAAGTTGTATCAACTGTTACTAGTGCCTTTGACACAATCGGAAATAAAAGTCATTCTAAAGATAGGAATGCGGCACGACAAGCAGTAACAATGGCTTTAGTAAACAAAACTACTTGTGATAAAAGAATGATGAAAAAAATAAGTGGATATCTTAATATTCATCGTAAAACTTTAGCAAGAGTTGTAAAGAGAAGAGTTAACTTTGAAAGTGATCTAGTGAACCATTTTTGGAGCTTTAGTGGTAGACTCCCAAGATCTAACATGAAACTTACTAGTGAAGTCAAAACTTTGATTGAAAATTTTGGGCACGATAATACAAGAGTGTCACCTAATGCTAGAGATGTTCTTAAATTAAGAGTCAGCTCAAAATTTTTTGATCCACATCCAAAAATACATTTGGATATGACTCAAACTGAATTGTATAAAAAATTTGTGGATGTTAAGGTGTTAACTATTTCTATTAGTCAAAGATCTTTTGAAAAATGTAAACCATGGTATGTCAGGATTAACAAGGAAAGAGTAATGTGTTGTTGCAAAATTCTTGTTCAATTTTGTTATCATTATGTTGTATTTTGATCTATACGTCTTACCATGCATACTAATGAAATGTTGCAAGAATGTGGTATAAATATAGTACCTCAAACTGTAAAAGAATTTATATCAGGTTTGTTTTGTAACCCACCTAATGAGCATGTTTTTTTTTTGAATGCATGTATTTTTGGTGTATGTGATGTATGTGGCAATCTTGCATTTTTAGATGAAGGTTTGCATGAAAATATTTCAATTGATTTCGGTAATCAATTAGTTGATGTAAAATGATTTAAAATTATTGAGTATCCATTGAAGGATGGAAAGGTTAGAAAATGTTGCGAGCTAATTACTAAAAAAGTTAGTGTTCATGCATTTATGAATGAATTCAAGAATAAGGTTGTACCTAAATATGTGAAACACTCCCAAAATTCTAGATGGCTTGATGGACAATTTCTCATATCCAAGAATACATTTCCAATTGGTAGTATACTTTGAGTCGTTGACTTTGCAGACAACTACACACTTGCACCACAAGATGAGATCCAACCACAATATTATAATTCAGTGCAAGTAACAATGTTTGTTCATATCATCTATAGGCATGCACCTAATAGTAAAGAGGATGATCAAAATTTTTTGAGAGAGTATCATTTCTATATAAGTGATAATAAATTGCATTCATCAGAGTTTGTCCAGTATTTCTTTAAGAAATTTTATGAGAATTTAAGGGAGAGAGAAATTCATATAACACAACATTTAATATGGTTAGATAATTGCACAGGGCAATTTAAGAATGCTAGAATGTTTTATTGGTTGAGTAGGACACATAAGAAAAGTAATGTCCAACATATTTGGAGTTTTTTTGAGGCTGGACATGGTAAAGGAGAACATGATGGTGTCGGTGCATGTGTTAAGAGAGCCTTGTGTAGAGAGTAACTCAAATTTGAGGAAAATACAAAATGTAAAGATGCATGTGCAATTGTTGAGTGGTGTAAAACAAGTTTGTCTACAGGATCAAGTAAAAAATCTACAATCAGGCATTTTTTCTAGCTAGTTGAAGAGAATTATATCCTTTCAAGACATGATTGTGACACAATCAGTGGGTGTTCTAAATGACATTCATTTATGAGTTCTAATTCTAACACTTGGACTATATGCACTAGGGATCTTGCATGTTTTTGTCAATTTTGTGTTGCAGGTGAATGGGAAGAATGCGAGAATATGGAATGGTTTGAAGAATGGCAACAAAAATCCTTAACACATTCAAGATGATGTAAGAAATGAAGACCTAAATCATGCATTTGCATCAGAAGATTATGCTCATGTTTCAGACCTCATAGAACCTAGTAATTTCATTCAATTTCTTGTAAAAATGTAAACTATATTATTAATTTATGTCATCTAATTTACTATTGTATTAGAATTATATGTCTAAGAAATTTAATTTGTACATGTACTTAATTTTGTTTGGCAGGACATGTGTACGTTGTTGTTGCACCTGAGGATAATGAAGAGCAGACTGATTATTGGCTAGATCGATGTGTACAACCTAAGAAAAAGTTGATATGTCATGAAGTAGATGATGATGGTTTTGAATATCCAATTGGGTCTATTGTGGTTTTTGGTACATGGCTACGCAAATACCTAACAAGAAGGAATGGTTTGCCAGCTTTTGAAGACTACCAATCAGAAAAGAAGATTATACATTTTTCTCATTTGGTAGTGGCAACAAATATCAAATTGGAAAGATACAAAGGGAAACCTGCAAATAAAATATTATGGACACTTTCAATGGAAGACCATGACGCAATCATAGATGCATTGCAAAAAAGAGAGGATGCTGATGGGACATTAGGTTATATCAAATTTATACATGTAATTTTTTGTTAATTATTATATTTTTATATGTAGAATTTTTTCAAATTACAATTTATATTTAATTTAATTACAATTGAATTTAGTTATTCAATTTACTATTTATAATTTAAATCAATTCCTCTTGTCAATTACATGAAGAAATAACTACTATTAATGATAAGATTATGTAA
>MU225347.1:841465-859479 GCA_018584345.1 Thuja plicata
TGTGTGTGTGTGTGTGTGTGTGTGTGTGTGTGTGTGTGATTTTTAGTCTAATATGAAACATATTAGCATGTAATTTACGTTAGAATTCATAGAATTCAACCACCAAGATCCACTGTATGCAAGAAACATGTTCCAAAAGCAAAGATTGGATACAAAACTCAGAATTATCTAAAAGATAAAATATTCATTCAGAGAGGGAATGATGAAATACAAATAGATCAATCCTTATAAAGGAGACCAAACACCAGAAGGTGGAGAAACCTAGGTTGCATGATAATAATTAATAAAGAATTAATTATCATATGCGTAAAGTTTAGCTTAAGTAAACTAGAGATAATAAGTGACTTTAATAATTAAATCAAATGATTTAATTAATAAGAGATTTAACTTATTACTCTATAATCCCCCTTAAGATAGACTTAGGGAAAAGTTAAAACCTAGAAACAACTACTAAAAGAAGGAAAATTGGGTCCCGAGAACAAGGCTTGATTAGGTACCTAATCACAACTAAATCTCTGTAAAGTGGAGAAATATAGAAATCGAGGTTACCCCTCCCTAGGAGAGATATTCCTAGAACTGCCCTGAAGACCTTCAAAAATGTAGTTTATAGAGACATAAAAAATATGGAAAAATTAGATTTTGGTATTTCCCAATTCCATCCTGATTAGTCGGTTCTTATGTCATCTTTTGAAATCATGTGTCCCAAAATATTTCCTTCTTCAACAAACAAAACTGATTTTTTTAAGATTTAGAGATATATTGTGTTCTCTACAACTTTGTAGCACTACATGAAATTCTCTAAGGTGATGCTTCTGATGCCTCAAAAATATTGTGAGATCATCAAGGTATGTTACTATGATTTTATTCCTCAAGCATCAGAAGGAGGAGTTCATAGCTCTCTGAAATGTCCCTCTGACATTGACTAGACCAAATGACATTCGAATATAAGCATAAGTTCCCCAAATAGTTATGAAGGTTTTCTTTTGCTGGTCCTCTTCTGCCATGCTTATTTGATTGTAACATGAAAAACTGTCTAACATGGACATCATCTTAGAGCCGGCTACTACTTGAAGAACATGTTTCATCGCAGGAAGAGCATAATTATCTTTAAGGCTAGCTTTGTTGAGGTTCTAAAAATCCACAAAGATTCTAATTTTTCTATTTTTTCTTGTGCACTGGAGAAATATTAACTATCCACGTAGACTGATGAATTGGATAGCTTTTTCTTGCCTTTACCATTTTCTCCACTTCCTTTATTATTGCTTCTGAGACTTTGAGGTTGTATTTTCTCAACTTCTTTTGGAAAGGTGTCACATCTATCTTCAAAGGAATATGATGTTTAAAATGATGATATCTTAAATTCTTGAGTTCTTCATATCCCCAAGCGAACATGTCTTTATAATTGAGAAGCATTTCCTTTAGTTTATCCCTCTCAAAAGGGAAACAAATTTTTCCCACCATAATCCATTTGGGTTCAAGGTTAGTGCCCACATAAGTTTTTCTATATTCTCTAGAGGCTTTAGAATGTATAGGCCTTTTTTTGACTAAATTGTCATCTCTATTTGAAAAAAAATGTTCTAATGAGATTAGACCTTTCAGAATCTTATTCCCCTTTAGCTGAAGTAAATCATCCTCATCATTCATATCAGAACATATCCTTGCAACAATTATCATAACCTTCAAAATATAAATATGAGAAGCATCAAGCATAAGGTAAGAGCTGTTCAATTTGATGGTCATTATTGAAAACCTGCTAGTGGTTGACATTATCTGGGATGCTCAGTCGGTAAATGATTTCCACTCTATAGGTGTCTGTATTGAAATTTGTATGTGTAAGAACGAGAGATACTGACACCGCCAATAATCTACCCTAGTATTAATAATCGTAGGGATAACATCTATGTAGAATTGTTCAAAAAGAACTAAATTTTCCTCATAGATGATTTCTTTAGTGTTTCAATCTAGAATTCCTCAGTGTATATCAGTTTTGAACTTGGTTCACAATGATTTTAGCATCCCATTTTGTAATCAGCTACTTGATCCCTTTGTGTTTCACCTCCTGCAAGCCAAGAAACAATGCTTCATATTCAATGGTATTATTAGTATTTTTAAAATAAGGCTTCAAGGAAAAAGGAAAACACTCCCCTAATGGAGATATCAAAACCACACCAACTCCTGAACCAGCATTAGAAGAAGTCATGTCAAACTCCATTCTCCATATTCTAGAACTCTCAACACTTGAACTTACAGAAGATTCATTTTCATTTCCTGACATGATAACATAGTTCCTAAACTGACATTCCTGATACAAAATCTGGGGTTTAGTGTCCTCTAATGGGAAAATAGTATAATTTTTTTAGGTTTCAGGATCAAGTCTTATCTTAGTTTTGCCTACAGGTATGAGGGCTTCAGACCAGTCCATTTTAATTTCACTTCCCATATCTTAATAGAAGGTTCTACTGAGCAACGTACCATATCTTGCTGGAATATTTGCGATGATAATGGTCAATTTCACCCTTTTATTAGGGAAAGAAGCCATAATTGCTTGTGCATCCCTTATTTGACCAATGAGAGGTACTTGTTTACTGTCCATTGAATAACACCTACCAAAATTTTTGGTGAGAGTAATCCCTAAATATTTTGCAATTGGTGAGGGTATAATATTATTCGAGGCTCTTGAATCTATTATGCAATTGCTCAATTTCATACCATTTAGTAGCAAGGACACATAAAATGAATTTTTCTTGTGTTCCCCCTAATCAACCTTTAATAGTTGCAAGATTTTGGGAATCTCAGGTATCTTAGGAGAATCCTCAGACATAAAGATGGGGGTACTAGTAAGAGGTATAGTTTCTTCAAAATTATTGGTCTGAGAAGTTGAACCAATTTCACCTTTGATATATTTGACCAACTTATCTAATTATTTAGGATTTGACTTCAAGTATTCGACAGTAGAGATGGTTACTGTAGATGTTTTACAAAAATCTATGATATCAAATGAGGGAGGAGGGGCAGTACTTACTGTATTTCTTTGCTGAATTTTAACATCATTTCCCACTTTCATATCAGGAGAATCCATGCTTTTGATCTACTCTTTCCTTTTGGACGTCACATTTGGTGTGCTGCTTCAGGGTGAAAATTTAGGAGTCCACTAATTTCTAGTCAAATCCTACAAGTAGGATAATTTAAAGTAGTGAGAATATCCATGTTTTCCTCATCATCAGTCTTGTACTCCAAATAGTATGCACCATGACTCCCTGATCCTTTAGGATTTTCTTCTTCTAGATGTACCTCTCCAAGTTCATCTCTTGTAGAATTTATTTGTAAGCATCTTAACCAATCTAGATGGGTAGCTTTTTCATGATCGGAGGTCAAATGAAAAGAGCTCATGGTTTCTTTACCTGGTGCAACTTCAATTTTTTTGCAGGGTTGTGGATACGTTATATTTTTACCATGAGATGAATTGTACTGCTTATGACCCATGTCTTCATATGGATTCTAGTAAGTGGGGTTAAGTTGTCTCTTCCTTTTTAGAGTAATCATGTCATTCACCAACCTTTAGACAACTGGATCAGTAGCAATGGATGATGAAGTACCTGGATTTTTCCTATCTCTTTTCTATTTATCGACCGTAACGAGCACATCTTCAAGTTGAATAAATGACCTCTAAGATTATGCCCAATCTGGAACTCCATCTTTTTGTAGATGATTTAACTTACATCCAAGGCATGACATTAAGAAAGAAACCATTTTGATTTTTTAGCATTCGGTCTTGAGGCATTAGGAATTCTTTGTAGGATCTTGTTAAAATTAGCTACAAAATCCCTCATGGGTTCATGTATTTCCTTTTTCAATTATGTCAGTTGTAGTAAAAGGGTTTATTTATCCCCAACTGTCTTGAACCTAGTTTTGAAAGGTTTTACCATGTCTGCCCAATCATGAATGGAAGCTCTAGGAAGATGATGGAACCAATTTGTCACGCCCTCAGTGAGAGTTTGAAAAAATAACCTTATAGCCACATCTTGAGATGGTACATTTATTATACCACATGAAGAATGGAAAACACTCATATGATTATCAATGTTGATCTTTCCATCACCGTTGAATTTAGGCAGTATGTCACAAGCTCCTTTAGGTAATGTGCCAAGATTTGCACCAAGATCTATAGGACAAGCATGGTTTCCCCATGGTTAAGCCATAATACATAGAATTTCATTTAAGGGTTGTAAGATAATGACAAGGGGGTGAGAGCACTAGGGGAGATCAAAGCTTGAAAATTTGAGGATGTTTGTGTGGTTCGAGGTGGGGAAGAAGGTATGCTACCGGATTGGATTTTCATTATTATCCTTAGGGTATGTTTAGAATCAAAATTCATTTGTTTTAGCATTTTGAAATCTTTATCCACCAACCCTCTACTCTTATCAGTTTTGGTGTACTTTTTTCTACCATATTGATAGTTGAATATTTTTCAAAGAAAATCCTCTTACACACAGGCTATTCTAATCATGACCACTACTTCTTGTGCAACTATAACTCCTCTAAGTTGTTCTCCAATCTCTTCTTCTTTAAGAACCCTTTTAACCTAAAGATATTGCTGGTTATTATGTCAGAAATGCCTAGCTAGAGCATTCAAATCAAAAATCAAATCTTCTTGAGTGTCGGCAAAACCAAGATTTAGTTGAAGCACCGGTAATACACCATCAATAGGTAAAACCATATTCTTGAGTATGAACACTCAAATATTAAAGCACCAGTTAGTCACTTCTTCAACTTCCACAGTAGAGTCACCAAATATCTGTTGGCGAACAAATTTGTCTTCTTGATATTCAATTATTAATAACCTCTATTGTACCCTAAATTTGAAGATCAAATTGGTTCACAACTGTTGGGTAGACTTAATTATTGGCCTCCCTCCAAATTTATTAAGGTATAATGCCCTCATTGGATATGCAATAAATCTCTAAACTACAATATATGTGTTTTGTTTAATGTGAAAACAAGATAAAGGATAACACCATTCATTCTTAGATGAGATTCCATTTACTAAATGATCAAATTAGAATGAAAGAATCAAGAAGATAACAAAGCCCTTCAAGAATTTGAGTTATTTCTAAATTTCTATATTAAAAGATAATAGCAATACCAAATCTCATCAAACAATTATCTCACAAGATCAGAACAACTCATGGAAAGAAAAACATTCCCAAAGTAATGTTTCATAATTCAACCATAAATAACACAGATTCAAATTGAATTCATAGAACTAACGAGTATTGCATTGATTCAAAGTTAAATCACAAAAATATCTTTCAAAATAATAGATGTAGATTCAGTTTCTAGTATAATCATCAAGGAGAAAACTACTGCACTGTATCTACTAGAAACGAGTAAAATAGTCATGTCCTTTCTTCCCTCTTTTTTCTAAACCCTAAAACTCTTTCATTGATCAAAATATATAGTTTTCAATGTTAATGGGGTCTCTCTAAAAACTCGACCCCATTAACGGGTAACTAGAGTAGATTAAAGTAACAGAAGAGGTTTAAAAAGGAGACATGTTTACCGAGTTCAAAGCAATGAAAAGAAAAATAAAAAGGAAAGAATGCTATGCATGGGAACTTTTATTTTCATCTTCATATTGATTATCATTATTAGTCACTCCACATGTCAGCTTCCAGCCATGATAGATGCCTATGATCTCTTGTTCTACGATGTGGCTTGGATTCCTCAAGATTAGCAACCAAATCTTCCACATCTTGTGATCCCATTTCATCTTCGTTATTTGTTTTGTATATCCTGGCAAATGCTCCATGCAGAGAATCGACATAGCCTCAACTTGGGTTAGCTTTGTGAGATCTATAAAGCATCAACATCATTGAAAATTTCATAACATTTTTGTAAGAAACCATTCCCTTTCTTTAGTATGCTATCCACCCATTCATCCATGGCTGCTTCTACAGCCTTACTACACTGAATTTGGTTCATCAGTCTTCGATTGTCTTGATAATTAGGATTAAAGCATTGACAAGCTTGAACCATGGGAAAGACATCACCGCTAACTAAAGAATTAATGTATTCTACCATAGTATTAATTATCTGTTTCAACTCTCTTTTCTCTTTGGCATCCTCTTGTGATTGAGCAAGCATATGTTGAGAAGACTTCTCTAACCAATTTTCCTTGGTTTCCTGATTCAATATGCCTAAACACATTTTGTAACTTCAAAATATTCGATGTTTAGGTCTGTAGATCTTCCTTTGGGATTATACATGGTGATCTAAGCTCTAACTTCCCTGGATTGAACATCTGTAACTAACTGAGCAGTAATTTCATTCTTTTAGTCTATGGATTTTTGGCATAATATTTGTTCACCGTATCCTTAATAGGTATGGAAACTTGTACAAGGATCGTTTTCTTATTTACTGAACTTTTCATCAAATTGGGTATTGATGGAGGTAATTCAATCTTCTCTACATCCTTTTTTGGCGTACTCATGGTATCGATGACCTATGATATGTTGTCAAAAATTGACCGTACTTGTGATTCATTACCCATTAGACCTATGCCATGTTCTTTTTCAACATCAAGATTTACTTGAACTGATCTCTTAGAGGACACATTATCTTTCTTTGAGAGCTCAGTCTTGGACCTTGTCCTTTGTACAATAGACAGACTTCCAAGTAGTTCAGAAATTAAATTCTTTGAAATCCTTTTACACCCTGCAGGAGCAATGGAAAAGATAATATCAACGTCAGGGGAAGAAGGAACTTCTAGAGTTGAATCTTTAGATTGAACATGAAGTGAGACAATCCCTTCTTTATGTTGAAGCCATATTTTGGTCAATTAAATGACACAAATGGCTATTTGTGTGATGTCATCTTAGATTTTGGTTCATACCAATTGATTGAAGGTAAGGGCCTTTCTGGTTATTTCGAGTACTCAGGTTCAAAAATCCCCAAATCATCTTCGTAGACTCCTTTAATGTATAATTTCAAATGATATGTGGTGATTTGTGTCAACAACCACCAGGAATTCTATTTCTCTTAAACTTCCCTTTCATTTAAACAATCTTCCCTATAATCTTCCAGGTGAGACAAAGGTTTAAAATGACCCTCCATCTCCAATAATTTCCTAACAAATTCCTTATTATCAAAATCATTTCTCTCATGGTAGAATTTGAAATCAAACCCACACAAATCTACTCCAATAATTATAGCATCCTCTATGTACTCTTACATGAGAGCCTTCCAGGTTCAAGAGGAAAAAACTATTCCATTTGTCGTCAAGCAAATATTTCTTTATTACCACCACATGCTATCGGCAATCTCAGCTAATACAAAGAATTCTAAGGAAAACCTATCTAATTTCAAGGGTTCTTCATCAAAACCACCTACCCAATGGTAGGTGAACCTAGGAAATTGAATAAATACACTACCATAAATTTTAGCCAACAACAAGGCCTCAGGTGAAAACCTCTTTTCTTTCATCCCAGCTAGTTCAAAATACATTTTACCAGAGAACACATCATGAACCTTCTTGTAGTCAGTCAAAACTTGATTTCTCTATAGCAGTGGACAATAGTCATATATAAGGGCATTCTAATCCTAGGGTTCATGAGATAAGGATGAGAGATCTTGGGTACAAGCCAAAAAATATACAAGGTAGGAATACATAAATAAATCTTTCTTAATATTTTATGTTAACTTTAGCTTCTCTCTCATGGAACTAGCTATGATCTTGATGCATTCCAAGTACTATTTTTCCCACCAAAATGATGTCAATGAAATGATACATCCAATATTTAAACAAGAAAGCCTCAGGTGAACCCCTGACTCTATGCAACATAACTACTAGGTCATGGACATGGGATTTCATATGAATTTTACTCAAACCCTTGGGAATATGACACGTACCTTTATAATATGTTTCCGTCCAATTGCGAGAAATATATGAGTGGTTTTACTTAGGGGCCTCTCTAAACTTAGCATATGATTTAGTGGGAGTAAAATCAAGAAAAGGTTCATTAGGTATTTTGAAAACAGACATCATAGTATCTCTGGTAATTGGAAGAAGTAATTTACCATCATTATCCTTAATACATCGGGCTTTAATATCATATTTATTTATGCATTCTTGGATCAACTCAAGAGTTATAATAGCTTGAGGAAAAGTCATAGCTTATAGTAAACCACTATCTAGGATTTTAGTTACATGCTCTATCCCAACATTTTACTGTAATTTAGTACATATTCCCTCTACATTGACCCATTTAAAATATGTATCCGACAAAAAGGGAACCATGTAGCTCAAATTGACACTATTTCCAAAGAAATGAAGAGAACATTTCATATCCACAACCACACACCAGGACCAAGTTTGCAGAGAAACTTTTTGGAAATTAAAAATTGCACAAGGAGATTTATTAAAAATTACCTTGACTCCACAATAAACTATTAGGATTGGATAATACTGAGAGGGGGTGAATCAGTATTATAAAAGTTGATTAAATTCTTCAACCACTTGAACATTAACCATACAATTGCAGTAAAGGAAAGATCATAAACAAATAACACAGAACTCATAACACCATGATTTGTTTATGAGGAAACCCTGGCCAAGGGAAAACCCCAGTGGGGATGATACCCACAAGCATTTACTAAAGTATAATGTCCTAGTAAGGAGACCTAGCACTGTTAGGAGCTGAATATTACATAGTACATTTCCTTGTTAGAGGAATAACAAACTTGTTAAAGGTTCACAAAACCCTATTAGGGGCCAATGAGCTTATAGCTCTTATAATGTAAATCTATTACAAAAGGTTCTCAGTGATGAACAAAAACAAGCATCACAAATGCTTTGATAGTTCCTTTATAGCTCTGCCATTCTCTACTCTACCATTTGCATGTCTACTCTGCATATCCTTCACTTGCTCACAACACCCAATCTTTACCAAAAAGATCTTACATATATATCTTTTTAACTTTACAAAGTCGGCTCTCAGAATAAATATTACAAACAGTACTTAGTCAGCTTTCAATACAAAATACAATTAATATAGTAAACATTATATATATAGTTGGCACTCTTGCATAGTCAAAGTGTAGGCTATCAACAACAAAAATATGTCTTTGATTTCCTGGGGTCCAAGTCTTGCTCCTTTATTCTTCGCTGTTGTCCAACTGCTCTGTATCGCTATTCTATGTTGTCTGTCAGTCTTCAAATCTTCATAACTCTTCGTACAGTTATCTAAACCAAATCAATCTTAGGTGTATGCAATAAATACTCTATACTATCTTCCACTAATCTCGCATGCCTAATTCATCGATCTTTGTCTTCAAAATCCAAAACAATATTGTATATCTCCCTTTGGCATTGATGGCAACACTTAACTAAAAAAGGTACTAAGTGTTCCAACAAAACAAAACTGTCTCCACTTCTTCTCCTCATCTTTTTCATTTTCTTTTCTTTCTATATATATATATATATATATATATAGTTCTCTCATCTCTTCTTCATTAATTTTTTTGTTCTCTCTTCTCTTCTCTCCCTTTGACAACAATGACAAAGGTGCATACAAATAAGTATCACTTCTTGATCAAAAGTTTTAGAATGTCTTGGAAGGAATCTTCCAAAATCTTCACTTCAGAGCTCCATGTCTTAAACAAAATATGACTTATATGAATCAATCCATTCAATGCAAAAGATGTAGTTCCAACATTCTTCAAGTCTGTGGGTAAGCCTTTAGCCAATGAATCTGTAGTATTTTCTAAATCTGTCAGATGTGCCTCAAGTATTGATAGCTTCAGAGTAATGAAGTTCCTTAGTAAATTGAATCTATTTAGTATTCTCTCCTTCTCATTCTCCAATACCCTGATCTTAGCCAATATCTTTGTCACTTTTATGCTTAACTCTATAGTGGTCTATGAAGATGTTTCACAACCATCCATTAACCTATTCAAAGTTTCCCTTTCCTTGGCAATAATATCTTCAACATTCTGAATGTGTCCTTTGTGCTATCATCCATTCCCAATTGTGTAGGTAAATCTATCTTAGGAGGTTGGGGTTTGACCAAAGTAGTTCTCAACAGTATCTTCTCAAGTTCCTTCTGAGTTTCCTTAGTGAATTCATCATATTTCCTCCCCATTATCTTTAGTAATCTTGTCTTTGTCCTCAACAGGGGTTTCAATTCTTTGACTATAGTATCTCTCTCTTGTACAGATAACACAGGTAACATGTCATCAATCTCTTTGTTTCTAATATGATCATCTTCAACTTGTGCAAAACATTTTCTGCTTTCCAATTTTGTATATAAATATGAGGGTATGCTTCCTTCAACTTCCAAAAGTGTCTTCTTGAAACTAAGCATGTGTTCTATTACAATGTCTTCAATTTTCAGTGTTTCTGCTTCTTCATATCCATCATAATATTTATCAATTGAAACCAATTTTCCTTGTTCAATTTCTCTTTTATCCATCATTTTTATGTCAGGTTTCCATGCTTTATTTTTTTCAGTTCTCTTCTCTTCTTCCTCAGTTGTGCTCATCTCTTTTGTTTGCATACTAGATTTAGTTACTCTAGAATTAACTTCCTTCTCTTGTTCTGACTGCTGCTATGGTGGAGGTGTGTTATCGACCATAATTACTTTAGGGGTGGAAGGGGCATTAGTGCTTCCACTATCTACTCCAAGGGATATATCTACCATCTTCTTCTTCATATCTTTCAGTTCTTCCTCAGATAAATTAGCCTTTACTCCACAGTCATGAATAAGATTAGCAATCTTTCTCTTCCTCTTTCCTCTATATAGTTCTTCTCTTACCTTCTCTGACTTCTCCTCATATGTTCCCCATCTCTCTTCTGATGTATCAACTTCTGACGCAAGAATATGTTTTACTTGCATGGTGAGTACTTCAGAACTCACTTCATAACCCATAGGATAACACCATTTCTTTCTAGGGGTCACTGCCTCAAAATATACATAGTTTGTTTCAACCATAAAAAAAATTGTGTCCTTGTACTTCTCAACAATGTCCTCATGTAGTCTGTATCTACTCTTCATCTTTCTTTGTAAAATTTTGATCATTGCAAACAATTCTCCATGTACCCAAGTAGTGTTTTGTCTTTTGTAGCTCTGTGAGATTAGTATAACAGTAGGAACTCTAGTTTTCCAGCCACTAGGGTGTAGACCAAGAAAGTTATGTTCAAATGAATGAACATGTGTACCAATAATGATCCAAATCTGAAGGTTTTCATTCTGTCTTTCTTTACAAGTTTAACATTCTCAAGGAATTGTTGTGTCAATACCTCGCATAGTTTGTACTGTGTGTTTTCTTTTACCATTCTCCATGCTAGCATAATAACTCCAGCTAATACTGAATTACGTCTGTTGTTGTAGAAAAATTTGTAACCAAGTATCATTGCAATCAACCTTACATCTTGTTGAAAAATATCATTTATTGTCTGGTCGGCAGCTGAATTTCACGATCAAAATATACAAGTCGGCTGATGATGCACTCTTAGATATATGATCCATAATGTTGGCTCAACATATTCCCAAGCTCACATGAGCTCACTACATGATTTTCAGGGCAGGATAAATTCTGATGTGTTGCATTTAATGCTCCACTAAGGCCATGATCGGTCGATTAGGTCGAGTCTGTCTTGCTACCTTCAGGAAAAGATCCAGTAGCCTCTACTGA
The DNA here is from genome assembly GCA_018584345.1 of Thuja plicata. Lineage (NCBI taxonomy): Eukaryota > Viridiplantae > Streptophyta > Pinopsida > Cupressales > Cupressaceae > Thuja > Thuja plicata. The sequence goes on from MU225347.1 coordinate 853,157, forward strand.
CTCTCCCTTAACTGATGTCTCACTAGTTTCTTTAATCTTCCATATCTTGCCACTATTTTTGTCTTCTACTTTCTTAAAACAATTTTCAAAATCATTCTTCACATCTGCAATAGTCTTGCCAGTATCATTTCCATTCTTTTATGAATTCATAGGGGGTGGTGTTCTTCTGTTATCTACTCCATTATACCTGCAAAACTTTGCTATATGTCTTGGATTATTGCATTTGTAACATATAGGTGGTCTTCTCTCTTGATTAACTTGCAACTTACAGTACTTCGCAATGTGCCCAATGTTATTACATTTGTAGCATGTAGGTTTCATTGTAGGTTCTCTTCCATTGTCTTTTCTATATCCATATTGATTAGGTCTTCTACATTCAGTCTTCTTGTGCCCATATCTATTACAGTTAAAACAAAAACCAAAAAAAGTTCTAAAAGGGTCATTACCTCTGCAGTCTCTCTTCATGCGTCCAAATATGTTGCAACCAAAGCATCTACCTTTGAAAGGTCTAATATGATCTTTAGGTTCTTCACTATATGATTTCTTAGCATCAATCTTCTAATCTAATTTCTCTTCCTGATTCTTTGAACATTCAGCTTCATTGAAGCCAATACCAGTCATGTCACCTTTAGGTTTCTGCTTGTCTAACTGTATGTTCATCAATCAAGTCACTGCTGGTGTGAAGTTTCTCAATATGTTTCTTTGCTTTAGCTAATTCACCTTTCACAATCTAATTGTATATATCCAGTTCCAATTATTTGTTCTTTTAGTTGTCAGCTTCATCTTTCATTTGATTCAATGCATTGTTCAAGGTTTCTTCAGCTTTCTTCTTAGCATCCTCATGTATCTGTATTTCTTTAGCCATATTCTTGTTCTCAAGCTTCAGAGTCTCAATCTCTTCTTTTAGTTGCTTAACCTGATTTGAATTGTCCTCATCTGAGTCTTCTTTTATCTCAACCACAAGATCTTCTCTCTGACTTCTGGAAAGTTCAAGTTGTTCTTTCAGTTTCTTTATGGATTTCTTAGCTCTTTGGAGGTTGAAATTCAATTCTCCATTTTTTTCTTTAGCATTGTCAAGATCTTCAAGTGCAACTTCAAAGTTCTCCTGCAAACCATTCAAATCAATTCTGATCTCCCTCAAACTGTTAGGCATTCTCTCCAAGGGCCAAAAGCTCTGATACCAATTGTTGGGATTGGATAATACTGAGAGGGGGGGTGAATCAGTATTATAAAAGTTAATTAAATTCTTCAACCACTTGAACATTAACCATACAATTGTAGTAAAGGAAAGAACATAAAAAAATAACACTGAACTCATAACACCATGATTTATTTACGAGGAAACCCTAGCCAAGGGAAAACCCCGATGGGGATGATACCCACAAGCATGTACTAAAGTATAATGTCCCTGTAAGGAGACCTAGTCCTATTAGGAGCTGAGTATTACATAGTACATTTCCCTGTTAGAGGAATAAAAACCCTATTAAAGGTTCACAACACCCTGTTAGGGGCCAATGAGCTTACAAATCTTACAATGTAAATCTATTACAAAAGGTTCTCAGTGATGAACAAAAACAAGCATCACAAATGCTTTGAGAATTCCTTTATAGCTCTGCCATTCTCTGCTCTGTCATTCGCATGTCATCTCTGCATATCCTTCACTTGCTCACAACACTCAATCTTTACCAAAAAGATCTTACATATATATCTTTTTAACTTTACAAAGTTGGCTCTTAGAATAAATATTACAAACAATACTAAGTCGGCCTTTAATACAAAATACAATTAATATAGTAAACATTAAATGTATAGTCAGCACTATTGCATAGTTAAAGTGTAGAATATCAACAACAAAAATATGTCTTCAATTTCCTGGGGTCCAAGTCTTGCTCATTTATTCTTCACAGCTGTCCAACTACTCTATATCATTGTTCTCTGCTGTTTTTCAATCTTCAAATGCTCATAACTCTCCGTACAGTTATCAAAAACCAAATCGATCTTAAGTGTATGCCAGAAATACTCCATACTATCTTCCACTAAGCTTGCATGCCTTAATTCATTGATCCCTATCTTTGACATCCAAAACAATATTGTATCTTTATTTCTATACTTAGATGATTTTGAGCATACCAAAACTTATCTTCAAAACAATCGATCTTAAACCTAGATGTGTTCCCATAAATGACAACCAAAAAGTGAATCACATTACCCAAATCGATCATTTGCCAACATAAACCACTCTTACTGAAACTTCAGAATCATCTGATTATTGCCTTTCACGGCTTACACTTAAAACAAGAATGAGTTTACAATGTAGAATGCGAACCCTTTTTAAAACATAAATTTTGATGGATAAATTATGAGAGAAAGATTATGGGAAGATTGTCTAGACCAAAATCACCATATGACAAGATAGCTCAAGGTAATTTTCCATAAATGGTTGTCTTTTATCCTTTGATTCCCTTACTTAACAATCATTGCTTTTCCACACAAATACCTTCCTTAGATTTATGCGTCTCACCTCACACTCCTATCCGCTTACATTCACATTTAATGATTTGTACAAGCAACATCTTTTCATGATTACCTAAACAAATATTTTCAAAACAACCCTTTATCACTGACATCATCAACGGTCATGTGAAAAACTCGCTTCTCTCTCAACTTCAAAAAAATTTATCAATTACCATCGTGCATGACATCTAGGCTCCCCCACTTGCTTTGCGTGAACCGTTTCCAAATGTTGAACAAGTTTGAACCACTTTGACCCATGTTCAAAGTGGTTCAAAAGGTACAAATTGGTTCAAATGTTCAAGGAGGTCCAAAAGGTACAAAAGTTCAAGACCTTCAAAACAAGAAGGATTTGATCAAAATAAAATGACTAAGGAGTCAGAATCAATTAGGGAAGCTTATGGACCAGAGACAAAGATTTTCTTGCAAAGGAAGGTCCAAGAAAATGGTTCGAAATAAAGTTTAAAAACCAAACACATGGCGACTCTAAAAAACACTTGAACTAACATTATCGTACAGATATTAAAGAGGTACCAATCTATGTGAGAAGTCTTAAGAGTCTCATTTTTCTAGATCTATCTTCATGGATGTTTGAAAAGGATCCCTTTGTGGATAAGTGAATTTAAATGTCTCCAATGTTTGTACATAAAATATTATTGGGGAGATCTTGAAGAAATTCTAACACTTTTTTATTTTTGATATGCTTAAGGGGAACTAATATTTCCATTTAGTTAATGTCTATAATAAAATATGCACCAATCTTTCCTTGATACTCATGGAGTAATAGATATACAATGTCAAATTAGTAAAGGCAAAAGATGCACCCCAAGAGTTATTATGTTAGTCTAAACAAGTGGACGATTTGCAAGACATGGTTGGAAAGCATAGTGGCTTTCCTTTATCTTTATAAGTTTTAGTGGGACAACTCCAAAATGAATGTGATCTAAGGAAATGGAAGAACGAATTAGAGAAGACGCAAATCTGGTGGAGAGGGTTTCCTTGGATTGAATGGTAGCAGCTCTCAATGCCTTTGAATAGTCCATTGAAAATGCAACTATTTTTTTTTTTTTTTTTTTAAATATTGGTTTTTTTTAGCGTTTATCGATTTCTCAAGCCAGTCGATCTGATTGAAATAGAGAACGTACATCTATCAATATTCTAGTTTAACATATAGTGTCACAAAATATGTGTAACTATGTCGTGCAGAAAAATAAAGCAATAAACGACGACAGGAAAATCTGCAAATAACAGTGATAGAAAAATAACTAAAAATATGGACGATCAAGATTTTCCCAATCATCTTGCATCCCCTTTTACTTAAATTAGGTCGTAGATGGAGAAACTTAGCTCATCCATCTCAGATAAAATCCAATCAAATTATGACTAAACATTTTTCAAAACCTAATAAATTAGATAATGCATATCTTATGTTTTTTCACCCATCTTCTTGGCAAACACAAGGGACGTCGAGTATAGAAAAATGGGGGATGTCGCATGTTTTTTATTCATGATTACTATGTTTTTATTTCTTATTGTTGATTCGACTATAGGAAAATCAAATGGAAAAGGGGACTTCTCTCTTGGGCTATGTTTCCACTAGTTAGTTGAAGAGGGAGTTGTATAACAAGCGTCAAGACCACGAATTCAATTAAAATTGTGCATACAAAGGAGATGGAGAGCTTAACAAGTACCCATACAAAGAGCTTAACAAGTACCCATACAAAGAGAAAGGAAAGGTAGAGTATGTTCACATCGTCTTCTATGAAGATGATGTTGAGTGATGTCATACCCTTTACCATTACCATGACATTTATGTTTAGGGTTTAACTTCCTCAAGGCTCATTTCATTCGCATCGCCATCACCATATTAGTGTTTTGGGGATTAATTTCGCCTTACAATTGTCATTTCCATTGGAGTTTCCATTTCTATTGCCAACACGATTATTGTGCAAGGTTTAGCTTTCCCATTTTTTATTTAATAGTTTTGATAGTACTAAGACTTTTGCATTAACTTTGAGGAGTATCGTTGAGATCAAATTCATAATTCGGTAACAACCTAATTTAAACTATGTTTTTTTTTTCAATACACCCTATTTTGGATTGTCTTTCCCCTTACCATAATAATGATATCGATTTTTTTTATCATGCCAAGACTATATAATAACTCTTGGCACTCTGGTTCAGTTTGAATTTCGAATTCAGTTTGTTATTGTCTGGGTTATTTTGACAGGCTATGTATTCCAAAATGTGAATTGTTTCTATTCTTCTGGTAAGCATACTGGCTGTTGGTTGTGTTGGACTGTGTCAATTAATGAATTCACCATTCTACCTACATACTTATTAGTTTTGAAAGAAAATTTCATGAGATTAAAATGTTCATTATTAGGTACTTCATTCTTGATTTAAATTCTTCAGTTATCATATACCTATTTATTATATTAAGTTTTCAATTGTGTAGGTTTTTACTCAAATTCATTGACTCATGTTTCATGAGTAGAGGTCCACAAGTACCCATCTCTCATGAGAGTAAATGGAACACCTAACACTCATTACATCTAGGTGATTCTCATAGAGGTGCAACACCTAGACTTTCTAGGAGGTCACCCATCCTAGTACTAATCCCTAGATCAAGTACGCTTAATCAAAAAGTTTCCTCCAATGTTAATTGCAGTTTTCTTGCTATCTATTGCTATCATGATTCAACTGTGTAGCTTTTTACTCAAACTCGTTGACTCATGTTTCATGAGTAGAGTTTCGCAAGAACCCATCTCTCATGAGAATGAATGGAACACCTAGCGCTCATTACATCTAGGTGATGCTCATAGAGGTGAAGCACTATGACTTCCAAAGAGGTCACCTATCTGGGTACTACTTTAGGATGTTTGTTAAATTAAAGGATGTCTATAAGATATTACAGATCCTTATTGTTAGAGAACTAACGTAGAATGATCGAGTAGTAGATTAGGATGATCTATGTTATAAATTTAATGATTATGATTTGGAGATTCAAGGAGGCGAGGGAAACTAGCTAGAGATCTAATGGCATATTTCTCATTGCTTCCTATCGTATTAACTAGAGTTATGAGAGAATTTATTTAAATAGACCAAAGGTTGAATGGATTATCGAAAGGATGAGGATAGACTTTAGAGAGGATAAATATGGATGGCACTCGATTTACATGGGGATTCTATTGTCTCACCTCTATCATGATATGCATTAGGTGGTTTCATTTGATTGGGCAAGTATCACATTGGGGGTCACATTATTACATGCTTAGGCATAGGAGCACATTGCATTCCTTTCTTTCCAGCTAGAAGTTAGAGAAGATTATTGAAAGTTTTTAAAAGAAAACTTGCCTTTTTACATTGATAAATTTTTCTTTTAGCTTTTATTAAAGCTTCAAGTTATATGTTATTCTTTCAAAAAGCTTTAAAACTCTTTTGTGGAAACAAGAGTTTTAATTAAGAAGGAAATGATATATTAGATTTTTTTGTGAGATAAAGTTTTTCTTTGTAATTTGGATTATTTTTTTGTAATTAAGTGCATTATCGGTGGTAACCGACACTTATTTATCAAATAAAATAATAAGAAAAAAAAGATCTTTTTGTGTGTGGGTCCCATTTGAAGGGACGAGGAGAGTATTCATTTGTAGAGATTTGTCCTAAATTTTGTGCTGAGTACTTCGGTCATTGTGCATTTTTTTATGACAAATATGGTAGGCAATGTAATGTCTAATGTGTTGATTCCCGTCTTTGAAGGAGACAATTTTACATATTGGTGTACTAGAATGCAAACTCTACTCAAATCTAAG
>MU225348.1:14919-46638 GCA_018584345.1 Thuja plicata
TATCAGTGAATATCAGATAAAAAATGTGGGAATGTATCAACAGTATCAGAAGATCAGAATCAACATATATACATGCATCGAGTATCAGAATACAATAAATGATCACAACAGGATCAATATACAAAAATATCTAGAATCAATAGTCCCATGTATGACTACCACCCTCAGGGTAATCAGGATGAGGAGGAGGTGGTGCATCTCCTTGTGGTGGAGGAGATGGAAGAGGCATAGGGACCTCTGACTGTTGTGCTACAACTGAATACAATGGTGCCCGTTGTGGCTAAGGAACGACTGCGCAATACAGAGCAAAGTAATATGCAGCTCTCTGCCCCTGGTGTGTAGTTGTACGGTCCTGAAGATCTCTCTCAACTCTCAATCTATCCCTTTGTTGATCTCTCTCTTCTCTAAGAGAAACTAGTTGTTGATCCTGCTCTGATCTCATATGCTCAAGCTTCCTATCCCTATCTGCTAATAGCGCCTCTAAGGTACTGATGCAAGCTCTCAGCTGCTCTCGCTCCCGCTCACACTATGAAAAAGGATCCCCATCTCTACCTATATCTTTTCTGGTATCTCTGGGAGGATCCTGTCTAGGAGGTCCACCTCTACCACTGCTCTCACCTGAAACTCTCTTTCCTGATGATCTCCATTATTGCTTCTGCCTAATCAATAGTGGACTTGGATCCCTGCGTGGAAGTATGAATTTGACTTAGGTACATCGGCCCTCTGCTCCACCATCCCTATCATCTTTATCATAACCTTTGTGATCTCGGTCATGTCTCTAACCATCTGTCTGCAGGAGGACCTCTGCCACCTCTATTGCCCCTCCCATCTCTACCACCTCCCATGTCTCTGCCACCCTTGTCTCCTCTGCCTCGGCCTCTTGCAGGACCATCATCGGTAGGATCATAATCTAATGCATCCTCAATACATGGTGCAATCTCATTAGGTTCAGTAAACTATGGAAATGGATGTTGAACAAGGTAAGACTTGTATGCATCTATAACTCCTACATCGGCTACATCAGCCTGATAATCCCAACCAACTGCAACCATCTTCCCAATCTCTCATTGTGCAGTCTCATATACTAACCAAGCACCCCATTGTGGCTTCTCATTATGGATTTGTGCATATATGGTTAGATCCTGTGGGATACCCTGCATCCTCCTATACTATCTCAAGATGAAAGTGACAATGAATCTCTCAATGATGTATCTAGTACGCCCAATCAGATATCTTCTCTGGAAGAAATACATCTGTCGTCGATCTGAACCAACTCCTTATAGTCTGGGTATGGTTGCCACTCGACCATTTTCACATCATCAAGAACCCTGTTCCAATATTCTGGCTTACCCAAGTGGGGATGCTAGACATAACCTGAATACATATAAACATAAGGATCCTCTGGTGTCCATTGTCTATCCAAATCGGCTGTCACTAGAATGTGCTCCTAGGCCCAGATCTGAGGAATCACTATACCTAGAGTCATGCTCTGAGAGTACTCGTATACAATCTCATGTAGTTATTTATAAATGTGTGCTAAGATACAACTAACCCAACCAAATATAAAGGTAGAGCCAATTATCTGCTTGAGCATACCTACCCAACCACACATGAAGTCATGTTATATGCGGCCAGGCATCAAGATACCTCCTATAAACCCAACAAAAAACACAAGAAGGGGCTCATACTGCACTAGCATGTAATCCCAAGTAAGATACCGCCACGTAAAGAGGGATCTACAAATAATCTCTGAGCATCTTCAATAGATACAATAGAGCGAGAGTTGAAGTGCACCTTGCAAACCATCACAGGAATCCATGTGATGCACCATATATCCTCTGGGGTAACAATCATCTCACCAGTAGGCAGATGGAAGGTGTTGTGCTCTGAGTGTCATCTCTCGGCAAGAGTAGTCAACAACCCTCAATTTACCCTAATGTCGGGTAAATCTATCAATGACTATAGTCCTAGATGACCAAAAATTTGTCGCTCTGCCACAGTCAAGGATCAAGACAATGCAAGAACACAGGTAGGTCAGGATCCTCAAAATGATACAACGGGAAACTCAGACTGTTAGACATAAATTAGAGACTTAATTTAGTATTTCAGCTCAATCAAACATGCAGAGGACCTATAAACTAGTATTTTTAACAAATTAACAAACACATTTCAGTTGAACTTCATGTTCTCAGCATTTTACTAAAAGTGACTTTGTTTTTTCTTGGATGTGATCTTGTTTTTATAGGATGCGATGAAAGACACTAGATGCGATCTTGTTTTCACAAGATGTGACACAATTACAATTTTGGTCAAGAATAACCAAAAGTGACTCACTGATGACCTCCAGGATGCGATCCAAAAAAAATTCATTTTTTGGATGCGACACAGGATTTACTAGATGTGATCCAGAACCCCAGATGTGACTCTAAACAAATTGGTCCCTAACTAGAGAAAAAAAGATAAAAAAATAGGAACATAAAGTGTAAAAAGGTAGGTCTCGATGTACTCACTGGGGGTGCATAGTGTGCTGACTGCTCATGATGATGCGCAAGCCTGAATTGTTGCCTCTCAATGGGGACCACCATCTTCTCTCCAGAGGTCAGAAATTTACCAAGGATAAAAGTGAAAATGAATAGGTAAAAAGTCATTTTTGAGGCTTATATTGATCTTTTAGGGCAAAACAAAAATTCTGAAACCTTAAGAAGACTATTAGTACCCTATTTTGTTCTTCTACAATTTGTCAGGAATGAAATCAAACACGCAGAAAGTATCCATCATAGCACAATAAAATTTTTGCGATAGTCTCCACCAAATGCAGAATTGCTTTATACATGTTGAAAAAGGTTCGCAAGTGTAATCACCCTAGTTTGGTCTACTATAAACAGAGACCCTATTTTCCCTAAATGTGATCATACCCTCAATTATGTCAATTCAACTAATCAAATATTGACAAAATTCATCAAAAATAAAAGAAATCTCTTAAAATCAAAGTGATTTCATCACTACCTCACATTAATTACCTTGGCCTATTTTAATCAAATCAACCCAATTAAATCCTTTGCTAAAGTAATTAATTAGAGGGAATTAATAAAACTCTCAAAATACAACTCATCACGGGCACATGGAAAGTCAACCTATGAACCAATGAGAGTTCACTCACATGGATCACCAAAGACTCAATCCTCACCTCTCCTCACAATTCAATCTCAACCCTTCATTTCTTAAATTCTTCCATAAAAGGATTGAATTTTGAGCTCAATAGGTCCTAATTTTTAGAATTCTAATTGCACCCTTATGTTGTTCACTTGGTTTCATGAATTCATAGCTAATTAGATAAATTCTTTCATTTTGTGCTTAATGAATCACCTTAGCTTGAATTGCATGATAGATAGTATGAATTTCACTTGAATATTTCATTCTAGGACTGAATGTGTCACTGATTTTAAGCATAATCTGAGGATAAACTTATAGCTTAAATCATACTCTTTCTAGATAGGAAGCAATATATCAGTTTCCTTTAGTTTTCTATGTTTTTCAATTGAATTTGATGATTCTAACCATTGATGCAATGACATGTTGAAGTGATGTGTTGCACCTTGCATGTACAATAATCACACACACATTTTCTTAAACACCACCTTCCTGTAACGTACATTGTACTAGTGTTTCTCAACACTTTAATCCTACTAGTGTTCCTCAACACTTTACTCAAACAATTTTTTTCAATACTCTATTGGATTGAAATTGTTGATATTATCTCACTCACCCAGACATAGACATACATTACTTAATTCCAAGACTTTATTGATGATATCTTTACTGTGATTGAATAATGAATCAAAAGTGTTCCTAAACACCACATAAACACATATCGAATGATCTTGATTTGATTATGAATCTTTTAATATTCTGATGATGTTTCCAACTAGGGGTATATAAATAGTTATGAATTTTCTTTGACTGATTATCAATTGTTGCTTGTTATGTCTTCCGAGTTACTCTATGACGTCTATTAAATGACAAAGAGTCTCAAGGACAGGGGGCATAACAGTTTATTGTTTTTCTTTGTATGGTTATTTCTTCAATGATCCTACACACTTCACCTAATTTGGATGTTTATGATAAGAGCTTCCAACATGAGTGGATAGCCACAAATATCTCGATCCTTTTTATGTGTAAGCTACGGTGAGGTTGAATCAATTTTCTTGTTTGTTTCTAATCAAATTCTAAGTAAGGTGTACGACACATTATGTACCCAAGGATATGAATATTCAAGGTCATTGTGGGTTACATATCTTACATTACACATGAACAAAAGATGATTCTTAAATCAAAATGAGATAACCGACAAGTCATCTTGATCTCTATGCCTTGATGCTTAGGTTTATTTTTTACATTGCATCCAATTAAGGTAGTATTCATACTCTCATGATACTTCCTTAGTATTAGTGAAAGTTGTATTGATCGATGATGTCCATTACACAAACACCCTATGATGATACAATGATAATGTGTAAAAAAATTAGTGATAGTCCTAGAAGTCTGCATTTAGTTGCATTTAAGTTTGCATGATTCATTTGACACCATAAATAATTGAGCTCAAAATGATTTTCTAGTTTCATTCAAATCCAAGTTGATTACTTTATCTATTTAATGATATATTCATTTCGTTGCATATTCATACCATTGCATTCATTTTTCATTCAAATTGGGAAAAGTGAAACATACAAAAACATAAGTCATTCAAGTGTTGCATTTCTACATCCCAAGTGCATCCATACATATATTTGCATAGAGAAAATCTCAAAAACATACATCTGCATATTCACATAGAATCATTAACACATCTATATGTTAGTGAAAATCAAAGAACATAAATGGTGTCATCATATGAATATAATATACATCATCATAAAGACCAAGTACATCATCAAGTATGAATCATATCTAATCATCTATCACATACAATAGCTATCAACATGAAAAATGATGCATATATCAGAATCAAAAGCTTCCATCTCATATATATATATCAGTGAATATCAGATAAAAATGTGGCAATGCATCAATGGTATCAGAAGATCAGAATCAACATATAAACATGTATCGAGTATCAGAATACAATAAATGATCACAACAGGATCAATATACAAAAATATCTGGAATCAATAGTCCCATGTCTGACTACCACCCTCAGCCAGATCAGGAGGAGTTGGTGCATCCCCTCGTGGAGGAGGAGGTGGCAGAGACATAGCACCCTCTGACTGCTATGTTACAACTGAATACAATGGTGCCCATTGTGACTGAGGAACGACTGCGCAATATAATGAAAAGTAATATGCAACTCTCTGCCCCTGGTGTATAGCAGTACGTGCCTGAAGATCCCTCTCATCTCTCAATATGTCCCTCTTATAATCTCTCTCTTCTCTAAGAGAACCTAGTTGTTCATCCTGCTATGATCTCATAAGCTCAAGCTTCCTGTCCCTATTTGCAAATAGTGCCTCTACGGTATTGATGTGAGCTCTCAACTTCTCTCACTCTCACTCACACTGTGACAAAGGATCCCCATGCCTACCTGTATCTCTACCAATATCTCTAAAAGGATCTTGTCTAGGAGGTCCACCTCCACCCCTGCTCTCACCTATAGGTCTCTATCCTGATGATCTATGTTGTTGTTGCTACCTAGTCAGTAGTGGACCTAGATTCTTGCATGGAGGTATAAATATGATGTGAGTACGTCGGTCCTCCGCTCCACCACCCCTATCATCTCTATCATCACCTCTATGATCTTGGTCATGTCTCTAACCTTTGTGTGCAGGAGGGCCTTTGTCGCCTCTATCACCCCTCCCATCTCTATCACCTCTCATGTCTCTTCCACCCCTGTCTCCTCTGCCTCTTCCTTTCATGGGACCATCATTGGAAGGATCATAATCTAATGCATCCTCAATATGTGGTGCAATATCATCAAGTGCAGTAAACTGTGGAAATGGATGTTGAAAAAGATATGTATTATATGCATATGTAACTCCTGCATTGACTATATTATCCTGGTAATCCCAACCAACTGCAACCATCTGACCAATCTCTCACCATGCAGTCTCATATGCTAACCAAGAACCCCACTGTGGCTCCTCATCATGGATCCATAAATATATGGTTAGATCTTGAAGGATGCCCTGTATCCTCCCATACTATCTTAGGACGCAAGTGACAATGAATCTATCAATGACATATCTAGTACGCCCAATCAGATATTTACTCTAGAAGAAATATGACATTTGTCACCAATATGAACCCCACTACTCGTAGTTTAGGTATGGTCACCACTCGACCACTATCACATCATCGAGAACCTTGGGGAATATTCCATCTTACCCAAGTGAGGCTGCTAGATATAACCTGAATACATATAAACATAAGGATTCTCTGGTGTCCGTTGTTTGTCCACAATCGGCTATGTCACTAGAATGTGTTCCCAGGCCCAAATCTGAAGAATCAGTATACCTACAGTCATTCTCCAAGAGTACTCTTATAAAATCTCATGTAGCTGTCTATACATGTGTGCTAAGATACAACTACCCTAGCCAAATCTATGGGTAGACCCAGTCATCTGCTAGAGCATATCTCCCCAACCACACATTAAGTCATGTTGTCCACGGTCAGGGATCAAGATATCTCCTATCAACCCAACAAGAAATACAAGAAGGCACTCGTACTACGCTAAAATGCAATCCCAAGTCAGATACCGTCATGTAATAGAGGGATCTGCAAAGAATCTCTGAGCATCTACAATAGATACAACAAAGCGAGACTCAAATTACACCTTGTGACCCATCACAAGAATCTGCATGATGCACCATACATCCTCTGGGATAACAATCATCTCACCGGTAGGAAGATGTAAGGTGTTGTGCTCTGAGTGCCATCTCTCAGAAAGAGCAGTCAACAACCCCTGATTTACCCTAATGTCGGGTAAATCTATCAATGAGTGCAGTTCTAGATGACCAATAATATGTCGCTCTACCTTATTCAAGGAGCGAGACAATGCAAGAACATGTGTAGGTCGGGGTCCTCATAATGATACAATAAGAAACTCAGTCAGTTAGACAGAAAGTAAAGAATTACATCAGTATTTTATCTCAATCAAACATGTAGAGGATCTAACAACTAGTCTTTTTAACAAATTAAGAGACGCATTTTAGTTGAACATCATATTCTCAGTAGTTACTAAAAATGACTTTGTTTTTCCTGAATGCAGGCTCGCATCCCAAATGCGATCCTGGTTTTATAGGATGCGATGAAAGACACTAGATGCGATCCTTTTTTCATAGGATGTGACACAATTATAGTTTTGGTCAAGAATAACCAAAAGTGACTCACTGATGACCTACAAGATGCGATCCTGTTTATACGGGATGCAATCTAAAAAAATTTCATTTTCTAGATGCGATGCGAGATTTACTAGATGTGACATGGAACCCTGGATGTGACTCAAAAAAAATTGGTCCCTAACTAGAGAAAGAAAGATTGAAAATAGGAACAGAAGGTGTAAAAAGATGGGTCTCGATGTACTCACCAAGTGTGCGTAGTGTGTCAGCAGCTCATGATGACGCGCAAGCTCGTATCAATGCCTCTCAATGGGGATCACCATCTTCTCTCTAGAGCTCATAAATTTACCAAGGATAAAAGTTAAAATGAATAGTTAAAAAGTCATTTTTGAGGCTTATATTGATCTTTTAGGGAAAAATAGAAGTTCCAGAACCTTAAGCAGACTATTAGTACTCTATTTTGTTCTACAATTTTTTGGGAACGAAATCAAACACGCAGAAAGTGTCCATCATAGTGCAATAAAAATTTTGTGACAATCTCCACCTAATGCAAAATTGCTTTATACATGACAAAAAAGGTTCACAAGCTTTATGCAATTAGTTTTTCAAGGTTGTATGTCAACATGTTGCACAACACATACTTAAAATCTTGGTCATACATCATTTTATCATGCTCATAATTACTTTTCAACATAATCAACTTGGTAAAATTATATTTTCTCTTAACACATTTTCGCTCTATGTCACCTTTTACTTGATTCTTCCTTAATCCAATCACATGTTCCATTGATATATCATTCTACAGATGGATTTTCTTATTATTTCCTTCAATTTTGTTCCCAAGGGGCATGATCACACTAAAAATCAATCAAATTATTTCTCAAAAAGAAAAACTCACATCATCATCAAAGGCTAGGGGCATGGCAGTTTCCTTCGATCAAGTTGGGACTATTGGATAGAAGGATTCAACGCTAAACAAGTTGGATATTCTACAATCTCCCATATCTTTATCAAGCTCGCATCAGCTTCATACCGACCTTCGTTTGATCAAGTTCGGAGTCATTATTAGCAATTCTCATTCGATCAAGTTCATAATTGATACCTTAGAGATCTTAGCAGCTTCGTACTGACCTTTGTTCAATCAAGTTTGGAGTTAGCATTATCAATTCTTGTTTGATCAAGTTTAGAATTGGTATCTCTAGATCTGTGTTCAATAGACCTTCGTTTGATCAAGTTTGAACTTGATACTATCAGTCTTAGTTCAATCAAGTTCGAGACTAGTCTCATCAACTAAATTTTGTTCAATCAAGGGCGGAATTCTCAAACTTTCTGGAGTCAACATTAGAGATTCTTTGAATTAATGCACTGCTCACACATTAATTCAAAGAGGGGCAAATGTAATCACCCTAATTTGGTCTACTTTAAACAAAGACCCTATTTTCCCTAAATGTGATCATACCCTCAATTATGTCAATTCAACTATTCAAATATTGACACAATTCATCAAAAATCAAATAGGGTTTGAAACATGCGGCCCCAAACAAATTGATGCCCTAATATCTATGCTTTCAATACTCATAATGAGTATTTGATGATAATGCCAAATAACCACATTCGAAGCCAAAGACAAAAAACCCTTTTATACCAAATACGTTAATGCCTTCAGTCCACAATGGTGTCTTTTAACAATTGTAATGCTCAAAGCCAATGATAAGGTTTTTATTATTTTTATGTCCAAGATCAAAAGACTACCATGGTCACTAGCTTATACCAAGTATGTACCAAATTGTTTTAACATATTATGCAAAGATAAAAATGCCATGTCTTTTGCCAAGATCACGTAGTCTTATGCCATTTCTTTTACAAATAGGTCTTTGATCAATTAACCATCCTAGTGTAACATTTAAGTTATAAATAACTTATCAACCATGCATAAATAAGCCATTAAAAACTAATCAATGAAATATTGAGTAAGACATTAATTCCTTATTAGTAAAAAGGATGTAGATGTAAACACCCTAATTTGGTCTACTTTAAACAGAGACCCTATTTTCCCTAAATGTGATCATACCCTCAATTATGTCAATTCAAATATTCAAATATTAGCATAGTTCATCAAAAGTCAAAGTAATCTCTTAAAATCAAAGTGATTTCATCACTACCTCACATTAATTACCTTGGCCTATTTCAATCAAATGAACCCAATTAAATTTTTGGCTAAAGTAATTAATTAAAGGGAATTAATAAAACTCTTAAAATAAAACTCATCACTTGCACATGGAAAGTCAATCCATGAACCAATGAGAGTTCACTCACATGGATCACCAAAGACTCAATCCTCACCTCTCCTCACAATTCAATCTCAACCCTTCATTGCTCAAATTCTTCCATAAAAGGATTGAATTTTGAGCTCAATAGATCCTAAATTTTAGAATTCTAATTGCACTCTTATGTTGTTCATTTGGTTTCATGAATTCATAGCTAATTAGATAAAAAAAAATTGTTTTGTGCTTAATGAATCACCTTAGCTTGAATTGCATGATAGATAGTATGAATTTCACTTGAATCTTTCATTCTAGGACTTAATGTGTCACAAATTTTAAGCATAATATGAGGGAAAATTTATAGCTTAAATCATACTCTTTCTAGATAGGAAGCAATATGTCAGTTTCCTTTGGTTTTCTATGTTTTTCAATTGAATTTGGTGATTCTAACCATTGATGCAATGACATATTTAAGTGTTGTGATACAGCTTGCAGGTACAATAATCACACACATACACGTTACATCTATCTTACATGCACAAAGATAAATGTTTGAAGTGTAAATATCTAAGGTCGACCAAACCTAAAGAAGAAACACTATTGAACTTTGAAATAAAGAGTTCAAAGCCAAAAATCTTGTGCCATCTAAAATGAACATACTAGATTTAAGTTGGAGCTTGTGAAGAACATACTTTATGATCTTGTTGCAGGAATTTTAGATGGCCAGTTCACTAGGGAGAATAGAGGTAGAGATATTTTCTGGAAATATTTTTGAAATGTGGAAGCTGAAGGAGGATCTGCTAATAGATCGAGATCTATGGGAGGTTGTTGATGAGGCTGTCATAAAACCTATAGATCCAAACGAGGCTATTAAATATGTTGTTATGGACCATAAAGAAAAATGTCTAATCAGATTATGCCTTGCAGATTCATTTTTATTCAATTTCCACGAAGAGTCCTCTGCAAAGATTCTATGGAAGAAGCTTGGTGAAATGTATCACACGAAATCTTTAGTAAATAATACTTTCTTGAGGAAGAAGCTATATTCCTTGAAAATGGAGGAGGGTGGACATATTACAGGCCAACTAGAAGCATTCAATATATTGGTGGTCATCTGGCATTGATTGGTGTCAAGATGGAAGAGGAAGAGAAATGATAGATCATGCTTTGTTCTTTGCCTAATTCGAGGGATTCACTTGTTATGGCCATTGGTAGTACTTATGTCATTTTGAGGATGAAAGATGTGGTGGGTTTTTTCTGAAGAGATGAGGAAGGAATCCCTTATTGTTAAGGAATCCCTAGTTACTCGTGGAAGACCTAAGGAAAAAGGCAAGAAGTATGAGAAGCGTAACAAATCCAAATCTAGAGAGAGATCCAAATCTCTTGGAAAGTCCAAAGTTATTTGTTGGAATTTCAAGAAGCCTGAACATGTCTTTAAGGACTGCAAAGAAGAGAAGAAAAAGAAAAAGAAGAAATTTGATTCTAATTCTGATTCCGAGAAGAAAGATGGCAATGTGTCCATTGTATCTTTGGCCACTCATGCGTGATGATGCATGGTTGATTGAATTAGGTACATCTTTTCATAAGGCATTTAATAGAGATTGGTTTTATGAATATGAATAATTTGATGGAGGTAAGGTGTACTTGGGTGATAATTCTCATTTAAATATGTTTGGTCATGGTAAAGTTAAAATTAGGTTTCGTGATGGTAGAATAAGAAATATTAATGATGTGTTGCATCTCCCTGGTATAAGATGAAATTTGTTATCTATGAAAAAACTGGTAGATTTGGGCATGCAAGTAGTCTTTTATGATGCAACATGCAAAATGGTGAGATGTGTTATGGTGGTTTCCAGAGGTGTCACAATTGTCACTTTGTATAAGATGGATGCACACATTGTTGAGTGTAATAGTACTTTTGTGAAGACAATCTGTGGATACTCTGTTGAAAAGGTTAGGGTTTCACCTACAACCGATTGTAATAGATTTTGGGTACCTAAGGGCGCTTTTTCTTCTAAATCAAAGTTACTTGCAAATAAGACTATGTTATGGCTCCAAAGACTTGGCCACATTGGTGAGAAGGGTCTTAGGACCTTGAAAAAGAAAAACCTTGTTAAAGGTTTGAATGATTGTAATCTTTACTTTGATTTTTGTGTGCATTGCATTTATGGAAAGCAAAACCACATTTAGTTTTACTTGAGTTCTCATAAATCTTGTGGTGTGTTGGATCTTGTTCATTCTGATGTGTTTGATCCTATAGATGTTCCTTCCAATGAAAAATCCACATATTATATTTCATTTATTGATGATTAAAATAGAAGAACATGGGTAGATTTTATAAAGAGTAAATTTAATGTTTTTAGTCGATTTAAATAATTTAAAGAAATGGTTGAATTGTAGACTGGAAGGAAAATAAAATGTTTGAGAACTAATAATGGCGGTAAATTTTTCTATAATGATTTTGATAGATTTTGTAAAGATTGTGGCATTCATAGCCAGAAGACAACTTTGTATTCTTCACAGCAGAATGAAGTTGCATAAAGGAGGAACTCAATCTCGTCAAAAGTGTTCCAATAGTGCCAAAAGGAATTTATGAATTGTCCAAATGTGTTTTTCCAAGTTATGGTGAGTGTGATTTTGATGTTTTAAAGTGATTGACTCCAGTGTCAGAGGGCTAAAATGCCCTGATAGTGAGCTGGGAATCAAGAAGATTTGTTTAGTAAAGTGACAACACAATTTAGGATCTATTGCGACAACCTAAAGAACATGCAAGGTAGACTTTCAATTCGATTGAGAAACAACGTCAAGTGGACCAGCAAGAACATTAGAGTCTGACTGACAAGCAAAAAGGGTGTCTAAAACTACCAAGTTTTTTAGTCTAGCATCTGTGCAAGTACCCTCCATTCGAGATGCGACTTACAAGATGCAATCCTAGATTTCTTGTATGCAAGCCTATTCTTCCTAAATGCGATCTTGTTCACCAGATGCTATCCAGGATTGACCAAATGCGATTGTGTTTATAGGATGCGATTCCATTTTGACCAAATGTGATATAGGATCCCTAAATGCAACCTTCTGATGGAATTTTGAAAATTTTCCACTTTGTTTTGAAAGACGTGAAACTTTGTTTGATTCCAGTGTTTGTCTGACAAATTCCAGAGTGTCTAAAGTAATGCATAATGGTTGTGGTTGTCAAATTATTGATTTTTTTGAATGATTTATCTTGTTATTTGTAATTTAGACACATCACGCATGTTTATTAAGAACCAAACACACCTATTCCCTAAACCAATGGCATAACATGAAAATCTTTGCTTGTAGGCTCAAGTACACACTCAAATGCTAATCAGAATACGACCATCACCAAGCACACAATGGCTCCAGTTATGATGTCATATTATCCGACTCCAAACGCAAGTGAGGGAACAAAATGACGAGTATCTTGGGGATGTTTCTATCCTCCTTGCACAAATATTATCACCTTTCGGGGGTCAATCAGGTGGTCATTACTACAAAGTGTTTTAGTTCGGGCATCCATTCACAATCATCCCCCATAGAATTTCACAAGGAAAAATTGAGGCATATAGCCCTATGATTACCTAGGTGAGCGTAGTCTCGCAAGAAAGATTCAAGCGGCTCCGCTCTACACACATCCAAGCATGTCCAAGGAATGATAGTTGAAATTCCAAGGAAAAAATTGATTACGTCTTCTGAGATTTTAATCTCAAGGAATAATTTTGATTATAGTGAGATGGAAGGGCTGGCGTTCACCTGTCCTCACTTGATTCATTCCCCAGAGATTTTTCCCTCAACCGATAGGTCCTCTAAAGTTCAAAGCAATAAAGAGGATTGGCGACTTAGTAGTCTAGATTTATGATTCTTCATGAAGAAGAAGAGCATACACTCCTATCTATGTCATTTTCTCCTATCAAACACGAAAAACAAGGTTCTTTCCCTCGAATTATGGAATTCAATCACTTAATCCCCCATCTTGAGTTTTTAATTTTCCACTTGGGAAAAGAGCATAATCCTCTAGTTGGATTAAGAACTAAATTTGAATTCGACAATTAAATTCCTACAAAAGAAACTAACCAAGAAATTTATTTAATTGATTTGTTCATTTTCCCCAATTTCTTTTCAAAACCTAATTTGAGGTTTGAGGTTTTGATTTTCCAAAAAGGAAAAGAGTATACTTCTCTACGCAATTTAGGAATCAAAGAGAAATTGTATTAAGTTTCAAATTGCAAGATAAGTTTAGATGATCTTTTGAAGGCAACCTACAAAACCACATGTTAGAAATTTTCTTTTTTTTGCTCCATTCTTTGGCCAAGGAGATCTTACATAGCGTCCTGCAAGCACTAGTTAGGCTGTCAAAAGATCACATTCATCCAAAACACCCACAGTTAGCTGATTAGTGAACAAATCAACCAGTAATGCAACTAAACCAACCAGATGCGATCCTGAAAACTACTGAATGCGATGTTCTTTGCTAAATGTGGTCCACGAATAATTAAATGTGATGAAAAATCCTAAAGCTAATCCTTTACCCTAAATGTGATCCTCCTCTTACCAAATGCGAGTCTTTATTGAATGCGAGCCAGGATATCCAGGATGTGATTCTTGATTTCCTGGATATGATCCAGGATGTTGAATGCAATCTTTCCCTGCTAAATGTGAGTCTGCATAAAAAATCCAGAATAAACAAGTTAAAGATTCACTCAAAAATAGATAAAAAAAACTGGGGCTTGGTCCCACAGTGGGCGGCAGAAATGTGTGTCTGGTTATTGTACCTACAAGTTGCAACACAAAAATTCAATATGTCATTGCATCAATGGTTAGAAGAATCAAATTCAATTGAAAAATATAGAAAACCAAAGGAAATTGACATATTGCTTCCTATCTAGAAAGAGTATGATTTAAGCTATAAGTTTGCCCTCAGATTATGCTTAAAATCAGTGACACATTTAGTCCTAGAATGAAAGGTTCAAGTGAAATTTATACTATCTATCATGCAATTCAAGCTAAGGTGATTCATTAAGCACAAAATGAAAGAAGTTATCTAATTAGCTATGCATACATGAAACCAAATGAACAACATAAGAGTGCAATTATAATTCTAAAAATTAGGACCTATTGAGCTAAAAATTCAATCCTTTTATGGAAGAATTTGAGCAATGAAGGGTTGAGATTGAATTGTGAGGATTGAGTCTTTGGTGATCCATGTGAGTGAACTCTCATTGGTTCATGGATTGACTTTCCATGTGTAAATGATGAGTTGTATTTTGAGAGTTTTATTAATTCCCTTTAATTAATTAATTTAGCCAAAGATTTAATTGGGTTGATTCTATTTAAATAGGCCAAGGTAATTAATGTGAGGTAGTGATGAAATCGCTTTGATTTTAAGAGATTACTTTGATTTTTGATGAATTATGCTAATATTTGAATAGTTGAATTGACATAATTGAGGGTATGCTCACATTTAGGGAAAATAGGGTCTCTGTTTAAAGTAGACCAAATCAAGGTGATTACATCTACATCATTTTCACTAATAATAAATTAATGTCTTAATCAATATTTCATTGATTAGTTATCAATGGCTTATTTATGCATGGTTGATAAGTTATTGATAACTTAAATGTTACACAAGAATGGTTAATTGATTAAAGACCTATTTGCAAAATAAATGACTTAAGACTATGTGATCTTGGAAAAAGACATGCTATTTTTATCTTTGCATAATATTTTAAAACAATTTGGTACATACTTGGCATTTAAGCTTGTGACCATGGCGGTCTTTTGATCTTGGACATAAAAATAATAAAAACCTTATCATTGGCTTCGAGCATTATTATTGTTAAAATACATCATTGTGGACTGAATGCATTAGCATATTTGGTATAAAAGTTTTTTTTTTGTCTTTGGCATAGAATGTGGTTATTTGGCATTATCATCGAATACTCATTATGAGTATTGAAAGCATAGATATTAGGGCATCAATTTGTTTGGGGCCACATGTTTCAAACCCTATTTGTTGCTTAGCTAGGACATAACAATTTTGGACTATAACAACTTTTCTTGGTGGTTGAAAGGTTGTGGACTGAGACAGTGTGAAGATCTGGTGATCTTGGTCAAAATGGTGATTTGTTTCTCTTAGCGGTTGCATGTAGACTGAGGCAGTTGTAAGAAATGGTAACTTGTTTCAAGTAACTCACAATTTTCTGGTAATAACTTCTTATTCCTAATCTACTTCTATTGGATAAAAGGTTAAAAAAATAAAGTTTTACTTCGTCAAATGGTTTTTATGCACTTTTTTTGAAACAAAGGTTGAACAAGTTTACTTAAATAATGTCAATGACACATTGTGACAGTTGTGAAAGTTTGATTGAATTCTTTGTTTTACCAGTTACAGTTTCAATTTTCAAAATCAATTGGGAATATAGTTTTTGGAAAAGTTATGAAAGGGTTGTTTTATAGAGACATAGTCTCGGTTGATTAAAAATATGAGCTTGATTTTGTATGGTAGTGTGAAAAGGGTTTTATTGAATAATCGGGAATTGATGAAACATTGGGTTTGCATAGAACAATCTTTTTGATTCTGTGAAGTATCGTGTATAGACTATATACTTTATTTTGTGAAGCACTTCATAGTGTTGTATACATTTTATTTTATACATGAGTTCCTGAATCTCAAGGGAAATGAGATACTCGGGAAATGATACATATTGAAACAAAGATGATACTCTATCCATTTAATTTTATAGCTGTGATGTTATTTTATTGTTAGCGAGGCACTTTCATTTTCCATTAAGACACTTTTATTTGCAAGTGAGGCATATTCATATATCAGTGAGATATATTAGCCAGCGAGTCTCTGTAAATAGTGAATATTTTGACTAAACCAGTTAGGCATTTTACGAGTGGTTTTCATCCCTATGAGGTTTATTCACTCATGAAAAGCACTATGTTATGATTCTTCTATGAGCTTTGTGATTTTCATGATTGTCATAACAATTTCATTTATTTCATTTGAACATGTCTATGGATGGTCACACTTAAATTAAACTGAACACTCAATTATTGTTAGAAAAATGTTGATTTGAAATTGAATGCTAGGACACTGATTCAACCCCCTCCCCCCCTCTAAGTGTTCTTTGTACTCCAACAGTGGGTAGTGTGGAATCATGCATGAGTCCATGCCACTTTAGAAAATTTTTGGGATAGCCTGGACCATCCTCTAGCCAAATCTTCTTTTTCTAGGTTTCTTAGCTTCTTGGTCTAACTTTCATCATTTGGAATTAATGGATGGAAAAGAATAGAAGGACCTTTCAAGATTCAGACATGATAAGAGTTCTTTTATGGAGATTTTTTTTTATAGGAATCAGGAAACTATTCTTACAAAATATGATGTTACTGGACCCGTGGATCCTAGTGATCTAGTTGTGATAAGGAATTTAAATGTAGTCAGCAATAGAGTTGGCCCTTTGCTAGAAGGAGATTGAGGTAGGTCAAACATAAAATTCATACAGATGGAATATGGCTCCCTCATCCTGAGGAAGTTTTAAAAGTTAATATTAATGGATCATCTAGAGGGAATCTTGGACATGCGGGAATTGGTGGTATTGGTAGAGACAGCGTTGGAAATGTTGTGTTCTTCTTCTCTACCTATAAGGGTTGCCACTCTAATAACCTTATGGAGGTTATAACTATTCTTGATGCTATAGAAAAAGTACGCTCTCTTGGTTGGAGGAGGATTGCATGTGAATCCGACTCTCAGATTGTAATTGATATGTTGAATGCTCAACATATGGATGAGGCTAATTGGAAATTACCTGTGGTGTTAAAACAAATCCTGAATTTATGTTCCTTGCTTGATCATATTTCTTTCTATCACATTTTGTGGGAATGGAATAAGGTGGATGCTTGTTTAGAAAAATGGGCTCCAGAAAACCTAAATGGGTGGGATATGGATGATTGAGGCCTCTTGAAGCCAGAGTATATGGATATGTTGGCCATGTTAATTATGGAGGCCAAAGTTGTGTAGATGTACCCTCTGTGGGTTTGGTTCTTTTTCTTAGTTGTTGGGTTTTTTTTTTCTGGCCTTGAGCCTTTTCTCTGTATTCTATTATTTGATCTGAATAAATTTTTACCCCTCATTTTTTCAATGTCACTTTATTTATGTTTCATAAAAAAAGACTATAGATCTTTATAATAAGAACTATTTATATGTTAGTGAATTTAGATAACATGGAAAGCTTTAAAGATTCAACTGAATCCAAATCATAAATGAAAAGAGTGAATTTAATTTAGACATCTACATTATTACTTTTCTATTTTGAAAATCATGTTTTCAACAATAAAAAGTCACTTTCTAAAATATAACTTATTTTAAAATTAATATTGAATGCTTAAATTTTTATAATTCATTTTTATCATTTTTTTTCTTCTTGTGAAGGCAATTCTTATTTACTTCTAAAATACTGAAAAGTTGACTTGAACTTATAAAGAATTTAAATTTGTTATTTTCTTTAAAATTAGCATTGAATGCTTAAATTGTTATATTTATTACTCTGATCTTTTTCTTCTTCTTGTAAAATAGAGTATCCATTCACCTCTAAAATCATGAAAACTTGACTCTTGGGCTTAAAATGAATTTTAATTTGTTGTTTTCTTTAGAAATTTATTAGCTTCTAAACATTTTGCAAATTTTATTTTTAATTGAAAGAATTTTTTATTTTGTTAAGATTCATTTATTAAGCTTAATCTATAATATTATAATATTATTAGCTTTGTTGTTTCTTAATATATTATTTGAGATATAGATATGAAAATTTAATCACTGTAAAACTAATCTAAATCAATATATTTTTAAGTGTATTTAATTAAATAAGTTTTTTTTTTAAATTTATAAATCAAAAAGAAAGTAAACAAAAATAGTTATAGGAGTCAATCAAGTATATTCACCTTCAATCAATTAGTCATTATATTGTTAAGGCACTCATTTCAATTGCAATGTCACTTCTTATAAATATATGTATCATATGTAAACATATACATATGCATACATTTAGTAAAAAATTATCGCGATCAATATATTTTTTAAGTATTTTGAATTTAAGAAGTTTTAAAAAAAAAATTATGTACATAAAAAAAAGGTTAAAAATAATAATTATAGGAGTCAATCAAGTACTATTGAGACATTTGTTTGAGACCAATTTGATTTGAGGAGAATGTCCATTTTTCTAAATTTGTAGAAAAGGGGATATTTGAGATTGTTTATTTACGGAAGAGGACAGGAGAAGCCAAATAGACAAATAATATCATCTACAACCAAACAGTCGTTATGTTAAAAGGTTACTCCTATTGTATCATCACATCATTGGCATAAGAAACATGATATAATAAATTATATATGTTGCAACTAATCTAGTCTTTAAAACAAAATGAGATCCATTGTTGGATTTTAGATATAATGATTTTTTTATCACAAAATCAATTCTAAGACAATTTTTAGGCACATCCAACTTGAAAATAAACGTTCTTTCTAAAATCAAATGTAGGGGCCCCAAATTATTTTTGCAACTCAATATAAGTGAACAAATCAAAGTCAATACCTTAATACCTCCTCTACCAAGAGTCAAAGACTAGCGATATCTATTTCACCAAAGTTGTCTAAGACAAGATGTGGGTCTCATCTTTATTTATTGCACCTTCAAAGTTTTGAACCTTGGTGAATGACATAATCAAGAAACATACCATAACCCTCACCAATTGTGGTCAGCCAAAAATATTCAAAATTTGTAGCAAGGAGAGTTCTTTTTAACTTTTCCAACCATATAAAAGCAAGAGAAGGCTCAATAAGTAAATATACTCAGATGCAATCAATTAATCATTATATTTGTAAGGGAGTTATTTCTATTGTTGCATCAAACCCATCAGCCTAAGAAACAATTTATTGTTAGTGGGAGGGTCACATTGATTGTGACATCACTCATACTGGCATTGAGTTCATGTTATATTGAATTATATATGTTCTTTCATTTACATTTTTACCAATGTATGATATTTGGATGTAGATATGAGGATTTTTAAGTTATTTAAACAATTCTAGTAAAAAAATTAATCACCTTTGACTAGAGGGTGAAGCCTTGTTTTTTTAGAAACTTAGAAGAAGTGGTAACCAAGAAACCACAATCAATCAACCATTATTTTAGTATGAGTCGATTGCATTATAACATTACCCCACAAAAATAAACATTAAGATATAATAAACTATATATTACCATACACCAAAATTATGAAATTAATTTTTAAATATAAATATGAAAAAATTTAATTGTAAAAGCAACTTTTATATAAGTCTAACTTCTTTTTATCTAACTACTTGAAACAATTAGCTTTAACTTGCATTAGACAAAAGTGTAAGACTTTTTGTAAAGATTGAATAGTCAAGGTACAAGTTAGTACAAACTACAATTACATTTAACATAGACAGGAATCTATTTTTGAGGGACAAAGCCCATATGGTTTTCACCAAATATATGTGGAACAACAATAATTTTAATAATAAGATAAAATAAGAGAACTTTTTCTAACTATTTTTTTTAGAATATTTTAGTTAAAACACTTTGAGTGTTTGGCTAAATTGATGCAAATATCATGACTTGAGAAACGACTTACAAATCTTCTCCCAAATTTCTTTGTCAGGTTGGCTATTTGCTAGAGATACCTTAGCCTCTTCACCCAGTTTATCCTAAGAAAACCCAATCCAAAAAGAAGTAAAATTTTTAATCAATAAATAGTCCCAAGTTGATTGAATGTCATTTTATACAATCTCCATGGAAAATCTAAAGATATGAAATAGTTAACTTACTTGTATACAACATTTGTCCAGGAGGTTGTCAATGAAATTCAGCAATATGTCATTGGTATACTCTGGATGACCTTGAACACCGAGTATGTGATCACCAAGGGAAAACATTTCAATGCTTGTTTTATCTGATGATGCAAGAATTTCTGCACCCAGAGGAACTTTATACACCTATTGACCATAGCACACTAGTAAATCAATATAAAATATGATGACTATAACGTTAGTTTGAAAGTTTCTAATATAGATCATTAATAAGAAAAGCTTACATGATCCAATCTAAAACAAATTCAAAGTAACATTATAACTATTTTTTTTTTTGCCTACAATTGAGTATAACATTCTTTGACAATTTAGAACCGTTAAATCATTTAAAATTTAAATAAGTTTGAAATGTAGATCTCAACCATTAGAGCGTATGAAGTAGAATAGATGTTAAGAAGCTTTTTAATTTTTACCTGATCTTGATGGCATTCAAGGACACTAACTATAGAAGGGATCTCCAAACCAAAATGCTTGGCAGACAACTTTTTAGAGATTGTTATTTTTCTCAAGCCAATATCCCATCCAGTTATTGCCCTTCCAATTTTTCCTCCTAAAGCTCGACATAAGACCTGTTTGAGAGAAAAAAAGAAACCAACCAATCATTAAATATCAATGAGGAAGTATGTGATATTGGTTAAAGGTCAACACAACCTAGTGACACTTTTGTATGTTTAGAGATAATGCCCAAAAAATAAGCTAGATAAAAATTGAAATAAAAACTACAAATGTAACTTTAATTGACTAAAACTTCATATTGTTCTCTAATACACATTTCAACATACTCTTTTATACAAAGTTACTCGTGTAGCTCTCCTTTCATGTGGACATTGAGTAAAATACTTGGGATGACATACATTACTGGCTACCAAATCGCACATCAAAACAAAGTCTATCAAAGATAATCTCAAGAGGTTTTGTTGTAGAATTAAAACAAAGTCCTAGCATTACAGTTTGGACGCAAACAAATGGGATTTTAGGTGGTTTTCGACAAGATTGATCAAATAGTTAATGATAATTTTATATCTCATCAATAATAAAAGGTTATAAATAATTATACTTTTATTGAAAAAGTGGTAACGATAAAACAATCATTGCATAATTTTAACATTAAATAAAAAATTAAAATTAATTCTTGATAAGTTCTTTGAACCATGCATTATAGACAAAAAGATCAAAGACCAATTGGCCTCATACCAAACTTTCCCACTGACATGCTTTTACTTTAAATATATTGAAAATGATGTACTTTATATCTACTTTATACCTTTTTCAAAAACCATGTGCCTCAAAATTACGGTTTAAATAACCTAAAAAAAATATATTCACTTATTTAATAAATTTAACTTTATAAAATTTTGAGTCCATCCATTGATAATGATACTACCTCCAATATATTTTTTTAAATATAATCATTTTTAAAATTATATATTTTGATATCTTAAATATTAGTTCAGTTTTCTAAAGTTCAACAAAATAATGTGTAGGAATATTTAGAAATTTATCTAGACATAATTTTCAATCAATATTCAAATCACATTCAATGTATCATGAAAAAAGAAGAGAATGATGAATTAACTTTAATTATGTATAATTTATCAATCAACATTCAAATCAAATCACATGCCCAATTAAATCAAAAAAATCAATCACATACATTATTCTATATATCATTATATAATTTATCATTTTGATATGAAAAAGTACCATTGATTTTTTTGCTATCTAAATATTTAGAACATAAATTTTAATTATTAATAATAAAACTAAACTAATACCTTTGAAAAGTACAACTATTGTCTCTGCCTAACCATAAGCTTTCTCTACCTTACCAAAAGTCAAAAACAAATTGGGTCAAAGTTGGTACTATTCTAACTAAGATTTTGCCGTCCACTTCACAGTTCTGATACTGCTGTGGGTGTTCTTGGCTGGTACTGTAATTTTAGATGTACTGCTCTGTTCTATAACTCTTTTCTTCTCCAACAATATTGTACTCTTAACCTAATATAATAAAATAAAGCAAATCCGGAAAAAACAGATTAAGAAGATATCTGTCCTGGAAAAAAACAATTATTTTGCAATGAGGAAGCTGGTAAGGATTTGCAAGAAAAGTCGTCTGACCTGGACAGAGTGGCAAATCAGGGCTCTTAACAGAAAAATACCTAAATTTAAGCAGGATTAACAGTTCTAACTTCCAAAGTTTAGCCACATCTCTTATTTCAAATCGGCTAAAATGGATGAAAATTTCAAAAGCCAGAGAAAAAAACAAACAATATACGAAATTTACAAAAAATTCTCAAGATTTGGCCGCACATACCAAATCGTAACTGAGAAACCACTCAGATCGATGAAATTTCAGAGCAGATTTCTTTGAAATAAAGGAAAATGAAACGAAATGATTGAAAATTTCAGAGGAGAGAGAGAAAATCAAACAACATACGCGCTTCTACAGAAATTTCTCAAGATTTGGCTGCACAGGCCAAGTCTAAACAGATCAAACCGATGAGAAATCACTCAAATCAATGAAAATGAAAATGAAATTATCAGAGCAGATTTCTTTGAAATAGAGGAAAATGAAAGGAAAGAAAGGGCAGGGCACCTGGTGACCAAAGCAGATTCCGAGAACTTTGATTCGCATTGTATGCAGAGTCTGGAGAAAACGGCAGAGCTCCAAAATCCACTCATCGTTTCCATGCGCGTCAAATCGGCTGCCGGAAACCACGAATCCGTCGTATTTATAAACATCTTCCATGGCCGGAAATTCCCCTTCCAAAACTCGAAACAGATCCCACTTTTCTTCAGCCTCGCTCAGCATCCCCTTAAACAGACTAAAATAACCTCCGTAAATCTTCTGTACATAGTCCTGTTGAGGCGCACACAGCAAAACTCCAAATCTCCTTCCCATTCTTGCGTTTTTGCGAAATTTGGAGGCGCCCTGCTGAGCTGAGGAATGGAGAAAAAGCGGAAATGAAAAGACCAGAGAAAAATGTGAGAGAGAGAGAATGAAAAGAAAATGTGTGTCAGTTGCAGGATGATTTGGAGGGCATATAAATGTCCATTGCACAAGTGCGGGGCATGTGGATTTGTCACTGCTTTTCCCCCAAACTTGGCTTTTGGTTTTCTTTTGTGGCGTGATTTGTACAAGCATCGCACCCATCTATGCAAAACAAAACATTTATACCGAGGGCAATAAAAACATCTTTTTGCACGTGATTCGTGCAAGACAAGATCATTCAAGTTTGTTGAAATATCCTCTGCACACTATCATGGCTTCCACTCCACACTAAGATGGCTTCTCCATGCATTCAATTGGGAGTTCATTAAATAATATTAAGATAATACAGAAATAAAAAAGATAGAAAAATAAATAATAGAGATTTAATGTGGTTTACCTAATATAGGCCACATTTACTAGAGAAACATTCATTCACTAATTTTATTATCTAATGAAGAGCAAATTACAATCTGATAATTTTACATTACACCGCCACTTATTTATAGGTCTCTTAGGTGGTTTACCATTGTTCGTTGACAAATTAACCCTAAAAAAAAATTTGACAAGTTAACTTAAGAAAATGGTTGACGAGTTAACAAAAAAAAATGCTTGACAAGTTAAGAGTGTACAATATAGCATGAGTCACAGACCAATAAAACTTGGGGGTTACTAATGGACATAAACTTTTTTCTTTATTTTGTTTTGGGGGTTAACTGATTATTTAGTACATGTAATAAGTTTTCACAATTAGTATGTGGGTTTTAATTGGATCAAGTGTGTTGAGAGTATGTAAGGTTTTTAATTTTAAGAAAATAAACATATATAATTTTTTGGATTAAAAGTTGTGGCTTTTAAAAATTGGGGCTTATAAATATTTATGATTTGTAAGAGGGTTCTTTGACGGGATTATATTCTTATCTAGCTTATGACACATGTTATGACAAGTTGTAAAATATCTTTGATTAGAGACAAGAGATTCAACTAAGCACCCAAGTTTTGGAAGACATTGTAACAAGTGGAAGGAATATGTTATTTTAAACTATAGATTCATCTTGAGATTTGGGTGATAGATTTTGACTAGGCATTTTGGTGTGTCATTTTAGGTGGCTTTAACTTGTCGTTTATTAATTATCATTTGATACTAAATGCTCAAGCTCTACAAGTGTATTGTAACCTGCAAACCATTGTCACCGGGTAAGCATGGATGAAGATAATCGACCTTGGGACCTATATGCAAAGAACGTAAAGCCCTTGGCCAACTATGCCAATCATTTAAATGTGCATTTATTTCATTGTTACAATATTATTCGTTCAAAATTCTATAGAAACATTCTTTTATAGATTAGTGTAAGAAGTGTATTTTGCTTCTTTTTAATTTGTTTATGATTTTTTTTTCACCGGTATCTTCAAGATTTCATGCTATGTGTCAAATATTGGCCCATCAACATTTTGGATCACACATTGTGATCCATCATCAAGATGTGAGAGAGTGCCACGAGAGTTAAGATTGTAAGTTGCGGACAAAGACCATCTCATAGTCACTGTGAAGGGGTGGGATGAGAGACGGGGAAGAAGCATGCAAAATGATATATGATTTTTTTGTTTAGCATTTATGGCTTTAAAATTTAAAGAGAACAAGAGCTTGAATAAATGTCTAGTCTGATTAAAGTAGTTCTAAACCAATCATTATCTTGTACCATTTGAGTTTCTCTAAGATAGTGGATTCATAGTTCATAAGGTTTTATGCCAACAAAGTGGTATATCATTCATCCACCATTCATCTTCATCTCTTGGACTCAAAGCTCCTCAAGTCAGCCAAGAACACTTAGGCTCCTTCTACGACCTCTTATCAAGAATAACACGATATTAGATGTCAACAACAATTTACATTATGAGAATTGAGTGCTTGACCACTACACCATCCATACCAAACAACAAGCAAAACTATCATTCGACAACCTTTTGAATAGGAGAGGACCCTTGATCACTCATAAGTTAAAGATCTTCAATTTCATCATTTATAAGACCCCCTCTCTCCCAATCAAACAAATTTGGAACATATTAAGCCAACCAATTTGTTAACCTTTATTAAGCCGATAGGCTTTGTGTGGGAGTAAAGCTCTTGAAAATGTTTTTTTTCCTCCTAGATAGTTGTCAGCCCTCTTCCCGGATAGTTTTTCTTTTCCGGTAATAGAAAATATCAACTTACTTTTTTTCCCTTACATTTCTTGAGCCTTTTTAGAATTAGTTTGAACTTTCCTGATTTATGATATTGCATGTCTTTATTTGAGTTCGCAGATTTTATGTTGTGGGCAATCAAATGGAGAGGGAGAAACATGTTCTGTGATCTAATGAGTTGGGATTTCGAATTAAAGGGAGGGGGATAGTTCTAGTTTGGTCATGCTTTATGTTGCTTTTACCAATCATGAGCCAATGCAATTTGCAATTATTATAGCGTAAAAATAATGTGACGAAGAAGAAAAGAATGTGAATAAAATTAGTAGTTTAGAAGTCTATTGCTCGCAGAGTTTCAACATCTACATTGAAATTTGGAGATTATTCAGCTGATTTTTTGTTTTGTTTTGTTAGAGTTTCTATTTCAAATTTCTATGCGGGATTCGATGTTTTGATCGGTAAAGACTTTACGGTTTTTGTAAATTGGAGTCTGGAGAATTTGCCTAAAAAATAGAGTTCCATTGCCATTATCTTAACACATGTATTGAATTTTGTAAGTCTGCAACAAATTGCAACACTCCATATTGGAATGATTTTTTTCCCCTTTAAACTTGCCATAATCAACAACATTTAATCTCAAAACACAATACTTTTTCATTTTTAGTTGCACATAAATTAATGTTTTTCTTTAACATTGCTTTCAAAGTGATGTTTATAGGCTCACATGTTCTTAGAGTTGTCGGGGTCCAAAACTATGAGAGAGATTTTAGATATGAGATCTGAAATCAACAACCAGAGAGATTCCCTCCATTAAGAAAGCAACGAAAATCACTTACCTATGCAGCTCAGTGCATTTTAAGGACAAATCTCCTCTGATAAGTCATGATTTCATACAACTAAATCAAAATGCATATTTGTTGTATAGTTTTTATTTTTATTTTGTTTTGCTTTTATTCGGTGCTATATAATTTTTCCTCTGTTAGTAGACATGGTAATCAAATGTTGAAATCAAGGATTTTTTTAATGGAAGATTTGAATCTGATCTTTAACTGCAAGATTTATTGTCAATTCCCATCATCTAATTTAGTTAATTAAAAATGAAATTGATCAATAGAATTGAACTTTGCTTTATTTTATTTTTGTTTTTTAAGTATATTCTTGTAACAAATATAGGTTATTTAGTCGCATTTTTATATCTTAAAAAGATTATTACAGATAAATAACAAAATATTTTAATAAATTAATTTGATTTTTTATTTGATCTTTTAATATTGAAAACTAAAATATTTTTCTAAATTCTTCAAATAATATAAAAATTTCTTTTCTTTTCTTTTAACATTAAATAACATATTCTTTTATTTATTAATTACAATAAATATTATTTAGTTATGTTTTTTTTTATAAAATTATATAATTTCATAGGTATGTTGATATAAGATAATTTAAAAAAAAATCTATATAAATTAAAAGAGTTGGAAGATATTATTTTTATCAAAAAATAGTTATTATTTCAAAATATAGCTTGCAAAAATATCATGGATGTCTTTCAAAACAATAGTACATAATAAAGAATTTAACAAATAACGAATAATAGTTCTTTTTAATTAATGTAATGAAAGATACAAGTGGCTTATGGTTATTGTTTAATTAATATATAATAAACTTTTATTGTTTGAATGAGCCTTTTATCTAAATGTTTTTTATTAGAAATAGATTTAATTTGTAAATCCATAGATAACTATTTTATATAGGAAAATGATTATAAAATATATGTTAATGATCTACTCAAGTAAAATAATGTGCCCTTGCTAGAAGGAAAGAGGGAAAAACAAATTTCATTGATGAGAATTTTCAAAGTTTATCTCAAGTTTGGTGTCCTTACTGTTTCTTAACTCTTTTTGCAAATTTATATGACAGATTGTTCTCAGATTTTATATCATCTTTCCTTCACAAGATTGAATTCTTATTTGTGTTTCATTTATCATTTATTTTCTATCAATATTATGCAATAAACCAGTAACAAATTTGGCATAGATCTGAACAAATATAATTTACAAGAAAACCTCATAACCTAAGGATTGTTATCTATCATTTTAAAAATTCCTTCTATATACCATTATCTATTTTTCGCATTATACAAAATATATCACTTTCTTGAAAATCAAAATTCTTAACTCATCATTGCAAGTACAAAAGCACACAACTACTAGAATAAACTATATTATAGATCTTATATCACGCTCATCATCCATCACTTGATAACTTATACAGCATATTGTGAATAACAGAATCTAGTCATCTGAAAGTGTAGATTCAATAAAATAATCACTATAATGGTTTTGTTAGAGTGTATATTGATGTAAGATGCCTTTACCATTTGTACTATATTATTGATTGGAGCAGAGACAAAACTGTCATCTGCACGTTAGTGGAAGACATGCAATACCGTAGGCTTGTAAATAATGTAATTCATGCACCATACGTACTTCATTTAAGACGTGTCTGTTATTGTTGTCTTAAAACAAGACGCTTTCTTGTGTTCCTAAAACAAAATTTAATATAAAATTTGCACGCCTTTCACTTGAACAAAACCGTCCGCGTGGAGACACAGTCACCTCACGCGTTCACGATAAGGACCTCAACTTTTTTTAAGCATATTTATATCGGTGTCTCCTTCAAACCCTACATTTTTTTATCACCACTCTCTTCCATCTATCTTTTATCTTTCATATATAAAAATGCATTTTTATTTAGGGTGATGTTTCATTTTCAACACGTTACGTACCCTTTACATAATCACTATAATTGTATACCGTTCATTATACATTTAGATGTTTTAAATTGATAGAAAACAATTCAATGGGGACAAAAGTGATTCTTTAATATATAATATGTTTTGAATCAGGTCTCCGATTAACAAATCATTTGAAGTGTCGAAAGCTTGTGACATGCTCTATCAAGCTATAATCTGGTACACTAGTTACAAGCGTTTTTGTGTCATTTTGGAGTCTCCAAGGCCTTCAAAATTCACTTCAAAACTTTCACTTGTAACTTGTAAAAGTAAAAAATTTAATGTCTTTAAAGCTAGACAAGATCTTGTAATGAAAATTTATCAACATGTTTATTTACCCAGTCCGTAGCTTTGGGGAAATTTTTAGACCAACTCATGCTCAAATGTAAACTTACTATAAATAGTAACCTTATATAAATGCAAGGTTGGGACACCATTTTCCTAACAATAAATAATTAATCTAATATAATTTATAAATTTGATGTTATCTTAAAAAACTCCCTCTATTTACACCTTTCTAGTAAAATTATCCTCCATTTCCCAAAATTTTAGAGATTTTTTTTCTCTTTTTATTATTCTCCATCATTATGTTGCTTAGCATGTTGTTACTATCACATCTAATTATTGGACTATCAAAAGGTTAAATATTTGACTCTAGAGATGTCGACATGTATAATTATGACCAAGGACTATGGGGAGTAGAATGTTTTATGAGAATTCCATTAGATTTGACTATAAATATTTTAAGAAATATTAAAATCATGGATCGAATTTGCACTCATAATATGAATACTACATATTCATATGCACTAGACTCAATATGAATAAAATTAATATTATATTAAACTCTTGTCCATAGTAATTATCAACATCATGAGTTAAGACCTAGGATTGAGAGCTATTCTAAAATTTGAAATATGCTCAAATATTTAAATATTTCAGTTGCTTGTAAGTACATTTGTAAAATATTTATCATCATATTATTTTGACAATGTAAAATAATGACTCAAAAGAAACCCACCCATGTACAATTATGATTAATGACTATTAAGAGAATATTGTTTGACAAGAATGAACATAATATTATTTTAATTCTGGAAATATATGAATGTTGTTTTATTTTCTCACAGCTTAGTTGATGTTCATGTTTTACTTTTTACTGAAGTGTGTATATGTAATAATGTGATGCTTCATATTCAAGTATAAGCCAACACAGTTGCATTAGAGGTGGCCCACTTGCAGGAGTTTTCGAGCATTGGGGAAATAACCCTTGTACAGTTGTTAGAGTGCCTCTAGATCCTTATGCTTCTCGTGACAGATCTTCGCCCCATGGCCATTGATGCAACCAAATTTCCTTAGTGTGTCGCTCCCAGACCCTGCGATCTGATTCCTTGTTGTTAATATGGTGGCGGTAGAGACTTTCAAAGGTGACGCTCCACCTCTCTACCACACGAGGGCTCAACCTCTAGGTGGGGTACGAGGGGTGTAGACACTTCAACTGGTGGCGGTATTAGTTGACTAGATTTCAGTGGTGATAGTGGCTAAACCATCTCTTACAAGTGGCTCTTGAGTTTGGCACTGACAATCTCTCCCTCCTAGAAGCACTAGGATAAAGATACAAAGGAGGCTACAACAAAAGAAGAGTGGTCCCTTCTGGATGTTAACCTAACCCTACTTATGTAAGGGGTCCCAATGATGATCGAGATACTCCTCTAGCACCCTCAACCACTTCTTTAGCCACTTAGAAGCTTTTTATGTGATATTTTCTCTCTGGAATTAGTCCATGTTTTTGTTTCCAAGCACTGCCTATGTGTTTTTCATCCTTAGGACACTACTTGTTTGACTCCCAAGGGGTGATCATGTATCCCCCTCCTTTTTCTTTCTTCTGAAAAGTATACTTTATCTTATTAATGGAAATGACTCTATTCATCAAAAAAATGTCCTAGTAGTAGTACTTTAATCAATATCATCAATCAAGATCTAGGATTAAGAAGCATACTAAAATTTAAAATTTACCCTAATATTTATATATGTTGATTTCTTGTGAACATATTTATAAAATATCTTTTATTATATTTTCTTTGATGTATCTTTTCCTTATCATATTGGCTTCACTTAATATTCCCATGACATGTCACCTTTAATCAAATGGAATAATTATCGTGATTTAGTTTATACCTTTAATATTTTATTAAAAAATATTTGTAGTACAACTTTTTGATAAAATTACCCTAGATATTTTTCATTAGATTATTTAGATATAGCTTAAATTTTAGGTATTTGTATTTCCTATTTTTATGATTATCCATCACTATTTATTTGATGTATGACATGACCACTACTCTCACATTCATTTGGTGGACAATTTAAAAGTTTAATATTGATTCCAAAAATGTCCTCTCATATACAATTATGTGTAAGGATAATGGAGAATACAATATCTTCTGATAATTTCATTAGATTTGACCATAAATTTTTAAAGAAATATCTAAATCATGGATTAAATGTGTTCTCATGATGTAAATAATTCATATTCATATGTATTAAGTCCAACATGAATTCAAATAACATCATCTTGACATTGTCACAACTTACTTTATCATCCACTTCTTTAAAAAGGTATTATTTG
This sequence comes from Thuja plicata, assembly GCA_018584345.1. Taxonomy (NCBI): domain Eukaryota; kingdom Viridiplantae; phylum Streptophyta; class Pinopsida; order Cupressales; family Cupressaceae; genus Thuja; species Thuja plicata. Next base: position 46,011 of record MU225348.1, read on the forward strand.
AAATGATTGTAGATGATGCTTATCGTACTTTAAGATGAATTATAATATTTTTTCTTAAATATAAACTATTGTACAAACCTAGGACTATATGAATATTAAGGGGATATATATTATTTATATATACACATGTGTATAATATAGTTGTAAATGTATATGTTCATGCATGTATTTAGATATAGCTTAAATTTTAGGTATTTGTATTTCCTATTTTTATGATTACCCATCACTATTTATTTGATGTATGACATGACCACTACTCTCACATTCATTTGGTGGACAATTCAAAAGTTTAATATTGATTCCAAAAATGTCCTCTCATATACAATTATGTGTAAGGATAATGGAGAATACAATATCTTCTGATAATTTCATTAGATTTGACCATAAATTTTTAAATAAATATCTAAATCATGGATTAAATGTGTTTTCATGATGTAAATAATTCATATTCATATGTATTAAGTCCAACATGAATTCAAATAACATCATCTTGACATTGTTACAACTTACTTTATCATCCACTTCTTTAAAAAGGTATTATTTGAAATGATTGTAGATGATGCTTATCGTACTTTAAGATGAATTATAATATTTTTTCTTAAATATAAACTATTGTACAAACCTAGGA
>MU225348.1:46688-84962 GCA_018584345.1 Thuja plicata
TATAATATTTTTTCTTAAATATAAACTATTGTACAAACCTAGGACTATATGAATATTAAGGGGATATATATTATTTATATATACACATGTGTATAATATAGTTGTAAATGTATATGTTCATGCATGTTTGTATATATATATATATATATATGCACATGCATATGTTGGCAAAATGGTCAACACTCCCCTTGGGATTCGCAACAAGGGACTAACCACCTTCTGTGGATTCTATAAGTCTAGTGGTTGTATCAGGCATTGACAGATCGATCTTTTGGTGCAATGACAACCACACTTGAAACAAGTGGTATGAGAGCTTGGTCATAGGTTCAAATCCCCTCGGGTGATGCCAAGGGAGAGATTGTTGGCAAAATGGTCAGCGCTCCCCTTGGGATTCATGATAAGGGACTAACCACCTCCTGTGGAGTCTATAAGTCTAGCGGTTGTATCGAGCATTGACAGGTTGATATTTTCGTGCAACAAAAACCACACTTGTAACAGTATACATACACATTTTATCCCCTTCATGTCTTGTGTCCCTTGTTCATGTTATAAGTTTGGGATAATTAAATTTTTTTGTCCACCCTTAAATATCTAGGAGTATTTCAGCCTTCATTTTTCCATTTAAAATTTTACTATGAAAGAACATGGTATAGTGTTGCTTATTTAGTGAATCATTTATGTTTCCTAGCTTGGTTGGAATTTCTATTGTGATTTCATCTCTCGGATAGAGTTGTTGATGTGGTATTGAATGCATTGATCAAATCTTAATTTCATTTTTCTTTGAGTTGACCCTGCTAAACATTTTGGTTGCAGCTATCCATTAGCTTGCATGTAAACTTTTTAAATTAACACCTAATATCATCACATAAGTTACATCCATCTATTACAAGAGTATTTTAGATTAGAAATTGAATAATTTTAGTAAATACGAATCATACTCCAAATATTTTATTTTGACATCCAAAATTTTCAAATACATATTTGTAAAAAAAAACATATCTAAGATTTAGTTTAGACGCCAACAAAAAAAACAAAACAAGAAAAAAAAAAAAAAAAAAACTTATACTTCAATCTTGATAAAGAAAAGTTCAAAAATATTCATTGCTTTGATGCCACTTTAAACATTGCAATAGAGACAAAAAAACAACTTTTGGACAACCAATAATCAATTACAAATACATTTCAATAATGAAATGTACAGTCATAAAATAATAATAATAAACCATCAATCTAATCACATCATATCGGCACTTCAACCTTATTGAAATAAATGAAAACTTTGTGTAACATTTTCATTTCATTTCTACATTTACATATAAATTAAACTATTTTATACTAGAATAGAATATCGTGTGATCATTCATTCACCCTTATATTAAAGGAGAGTTGTCTTTTACTCTTCCATAAAAGACACCTAAAAGGATTCTGTCAGAGCCACGTTAAGCAAAACAATGTTCCTTCTTATTTTTGTTTAATCTTGCTTTGGCTCCTGCTTTTGATAAATGTTACAGCATATTCCCTCTTGTCACCATTGGATTGTTTTCTTTCATTTTTAAAAATATACAATTATAATGATTCTCTAAAGATATCTAACGTCTTGACAAATAAAACATCACCCAAATAGAAATCCATTTTTATACATGAAAAATAAAGAAAGATTAATAGAATAGTAATTAAAAAATGTAGGCTTTCAAGGAGACACCGATATAAATATGTTAAAAAAGTCTGAATTCCTTATCATGAATGCGTGGTGTGACTGTTTTTCACGCCGACGGTTTTGTTAAGGAGATTGGCGTGCTATATTTATATTATAATTTTTTTTCAGACAAACAAGAAAGCGTTAAATTTGAAGACAATAACGGACACGTCTTAAATGAAGTACTATGCTACTTAAATAACATTATTTACAAGCCTACGGAATGGTGGATGACAGTTTTGTCTATGCTCCAATTAATATAATACAAGTGGCCAAGGCATCTTACGTCAATATACACTCCAATAAAACCATTATTATCCAGGAGTGCCATCTAAGTTATTGAAAGTGTGTAAAAATTCTTTTAAATATAAATTTTTAAAGAATTGTTTTTATAAAAGCAGCAGTAAGAAGGTGCTGGTGAGAGGTACAAAAAACAACATTCTAGAGATAATTAACATAGATTATCCAAACCTAGAGTGCAAGTCACAACATAACAACATAGCCATCTACTTCTATCAAAAACTAAAAAAAAGAAACCAGAACACTAGCAACACTAGCAGAGTCTCAAAAAAGGCCGATTAAGAATATATAGCTTAAACATCTTAAAAATGTGTCACACATGGCTGAAAACCATCATTAATGTCTTAGCAATAAAATTATAACCAAAAAAGAAAACATAGCCCATCGGGCTAGCCAAGACATCCCCAGAAACCAGAAGCTTAATGAATTGTTGTTTATATAAAGATTAACAAAATTGTTGGCTTGATATGCTTTGAGTTTGCTTGATTGGGAGAGAGTTGGTCTGGTGCAACTTATGAGTGATCAATGATCCTCTCTAAATCAAAAGGTGGAATGATAGCTTTGTTTTTTTGTGTAAACAATTAGTGGTCAATCACTTAATTTTCATAATGAAAATTGTTGTCAACATCTAATTTTGCATTATTCTTGATAATGCGTTGTAAAAGGAGCTTAATTGGCCTTGGTGAAGAGATAGAGATGAATGAGGGATGAATGATCTATTACTTTGTTGGCATAGAACCTTATGAACTATGAATCCACTATCTCATGGAGACTTAAACAATACAAGATAATGAAGATTTGGAACTACTTCAATCGAACTAGACATTTATTCAAGCTCTTGTTCCCTTTAATTTTCAAAGCCACAAATACTAACCAAAAAAATTATAATAACATTAAAAAGAAGGAAAATACACTTTGTACACTAATCTATAAGAGGAGGTTGTGTAAAAAATTGAACTAACAACAATAACAAATAAATAAACACGAGTCCAGATGGGTGGCTTAGTTAATTCAAGGCTCTGGGTTTTTCCTATATAGATCCTACGATTGATTCTTTCCCTCTAGATTTATCTAATGATGATGACTCGTGAGTTGCTTTTAGTAGTTATAAAACACTTATAAAATTTAAATTATTATATGAAAATCATCTACAAAAGATCTAATACAATTTTGATAGCGTAATAATATATATAAACCTCATTAAACATCCATCCATCCATCCATAACACTCAATACATAGAGAAATAATACTTCAAAATATCAAATGGTAATTAAGAAACCATGGGTTAAAGATGTTTATGACCATAAGTGACCCCCAAATTTGATGTTGGAGAAGCCATTGTGTTGGTGACATCCAAATTGAATGCACGCTGAAGCCATGGTAGTGTGCAGAGGATATTTCAACAAACTTGAATGATCATGTCTTGCACGAATCACGTGCAAAAAGATGTTTTTATTGCCCTCGGTATAAATGTTTTGTTTTACATAGATGGGTACGATGCTTTTTTACAAATCACGCCACAAAAGAAAACCAAAACCCAAGTTTGGGGGAAAAGAAGTGATAAATCCACATGCCCCGCACTTGTGCAATGGACATTTATATGCCCTCCAAATCATCCCACAACTGACACACATTTTCTTTTCATTCTCTCTCTCTCACATTTTTCTCTGGTCTTTTCATTTCCGCTTTTTCTCCATTCCTCAGCTCAGCAGGGCGCCTCCTAATTTTGCAAAAACGCAAGAATGGGAAGGAGATTTGGAGTTCTGCTGTGTGCGCCTCAACAGGACTATGTACAGAAGATTTACGGAGGTTATTTTAGTCTGTTTAAGGGGATGCTGAGCGAGGCTGAAGAAAAGTGGGATCTGTTTCGAGTTTTCGAAGGGGAATTTCCGGCCATGGAAGATGTTTATAAATACGACGGATTCGTGGTTTCCGGCAGCCGATTTGACGCGCATGGAAACGATGAGTGGATTTTGGAGCTCTGCCGTTTTCTCCAGACCCTGCATACAATGCGGATCAAAGTTCTCGGAATCTGCTTTGGTCACCAGGTGCCCTGCCCTTTCTTTCCTTTCATTTTCCTTTATTTTAAAGAAATCTGCTCTGATATTTTCAATTTTCATTGATTTGTGTGATTTCTCATCGGTGTTATCGGTTTAGACTTCGTCTGTGCAGCTAAATCTTGAGAAATTAGTTCGTATATTGTTTGATTTCTTCTCTCTCTCCTGAAATTTTCATCCATTTTAGCGGATTCGAACAGAAGAGATGGGGTCGCCCTTAATTTCGTTTCTTTTTCGTTTTGTTCAAAGAAATCTGCTCTCACATTTCATTGATCTGACTGATTTCTCAGCGGTATTATTGTTTAGATTCTGTCTGTGTAGCCAAATCTTTGAGAAATTTTTGTATAAGTTCGCTTATTGATTGGTTTCTTCTCTCTTCTGAAAATTTTATCCATTTTACGATTTGAGATGTGGCTCAACTTAGGAAAGTTAGAACTGTTAAAACTGTTAAAACTGCTAAGTTTAGGCATTTTTTGGTTAAAAGTCCTGATCTGCCACTCTCTCCAGTTCAGACGACTTTTCTTTCAAATCCTTACCAGCTCCCTCACTGCAAAATAATTATTTTCCCCTTGACAGCTATCTCGTTAATCATTTTTTCCAGTTTGCTTTATTTTATCATATTAGATAATGAATACACGGTTACAGAATATTGTTGTAAATGAGAACAGTTATGGAATACAGCTAAAATTACAGTACTAGCCAAAAATACCCAAAGCAGTATCAAAACTGTGAAGTGGACAGCTGAATCCAAGTTACAAGAATATCAGATTTCATCAAATTTGTTTTTTGTTTGAAGTTTTGAATTCAGTCTACACTGTAGATTTTGGCATTAAATCAAATATTCTTTGATATTAAATTTGTTTTTAGTTACTAAAGACAAATTTAGTTTTCAAAGGAGAGAAAGTTCATGGTTACTGAATATCTAATGGCTGACAGTTGAATCCAAGTTACAAGAATGTCAAATTTCATTAAATTTGTTTTTGTTTTGTTTGAAGTTTTGAACTCAGTTAGTAAAGACAAATTTAGTTATTAACGAAGAGAAAGTTAGTCATTAGGGAATATCTAATGATTATATTTTTGTAATTGTACTTTTTAAGGTATTTGTTGAGTTATTTATTAGTAATTAAATATATGTATTTTTTTGGTATAAAAAGATAAATTATATAGTAATAAATAAGACAGTGTATATGATGATTTTTGTAATTGTACTTTTTAAGGTATTTGTTGAGTTATTTATTAGTAATTAAATATATATATTTTTTTGGTATAAAAAGATAAATTATATAATAATAAATAAGGTGTATATGATGATTTTTTTATTTGATTGTGTAGGTGATTTGAAATGTAGATTGAAAAATGTATATATAATTAGATTCAAACCATCATTCTCTTCTTTTAGATGATAGATCATTGATTTTGATTTGAGACATTGATTGAAAAGTATACATAGATAAATCTAAAACCATTTCTACACATTACTTTATGAACTCTAGAAAATTTACCTCCACTAATATATAAGATGCCAAAATATCTATATTTTTAAAAAATTACATTTAAAAAATATGTTGTAAATTATATCATTGTCAATAGATGGACTCAAAATTTTAAATGAGTTAAACTTTTTGAATAAGTGAATATAAGAAGTTGTAGATTATTTGTTGTAGTCTCCTAACAAATTATAAAGTAGTTACAAAGTACACCATTTTCAATATATCTTAAGTAAAAGTACGTTAGTGGGAAAGTTCGATATGGAGTCAATTGATCTTTGGTTCGTTTGTTTATGACGCATTATTCTTAGAAACCACCAAGAAGTAATTATAATTTCTTGTCTAGTGTTAAAATCATGTACGTTTGTTTTAATATATCAACAACTTAATCATTTGAAAATATTTTTTACAATAAAAATTTAATATTTATAACTTTTTGTTATTGATGAGATATAAATTTTAATTTAGTATTTAAATTGGTTAAAGTCATGGAAACTATACCAACACTTTGATGTATCGATTGTATGTCATTTTGAAAGGAGAGGTAAGTGAGCAACTATGTATCAAAGAGTACCAGTGAAATGTGTAGTAGATATCTATATGAACTTTCAAGCAATTAAAAACATATTTATATCTTTGTTTCCTTCTTTTTAAAAAAAAAACTAGCTCCTTTATTTTGGCACTATCTCTACATATACAAAAGTGTCGCTAGGCCATGTAGACCTTAGCTTATATCACATGCTTCATTATCGATATTTAAATATTGGCAAGTTTCTTTTTCTCTCTCAAACAGGTCCTATGTCGAGCTTTGGGAGGAAAAATTGGAAGAGCGGTGACTGGATGGGATATTGGCTTGAGAAAAATAACAATTTCTAAAAGGTTGTTCACCAAGCATTTTGGTTTGGAGATCCCTTCTATGATTAGTGTCCTTGAATGTCATCAAGATCAGGTAAAAAAAACCTTGTTAACATTTATTTTACTTCAAGCACTAATAGTTTAGATTTGCACCCCAAACGTATTTAAAGTTTTAAAAGATTTAAAAATTATATATTGTCAAAGAATATTATATTCAATTAAAGATAGTAAATTTTTTTGGTCTAAAATGTTAGCTTGAATTTTCTTTGGAATAGATTATGCAAGCTTTTTTTCATCAATGTTTTAGATTGCACTAAATGATCAATTTTTAAGATGAGAGGAGAAAGGTGGATCATAAAATGTGATCTAAAACATTAATGAAGTAAAAACGTCACGTAACCTAATTAAAAAAAAATCAAAGTAAAATTATAGTTATCTTATTTTATACTGATTTATCGTTGGTGCTATTTCGAACAGGTGTATAAAGTTCCTTTGGGTGCAGAAATTCTTGCTTCATCAGATAAAACAAGCATTGAGATGTTTTCCCTCGGTAATCACATACTCGGTGTTCAAGGCCATCCAGAGTATAGCAGTGACATTTTGTTGAATTTCATTGACAACCTCTTCAAGAAATGTTGTATACAAGTAAGTTACATGTATTTAATATCTTTAAAATTTCCATGGAGATTGTATACAATGGTGTTTAATCAACCAAGAACTATTTACTAATCAAACATCTAACTTCTTTTTGGATTGGGGCTTCTTAGGCTAAATTGAGTGAAGAGGCCAAAGTATCTCTAGCAAATAGCCAACCAGACAAAGAAATTTGGGAGAAGATTTGCAAGGCATTTCTTAAGTCATGATATTTGTATCAGATTACCTAAAGACTTAAAAGTGCTTTAATTAAAATGTTTTTTTTTTAAATAGTAAAGAAATCTTCTCTTATTTATTTGATTATTGAAATTGTTGTTGTTCTACACATATTTGGTGAAAACCACATGGGCTTTATCCCTTCAAAAAATAGTTTCTCATATATGTTAAATGCATCAGTAACTTGTACGAGAACACTAATTTGTACAATGACTATTTAACCTTTACAAAAGTCTTACACTTTTGTCTTGTGTGAATTTAAAGTTTATTGTTACAAATAGTTAGATAACATAAGTTAGATTTGTCTAAAAATTACTTTTACAACCAAGATTTTTCATATTATATTTAAAATTAAATTTCATAATAGTTAGTTTATTGTGTTGTAATATATAGTTTAATAAATACTATTTTTTATGTTACTTGGACAATGCTACGTAAATAATGGTTGATTGGTTGTGATTGCTCAGCCTCCACTTCTTATAAGCTTCCAAAAAAGGAAGTCTTCACCCTCAAGTCAAATATGATCATTTTTTTTAACTATAATTATTTTTTATTAGATAAGCAAGGATTTTGAAAGGCCCCTGACCTTTATATATAGAGAAAGATTAAGTATTAAGCCTAATATAACACATAACAACTACAAAATAACAAGAGACACAAAAACTACTTTGAAATCGAGGTGGTTTGAAAAAATAATCCAAAGAACTTTGCTTTATCACAGTAGTAGGTTCCTCTCCAAATCTAGGCTTCTCAAGTCAAGGAGGAGACACAAAAACATGGGTACATCCTTATATCAACTCAAATGCATTATTTATCCTTGAACAATCCATAGAGGATTTACCTTTATCAATGTCATTTTGTGAACATTCTCATAGGTAAGGATGGGCTCCTCCTTATAAACTAGCATATGATGAAATGGTGCCTTGCAATTCGTTGGAGTTTAAATCCAACCAGTGCAAATTCTTTAGACGACCAAATGCACTCGAAACTTGCCCAATTACTCTATTATTTATGAGAGAGCAAGAAGTCAATTTAGCTTAGGGCCCGTTTGTTTCGTGGAATTCGTGTATGCTGGAGTAGCCAATTCTGAAATTCAACTGAATTCTAGAATTTTGATATTCTGAAAATGAATTCTAGATATGGGCTTGTCCTGTTTGATTCACCTGGAAGATGACTGAGAAGATGCAAATTGTGCGTGCGGTTCCACAAAACTGGAATTGGAATTGGAATTTTGTTTTTGCACACATACACATATACACACACACATATACACACATACACATATATACACACACATGTGTATATCTACACACATACACACATATGTGTATAAATGTGAATGTGTGTATACACACACATACACATATATATGATCATTTTTTTACACACATTCACATATATACACATGTGTGTATGTGTGTATATACACATGTGTGACATATACACATATACACACACATGTATGTATATATGTGTATGTGTGTATACACATACACATACACATGTGTGTATATATGCACACACACATATATGTATACACATACATGTATGTATATACACATGTATATACATATACACACATGTATATATATACACATACACACATGTGTGTATACACACATATATACATGTATATACACACATTTATGTATATAAATACACACATATTTGTGTATATATATACACATATACACATGTATATATAAATACATGTATATGTGTATATATACACACGTGTATACACACACACATACACACATATATACACACACGTGTATGCACACATATACACATACACATGTGTGTATATACTATATATATGCATGTGTATATATACACGTGTATACACATACATGTATATACCCACACATGTATATACACACATGTGTGTATATACATGTGTGGGTATATACACATATGTATACACATACATGATATACCCACACATGTATATATACACATGTATATATACGCATGTATACACACACACATATATATATATACACACACACACATGTATATATACACTCGTATGTCTATATATATATATATATATACACGTCCTTATAGCAATATAATATTGACACAAAAATGGGAATGAATTTTCCTCCTCAAAATAATACTCTCAATTCCAATTCCAAGGTCTAAGGTGGAATTGTGGAATGCTCAAAATGACCCAAAATTAGAATTCACAAAAACCTATACCAATTTTATAATTTGGAAACAAACACTGAATTGAACAATTTTGAAATTTGGAAATGCCAATTCCTAATTAATTCCGCGAAACAATAGACTAAGAGAGGTTTCCAATCTCTTCTAGAATATTACCAATGATATTATTGCTACCCAAGTACAACTTTGATAGCCTGGGAGAGAGGTTTCCTATGTCCCTTGACAAAGTGACATTGAAATTGTTTCCCAATAGAACCGGCACTTCAAGAATGGAGTAGTTAGGAAATCAATCCAATACACACAATGTAGCACAGTGTCCATTTGACATGCTATTTTTATTGAAGGTTCAGTATTTTCAGAGCAGTAAGCAGTCCCAATTCTTGAGGCACCACACCATTCAGCTGATTGTGTGAGGCATCAAGAGTCGAGAGCTGAGAACAATTTCCTAGAGACTTTGGGATACCCCCATGAAATTTATTAGCTCCCACTGTAAAAAATTGTAGGTTGGGGAGCTTCAGGCCAATATTTGCAGGAATGGAGCCTACGAACTTGTTTTCTGTCAAGTCAAGCACTTGCAATTCTGTACAGTTTAACATAATGGGAAGTATATTTCCCTTGAAGTTATTACCACCAAGTTCAAGTAATTGTAAGTTAAGACACACAGATTTGTGCAGTTACTGATCGACCTGGGGATAGATCCTGTTAAAAGAAATTATGCCCAAGATCAACTATTTTAAGCGCAGTGCAATTTGCCAAGCCATGAGGGATGATACCACTCAATTTATTGAAGCAGATGCTTTCAATTTTGGGTCGAGTATGGGTTTTGATCAGTGAAAGAGGAAAAGGAGAATGAAAAATATGTATGGGATGAATCTAATTATTTTTCTTTTTTGATGTTTTAGTAAGCTAGACCCATATTGTGCGTTGATTCATGCCATAAATAAACATGTACACTAAAGAAATCTGTTGGACAAGCCGATTCACACCTCTTACAACCTACACAATCTTCTGTTCTTGGAGCAGAAGCAATTTGCTTAGCTTTATATCCTTCCCAAGGTATCATTTCTAATACATCGGTGGGACATGCTCATACACACTGGGTACAACCAATACATGTATCATAAATTAAGCCATTTCATAATATCATGATACTTGAAGCATTTTGTCAAACACCTTATGCACTTGATTTATGATTTCTATTTTAACAAAACAAAATATGCCTACCCTACATGTGAGAAAAATTTTCAAAAAATTGTTGATCATTAATTAAACAACCACAAACATTTTCTTTCCTATATTTTAAATTTCTTTACTAAATATTTTACTCAAATTCCGCAAAGAAGTTTGGGAGAGCAAAGACCATATGAAACCATAATGTTTCATTCAATCATTACCATAATATACTACTTGTAATACCATACATATAAAAATGATGGGTACTTGACTATATGGCTTGCCCTGCAACTCTTTTCTGCTCTTCCAAATTTCTACAATCTTCAACACTTGTTATCTTAAAATCTCGTAGACACTAATTTAATAAAATTATTATAATTTGCCAAGCTAGCACGTAAATATTACATATCGCTACAATAAAGGCAAACACTAGTAATAGAAGAAAAGTGTTTCAGCCTCAAACATGTTAAAATGGAGCAGATTAATTAACAACACAACTGTCCTCAAGTTCAAGAGTTTAGAATGATAATTAAACAGAACCACATCGCTTAGTTCAGAAATTGCTGATTATTTGCACAATGTCTGTTTAATATGTTCCCCTCGATGGCTTGAAAAAAAGGAAGATATGTGGTTTATCACAATTTGAAGAATTTGCTCCTCAATATGAAAATTTGCATCTCTGCCATGCACATGCACATGATCACCAAGCATAAAAATATTGTGTTCGATTACGGATGGATGAAATTTGAAAGTTTTTTTTGATTGATAAGCAAACAGGGATACACAACAATAGAGAAAAGATCGAGTCTTGTTTGCTGTTTGTGAATCCATTTAATTTGGACATATGTAAAAGCAGAATGGATTTAATTTGGACATATGTAAAAACAGAATGGAGGAGGAAAACATAATGTGGTGGGAGAGTGACATCCTATAAAATCAACCAATTATAACAAGTACATGACTTGCCATTGTTTCAATTAAGCTTTGCATCTTTTGGCGATGAAATGGAGTGGCTTTTTCATATTCTAGGGCTCGTTTGGTAGTTGGAATATGCATGGAATTGACATTTTCTAATTTCCAGTTTTGTTTCTTCCATGTTTGTGTCCATCCAAAAAAACTGGAATTGGAATTTCGAAATTCCAATTTTGCCCCAAAATGAGCATATTCATCCTCCACCCAAATAGGTGGAATTGGAATTTCGAATTTCAATTTCAATTTTTATAAAACCAAATTTAATATCTCGTCGGATCCGCTTCTCCAAACCTTCATTCCGAAACACATTGATATATTATATTGCTATATATACACGTGTGTGCCACACACACGTATGTGTATACACACGCGCACAGATATATATATATATATATATGTGTGTGTGTGTGTGTGTGTGTGTGTGTGTGTGTGTGCGCGTGCACAACACACATATACACATCGTATTCAAAGAAATTAAGAAATAAACAATTAAAAATCCTTATGCATATCAGTCATCTTCCAGGTGAACCAAACAGGTCCAGTCCATATTCCGGAAATCTTTTTCAAGATAAGTATCTTCCATAATTGCACCATCTTCCACAATTGACTATATCCAACATTTGGTATTCCAACACCCAAACAGGTCAGTGACGTTCAAATGTTGTCTTCAATTCCCTTAAAACTACCTTGTGCTCTACTCAAATATTGGCCCTACCTGATGTTTATAAACATAATATTTTAGATTGTCCTATTTCTATCATAAACATGTGTATAATCTTGATGTAAGAAGATGACCCTTAGACTTCACCAAAATGAAACTCATTAGATGTAATTTGGTTAAATCAAGAGATGGAAAGGAAGAGATGTAATTTGGTTAATTTTTCAATGAATTTTATCTTTCATCTAGATCAAGGTCTTTAATTTTGATCAATATATTGAATAGGTTCTAAAAAATCAAATATCAAATGATGACTCACATGTTGGTGGATACAATAAAGACCATGTGATTTGATTCACATAAAAGTATATAGCTATCAATGATTTTGTAAAGTATATAGCTATTAATGATTTTTCATAATTTGTATTTAAAAATAAAAAATTGACTATATGTTTGCAAAAAATAAAAAAATCTAATATTTAATTTTTTTTGATAATTTATATAAAAAAGATATTGATAACAATTTTTTAAACAGTCAATTCCTTTTCATGCAATATATATGGGGTAGTGCTCCCTAGGCAGAGCTTGTTTAAAAAATAAATAAATAAATAAATAAAATTTGAACAACCAAAAAAACCCCTATGTTTAAAACAATAACTTATATATTTTCTAATAGTTTATACTCAACAATATTTATAAGAGCTTATGTTGGAAGTGTTATTTAAATAGAGTGTTGAAAAAAAACCACAGTTTTTACCTCCTAATTTTTTTAGGAACTTCAAATGTGTTCTTAAAAATAAAAGCTGATTAACTTCAGTTTTCTATGTACTTAACTGCTCTCACTTTCATCCGTGCTGATGCTTGGATGACCCTCTCTATTGTCTGCGCTCAACATATTCTCGACGGATGACTGCACTTCCAAGTTTCCATTTGCCCTGCCATACACCATCTTTTCCACCACTCCTTCAACCTCTCTCATTGTTGGCCTCTCCCCTGGATTTTCGCTTGTGCATCGCAGTCCAATGCCAATCAAACTAACCAGCCATTTACCATGCTCAGATGATTCCAATTCTTCTACATTAGTTTCAGGTGCAGCACTACTATTGGATTCGCCTACAGTTCGTTGATGAGCCAGCAGCTCTCTGTCCACCACTTCCTCCACTGCCTCAGGGAATGCTCTTCTCACCCATCTCCGCAAAGTGTTGTCTCCACAGAACATTCCATCAGTAGGCCTCTTTTTAGTCACCATTTCAAGGATCAGCATCCCAAAGCTGTAAACATCTCCCTTCTTACTCACTTCTCCTCCCAATCCATATTCTTGCAACATTAAAATGTGATTTCATTGTTGAGAAAACTAATATGTGAGGTTAAAAAAGAAAGCCAGGCAAACACTTGAAATTAGGAAAAAAAATGTGAGGCTTGGGTTTTTACCTGGAGCAAGGTAGCCTACTGATCCCTTCAATCTGGATGTGCTGCTACTTGCAGAAACAGGGGATGTCAATAGACGGGAAATTCCAAAATCAGCCACATGGGCTGTCATGGTTTCGTCGAATAACACATTTGAGGGCTTCAAGTCGCAGTGGACAACTGGAGGAGAACAATCATGGTGTAAATAAGTCATCCCATATGCCACATCAAGTGCAATCTTCACTCTCATCTTCAAACTCAACCTACACCCTGCTTCACTCCTGTGGAGGTGTTGTTCTAGACTCCCCTGTGACATATATTCCATTATCAAAGCCCTGAGATCTCCCGCGGAGGAAGAGGACAAGACTTTCACAAGATTTCGGTGCCTAATATTTCTCAATACCCTGCATTCCCTAATGAAATGCTTGTATGAATTTTGAGGGTCCTGATCAAATAACTTGATAGCCACCAACTTGTTATCGGACAAGAGCCCTTTGTAAACTGACCCGAAGCTACCATTGCCTAGTAAATTGGCGGCACTAAATCCTTGGGTTGCTCTGTGAAGTTCCTGGCTAGAAATTTGAATAAAACCTTGTCCCAACAAACTGTTTGTAAATGGTGTCCTCTTAATTCTTCTATAGAAAATGTAAAATGTCCCAAAAATGCAACACAATGCGAAGAATGTGCCAATTGATGCAACCAAGAATTGAATGTTCCTATTTAACGCACCATGACTTTTGGCAGATCTTGTGCAATTCGGTAGATTCAACCAGCCTGAGGCTGCACATAATCTCGGATTCGCCAAAAATGATGTTGAACTGAGGTTTTTGAAAGCTCCTTGATTTGGGACTGATCCATTCAAGTTGTTGTAGGAGAAATTTAAATGGCGGAGCATGGTGAGATTTGCAATAGAAAGTGGTACTGGCCCAGACAACTCATTGAAAGATATATCAATGCTTTCAAGGCTCTTAAGCTGCCCTATTGACATTGGTACCATTCCTTTCAATTTATTTTTGGCAAGGATTAGATCTTGCAATCCCGAGCAACTGCCAATATCGCCGGGGATAGGTCCTGACAGTTTATTCGCTGAGATATCAATGGCTTGAACCTGTTGCATTCCTCCAAACGAAGGCAATCTTCCAGTCAATGAATTGTGTGAAAAATCGAGATAAAATGCCAACGAATGGAGGCTTGAGATCTCCATAGGAATCTTTCCTGTGAGGCTGTTGTATGAGAGGTCAATCTTCTCCAGGCGAAAACAATGCCCAATGGCATTTGGTATCCTTCCTGTTAGCTCGTTATGACTCAAGTCAAGCTCCCTCAGCTGTTGCAAACTGCCTAAATTTGAAGGAATCTTTCCAGAAATGTGATTTAGACTAAGGAATACATATTCCAGGTTCACCAGCATCTTAAACTCTAATGGAATGGTGCCTTGCAATTCGTTGGAGCTTAAATCCAACCATTGCAAATTCTTTAGAAGACCTAATGCACTCGGAACTTGCCCAATTACTCCGTTATTTCTGAGAGTGAAAAGGGTCAATTCAGTAAGGTTTCCAATCTCTTCTGGAATATTACCAATGATGTTGTTGTAAGCCAGATACAACTTTGATAGCCCTGGAGAGAGGTTTCCTATGCCCCTTGACAAAGTGCCATTGAAATTGTTTCCCGATAGAACCAGCACTTGAAGAATGGAACAGTTAGAAAATAAATCCAATACACACAATGTAACACAGAGTCCATTTGACAGGCTATTTTTTTGAAGGTTCAGTATCTTCAGAGCAGTAAGCATTCCCAATTCTTGAGGCACCACGCCATTCAGCTGATTGTGTGAGGCATCAAGAGTCGAGAGCTGTGAACAATTTCCTAGAGAATTTGGGATACCCCCATGAAATTTATTAGCTCCCACTGTAAAAAATTGTAGGTTGGGGAGCTTCAGGCCAATATTTGCAGGAATGGAGCCTACGAACTTGTTTTCTGTCAAGTCAAGCACTTGCAATTCTGTACAGTTTAACAGAATGGGAAGTATATTTCCCTCGAAGTTATTACCACCAAGTTCAAGTAATTGTAGACGCGTAAGCATCACCAATTCTCGAGGTATTGCTCCGCTCAGCTTGTTATATGTTACTGAAATAAAATGGAGCGCAGAGCAATTTCCTATAGATTTTGGGATGCTGCCACTTAACCGATTGTACATCAATTCCATTACTTGCAAATTGGGGAGCTTATAGCCTATAACCTCCGGAACTGTACCTTCAAACTGGTTGTTCCCTAGCACCAACAACTCCAATTCAGTATAGTTCATGACAAAATAAATTGATCCTCCGAGGCTATTATTAGCGAACCACAGCTCCTTTAGTCGGGTAAGTGAACCCAATTCTGCTGGAACGGTGCCATACAAGGAATTGGAAGACAAATCCAGGGTTTCCAGTGACGAACAATTCCCCAGAGCCATGGGAATGCTGGGAATGCTACCTGTAAGACTGTTGTTATAAAAGCCAATCTTCCTCAGTCTCCATAATTTACCAATCTCCATGGGGATGCTACCGTTGAGTTTGTTGGACTCCAGAACCAGATATTGTAATCTGGTCGATGCTGTGAATATCTCAGATGGAATTGGTCCTTCAAGTGCATTCCAGGACAGAGTTAAGACACGCAATTTTGTGCAGTTACTGATCGACCTGGGGATAGTGCCTGTTAAAAGATTATGCCCAAGATCTAGTCTTTTAAGCACAGTGCAATTTGCCAAGCCATGAGGTATGATACCACTCAATTTATTGAAGGAGATGTCAAGTTTCTTCAAGTTGTGCAAGGAACTCAACCCTGCTGGAATACCTCCACTCAAGAAATTATTGTTTAGTCGGAGTTCTACAAGATTTACGCAGGCAGACAGACTAAGAGGAATGGGACCTTGCAAGCTGTTTTCATAGAGCTTCATGAACTGCAGCTTTTCTAACTTACCAAGTTCTTGGGGAATGTGGGCAGAGAAATAATTATGAGAGAGGTCAAGCACTGTGAGGAAGGACATGTTGCCTAAGTGAGGGGGAATGGTAGCAGCCAATCACCTGTATTTGAGAACCAGACTCACAACTCTTTGATTGTGATCGCAAGTTATTCCAGTCCAGTTGCAAATATTGTTTCCATTTACCCAGTTGGCCAAAGAAAGAGTTGGATCCATTTTTACAAACTTTTTTAATTCAAGCAAAGCTTCTGCGTCAATCCGATTCTGGGTTTTCAACTCATCGGACCAAGATGTAACAAAGAGAAAAGAAGTAAAGATAAGTAAAAGAATAAACTGACCTTTAAAATTCATCGACTCTCCCAAATTATTCATGTCTGAAAGAATACCTGACTTGATCCACCTGCTATGCGATTGCTTATCTCTTAAACCAAATTATTTTAATAAAGTTAAAAGTCAGACGATATAACAGCTTTATCAAAGTTGGTCAATATTAGTCAATATATATAAACTTTATTAAAGTCGGTCTATCTATAAGAGCTTTATCGTGTCTTTGGTCAGCAGTTAGTCGATTTTTTAGGAATATTTGGTGGACTCACTATTTTCATGTTTAAAAAAAAATTGTTAATAGGTAAATGGCAATTATGGGGTTCACACCTTTATATTAGAATATTAATCAAAATTATGCAATTTCTATATATTAGGTGTGTAGTTTCGAAGAGCTCATTTATCTATACTCTTAGGGACAAATAAAATTTTCTATTTTGAACTATTCCTTCTACCAACTTAAGTAGTGCTTAAAATGTATGTGGTAATAATAATAATGAAAATCTTACATTAAATAAAATGTGACATAAAAAAGACAATAGTGGAGTTTTACAATTCCACCACATCATTAGAGCTATTAGAAATGAAAGTGTTAAGCCATGTTGTACCTTACACAATGACAAACCCATAGTCGTTCAATAGAGTTCAAGCCCCAAAATGCCTTCCACTACTTATGAGCCTTGTATTGTAGAAGTCTAGTGATTATGTTTGACCTCGTTGTCCACTAACCACACCATTGTTTACTAGTAAATTCTCATTCAATGGTGACATCCTAAAACCATAATATACAATGAGAATCACATCATCCTACCATCTTCTTGATTGTCACTTTTTCCTCTCAATAGTAGTTCAATGATCTAATACCTAAATTCTATACCTAAAAATATTGATGCAATATAATTTTCCTCTCAATAATAGTTCAATGTGACATCTCCTATGTAACCACCATTGAGGATACCTCAAACTTGAAAGTTAGGTGGAAGAATGTCTTCTACTTTCCCAATCAATTCCCGCATTAAGTGTGTACAGAACATATACATAATAGCCAAAGCATAATATAATTCCTTGAATAGGGTACAACGTCATAAAATGTGAAAATAATCATTTTCACATATATATGCCTAATCAACTAAATATGATTAATTAACTAGTTATATAATGACCCTATTTACACTAATGATATGTCCATATCTTTTGTTCCCCTTTATTTGTATTCTTCACCAAAGACTCGTGTAACTCTTTCAAATTTTTAAAATATGATTTTCCTTTATGTAACTCAATTTTCACCTACAAATTATATATTATTTTATCCAGTAGCCAATAAATATCGCATTCAATTGTTAGTTTATGGATA
Source organism: Thuja plicata (assembly GCA_018584345.1). NCBI lineage: Eukaryota > Viridiplantae > Streptophyta > Pinopsida > Cupressales > Cupressaceae > Thuja > Thuja plicata. Next base: position 64,974 of record MU225348.1, read on the forward strand.
CTTTTAACTTCCATACCCACTTATATGATACCCTCTTACTATATCATTTGTTATTCTAGACATTGTTTATTCTTAAAACTGCTTTGTGCTTCACATATTTGGACCATTTTTCACTATGTCAATATTATTTTTACCCTATAAATATTTATTATTTATATTATCCTATTTTAACACAACTCCACATGATGTACTAGGGACTTTACCATTTATTTATAGATTATTGTAACACCACTTTTCACTTATTTGGCTTAGAAGGAAAAAATATGTTACCCTCATAATCATTCATGGCTATAAATGTATCCCCTACCTTGAATATACCTACATATTTTCCATAGTACATATTTGTCCAATATTTACCTTACATCTTTCTTATAATAGTTTCATAGACATGTTCATGGAATTTTTGGATTCTATTAAGAAAGACGTCCTAAACTCGCTCCTAATGTTGAGCATACAAAGAATGTTGTTTTCACATTAATAAAAGCTCAATTTATATGATACAAGTATTATTTTGGGTGAAAATAAAAATTTCAAGTTTTTCAATAATGCTTGTTGCATAGATATTTTCAAGTTCTACCATTTAAAATGGAATGTGTTCCATGTATCAATAGTTATGGTGTCAAAAAGTTGAGCTCTTGCACTGGAAATGCAAAAATATTTAGGACACATTAAAGATATTTTTAAGAGGGAGTTAAATTTGTTGACCAATTTAGATTGCATCTTAGCATATATCATAAGACATATTTGAATGGAGAGAATCCAAAACAAAATATTCAAACTGGTGAGTGAATTATGACACTTATGATAGGTGGAAGGAATATGTTATCTCTAGCATATAAATTCATCTTGTAGTTTGGGTTGGTTTTCCAACTATTTATTTGGGTGCCACTTTTTTCAGTGTTTTAACTCATGATTTTGTGTGTTGCATCTCCTATTTATAAGGTTGTTCTTGACAATGAGTTATTAGTAGTGAGTTTTTAGTTACTACTATCCTACTAGAATTTCTTTGAACCTTTGGTTGGTGATACTCCTATTAAAGATTTCTTTCCAAGTGTATTATAAATATATTTAGATTGTGAATAATAAAATAGGTTACTTTACAACATAATTTTTTTGGGACTCAATATTTTAGTTACAATTTTTTCATTAAGTCATCCTAGTTCGTGTTTGAGCTCAAAATTGCAGGTTCTGTTGGACTCTAAGAATAGGCCAAATTTTATGATCAAGTTAAACAATCATTTTTGGTCAATGAACAAAATGAACCAAATATGGTTACTATTCCTTGCACTTCGAGCTCTACTAATGCCTAGGCGGGTCTACCTTGATTAGATTATAACATATTGGTTGTGTATTGTGGATATAGTTTTGGCCTTCTAAGTAATAAATACAATATTTCTAACCTAGGGTAAAGCTTATAAAAATAAATTGTAAGTTATTTAAATGAGATCGATGCCTTATTACTATTAGGTATGGAGGTGAATGATGTCTACACAATTGCATAAAGCTTGCTAAATAATCATCAATTGATCCTAAAGAAGTCAACAACAACTAGTGATAAAGGTATACCCGCCTAGGTATAGAAGGGCCTCTTATTAAGTTAACGGGTGATAATTTGAATGGACTCTTATTAAGTTAGAGATGATATTTAGTAAGCTTTATTACATCATCAATATCGTATTTTATTATTTTTATTATATATATTTATTATTACATTACTATATTATTATTAATAATATTATAATAATTTATGATAGTATTATCCATAATGTTAATCATTGTTGATCTTTATGTTACTATAAATCTAAATTTGAACCAAAGTCAACCTAAACCTAATCTAACAATAACCCTAATGCTAACTTTAAGACATTTTTTGTTATGTTATATTATACTTAGATTAAATTATACTTTATTATAATCGCTTTATATTTATATTTTGAAAAAATTGTATTACATTTATATTGTACTTATTATTATTATTTTAATATTATTAAATTATTTATGTTATATTATTACATTATATTTATATTATTATACCTTGATACCTCTCGATGTATTGATATAGATTTAAAAGATATATCTGCTAGTTACACTGAGATGTTTTGTTTACAATCGTAGCCACACCCCTATATATACACCTTAGTTGATCCGTGTACACAAAAACGTGAGAGAAAATCTTGGCAGAAAAACTAATTGTAGTCGTTCAATTAAAATTAAGCCAACCCAAATAATTCAATAAATACATGTCCATCATAACAGGAAATGGTGTCCAACTTTGTTGATGCCTACCCCCGATCCAAAGTGATTTGAATACATCAAGTGCGATATAATTTAGATCCTCCTCATCAATTATATCTTGCACATATCAAATCATTCTCTCCCATATATTAAGTTATATATAACTTCCTATCGGCTAATCCCTGCACCTCATTTTGGTGCAAGTGCTAGTAAATTATATTCATAATCTTTGATGAGATAAAACAAATGAAGTATTAAATTGATAAACAAATTACTGTCCATATAGCCCATTCATTGGACAATAACTTTATCATTTTTGTAGACTTTTATGTGGTGAAGTAATCAAGGAAAAATAATGAAATTTTGCTTTCATCTAGATCCAAGGTCTTTCATTTTGATTGATAGATTGAATAGGTTCAAAAATAAACATCAAATGATGACTCACATGTTGGTATTCATGAGATTTGGTTCAAGCATAGCTATGAGTGATTAAAAATAAAAACATTGTTGTAAAGTATATTGAGCATTTGCAACCTCCACTCACGAGACTCTATTGTCTTTCCCTTTTCTTTCATTTTTTAAAAGATGATAATTTAAGACAAAAGTGTGTTAAGCATGCACTTTTGACTAGTCTTGCACAATGTGTACTTTAATTTTTGGATTTCGATAAAACCTCATCCAATTAACATGGCCAACTCATGAAAACAATATGTAAAAAAATAAGACTCTTAAAGACTATCTAAACTAGACTGGTAGACAAAATATAATTCAAATGACTATAAATAACAATAATTTTTTTAATATTTTATATAATTAAATACAACCATTTATGAAATAAATAAATCTTACATTTCAATAATAAATTTTAATAAAAGATATTTCTAAAACTCTAATAATTTTCCATAACTTGTGGTAAAAAATATTGATAACATAATTTTAAATAATAATAATAATGATTTTTCATAATTTATATTTAAAAAATATTAATAAAATAATTTATTAAAAACCAAAAAAAACATCCTTCTTTAAAAAAGATAATTTAGATATATTACAAACTCACCTATAACAACAGTAATCCTACACAATAACACAAAGATATATATTGACATTATAGTAAACTCACCATAACAGCAGTAATCCTACACAAAAATAAAAAAGACATCGCTAGATACTTTGTTTTGGATGGTTGTTTCCACCTTTGTCATTTTCCGTTACATTCCAACAAAAAAAATGATTTATAATTGCATGTATACCTGCATCATTAGGAGTTGAATCGAGAAATTCATTCAGTCTTGTCTTGTCTCTCTCTCTCTCTCTCTCTCTCTCTCTCTCTCTCTCTCTCTCTCTCTCTCTCTCTCTNTTTTCTCTCTCTCTCTCTCTCTCTCTCTCTCTCTCTCTCTCTCTCTCTCTCTCTCTCTCTCTCTCTCTCTCTCTCTCTCTCTCTCTCTCGACTAGAAGATGCCTGTGTGATATTTTTTATTACTATTAAATTTTTGTCTCGTCTCATGTTCTTAAGGAATTCACGAGCAGGTAAAAATAATCATTCCAAAAATCTTAAATATTCTAAGAGTTGAATCAAAAAATTCATTTGGTGTGTAATTTTCCTTATTACAATTAATTATTTCATGATCTTTTTTAACTTTGCAAATGTGGGTAAATGTAATCAATACAAAATATTTTTCTAAAAAATAATACAATTTTTTTTTTTTAAAGATATAAAATTTTGATTACAATGAGTTAAATTTATTGCTAAATTCTTTAAATCAATTGTTGTGATTTACTGATTGCTAAGAGATTATATTTTTTTTTAAAGTATAAAATATAGAAAATATTGAAATTTAATTATTATATAAAGTTTAGATTTTTGAAAAATTTAACACAAGAATGTATTTTTTATGAAGTTACAAAATTTTGATAATCTTAGAGTTATATTAATTTTTTTTTGTATTGATAATAGTATAATCAGAGAGTAAAATTACAAAAAATAGTACCAAAGACTGTCAACTGAGAGGCATAGCCTCAACAAGAGTATCAAAATATGAACACTCGAGAGTAACAAGTTATAAACACCACCATTGATAGAAAGTATCAGATATTACAAAAAGAGAAGTAACACATGGTGCTAGTGAAGAATATCATAGTAAGTGTCTGCCCATGCAGTCCAACCCATGGGGCCTTCCATCCAAACCATGTTTCTTTTAGCCTGAATCTGGGCCAGCATGAAGATTTGGTCATCCGTTGCATTTTTATTCTTCTTGAGCTCCTCATGCAGCCTCTTAACCGTCTCATCAAAAATAACGAGGTTATCCATGTGCCTCCTCCATTTATGTCCATCTTTCATCTTGAAGACTAACATGGTGGAATAGCCCATCTTTAGGAACCTTTTCAGCTTCTCCCCGCTAATCAACATATTGATAGAAACTTGCGAGGAAATTTTTGAATATGTGAGTTTAGACAAAACTCAGTAAGATCTTTGGTGCTATCAAGAATTTTTTCTTCAATCCTGCACTTCCATATCTGCCAGAGGATCTTGGAAGACAAGATATTCCAAAACAGGGTAGTGTCTTTCTTTAAGCCATGAACATGTCCATTAATGATTTCAAAACTGTTAATATATTTGGGGTAAGTAAAACCAAACATAGCCCAAATAGCTTTAGCAAAAGTACAGTCTAGGAGGATATGTCTAGTAGATTCAGGTATCTTACATATGCTACAAATTTCAGTAGTATAAGAGTTTTTTTTATAGGGATCCTGTCAAGAAGAGTAAGCCATTTAAAACAACAGATTTTAGGATCTATGCCATTATTCCAAAGTCTGTCAAAATGTTTTTTCCAATCTTTGTCTTCCAAGTTAGTATACCAAATTTTATTGACATGTATGATAATAGAGCCATTCTGATTGAGAATCTTATAAATGTTTTTAGCTTTAATCTTATTCACAATAGTGCCATCTGGCCACTTAATTTTCAAAAATATGTGGGAATCAAGACAACAGAGATTGGGTAAATCCTGGCAAACTTTAACAATCATGTTATAGGTCTTCTTTTGGGAAAGCGGAATATTGTAGCAGGACTTGAGTACCTCCCAACTTATAATTATATCATGTTCAAATAGATCTATACATTGTGAGATACCCAAATTATGCCACAACTTCGCAGAACAACCTTGAGAAAGAGCAAGCGGTTTTCCAGAGATTTGCAAATTCCACCAAATGGACCTTTCACCAAAAAGAAGGTTAGAGTCATGGAAGGATTTATTAGAGATAATATGTTTAATATGCTCCCAGGCTTTCCATATGGTTTTAAAAATAACAGACCCTTGAAAAGAGAAAGGAAAGCTTCCTATAATGAGGTCACTGAAAGGCAGCTTCTTCTAAGACTTAGCCTTCTTAGGGAAACCTCTCTCAATATTACTTCTAATAAGCACCTTCCAAGGCTCATCCCCTTCCAGGGAGTGGAAGATCCATTTCGAGGCAAGGGAAATACCTTGGAGTTTAATGTCCTTAAGACCCAAGCCACCCAACATTTTATCAGTGTGGCACCATTGCCAATTTACAACATGCAAATTTTTGGTCCCTTTACCATTGGACCAGAGATAATTCCTAATAGTTTTTTGGATTTTGAGAATCTGATAGTAACTAAACATCCATGCCAATGAATAATAAATGTTATAAGATGAAAGAATCTTTTGACAGACCTGCACATGACCAACCAAAGAGAGGTGTCTATTGTGCCACTTATCTAGCTTTTTGATGATTTTTTTCTTAATCCAAGACCATATGTCCTTTGTGGAGGGTTCAACCAAGAAAGGGATACCAAGGTACCTGACTATCTAGTGAGGCCCTCCCCATTGGAAGTTAAACTTGTCAAAACATTCCGGTGGCCAATCCTTCCACCCAAGGCATATGCATTTGGAGTGGGAGAGCCGGGCACTAGAAATAGTGCAAAAGATTTTCATTTTGTTTTGCATAACAGTAAAATTTTCTTCAGTAACTTCCAGAAAAAGAGCAGTGTCATTAGCAAATTAGGAATTGATAAGCTCAGAGTTATCAGGCAGAGTGATACCTTTGACAGCTTGGGAGGTGAAATTATCTCTAAGGATATAAGTGAGAGCCTCTGAGGCAATGACAAACAGGGCAGGAGCAAGGGGGCATCCTTGCCTAATAGATCGACCAAGGGAGAAAGGATCAGATAGGGATCCATTCATCTCCACTTGGGCATAGGCATCTTTAAGGAGGAGGTTGACATAGTTACTGAAACCAGCAGGGAAACCAAAGGCCTCCAACATAGTAAAGATGAATTCCCATTCAATCCTATCATAAGCTTTCTCGAAGTCCAGCAGCAAGATAACATTATTTTGATGAGAGGATCTAGACCATTCCATGGCTTCCCACCCAGTAATAAGATTTTTAAGAATGTATCTACCCTTGATGAAACCTGTCTGGGAAGGGCTGATGAAGTTAGGCAGGATATTTTCCACTCTAATAGCTAAGATTTTGGCAATTATCTTGTACGACACATTGAGGAGGTTAATCGGCCTACAATTCTTAATAAGGGCTTTATCTCCATTTTTGGGGATAAGTTTAATAATACCACTGTTAATGGAGTGACCTAGGGAGCCTTCGTGAAGAGCTTCATTATAGATTTCAAATAAGTCTTGACTAATCCAGTCAATATTAGCTTTATAGAACTCCACAGGTAGCCCATCTAGGCTAGGTGCCTTGTCATTCTTGAGAAGGTTAATAGCTTGCTTGATCTCCTCAACAGAGATATCACTGCCAAGAAGAGAAGCATCTTTTTGGGAAATCTTATTGGGGATAAGTCTCTTATAGTTATTCCTAATGCGCTTTGCATCCTTAGTATCTTTGGAGGTGAAAATATCTTTGTAGAAGGAGGCAAAGGCAGTTTTAATGTCACTTTCTTGGTTAAATTCTATGTTATCAACAATAATTCTGTTAATGGACTCGTTGCTTTGTTTATGCTTGAGTAAGTTAAAAAAGAATTTTGATCCCCTATCCCCATATTGGAGCCAATGGGCACTAGATATGATTTTAGCACCTCTAACCTTGATTTGTTGATGCTGTCTAAGTTCAGATCTAGCATTCGAGACATAGGAAATCAGATCACTATTATTAGGATCAGCTTGGACACGCATCTCCACGGTATGCAGATTGTTGGAGAGTAAATTTTCTCTGAATCTAAAGTCTTTAGCTTTCTTTTGGCCTAAGGTTTGAAGAAGGGAATGCCAGGAGCTGATATTATGGTTCCGAAGATCAATTTGGGAGCGAGAGGGATGATTATTCTTGTTTATAAGCCTAATGAGGTTAATGGCAGCAAGGATATCTTCATCATCTAGAAGAGAAGTGTCCAGAATAAATTTGGGATTTCCATCCTTAGGCCGGACAGGGGACTCATTCAATTTGACCGAAACAGAGATAGGGTGATGGTCCGAAAGAGTAGTAGGAGACACAGAGACAAAGCCACCACCGGAATTGGGGAGAAAAGAGAAAAAAAAATTATTAGCATAAAATATGTCTAATCTAGCATAAATTCTATTATCACATTGTTGAAAATTACACCAAGCATGCCACAGGTAATTCTTAGAGTCTTTATTATCAGTCAAGGGATAATAAAGTTGTTTATTATGTTTCAGCTTAAGCCAGCGAGGCTTTTCAACATCTTTCCAGACAAAAGGGAGGCCACCAGATTTATCATCCTGAGACTCAACCATATTGAAGTCTCCTCCGAAGAGCCATGGGATGTTAGGGAGAGAGACAAGACAGCTCCAGAGCTCTGCTCTTTCCTTGACGTCGTTGGAGGCATAAATGGAGCAAACACCAAAGTTGTTGTTGTTAATATTAAAGGTGAACCAAACCGCCCTATTACAGGGGGATATCCCATTAGCAGTTATATACTTAGACCACTTCGGGTTGACCAACATGCCAGTCCCACCTTTCCCTTTAGGATGGTTAGCGTAAATTTTTGTAGCATCGTTCCAAATGAAATTCAGATTAGCCTCTAACATGAAACTAGCAGTTTTTGATTCTTGCAACATCAAGATATCAATAGAGTTAAGAGAATTAAGAAAACTTTTAACAATATACTTCCTGTCCGGGGATTCAAGGCCCCTAATATTCCAAGAAGTGCAATACATGATTAACTAGATTGGGGAGGGCTGCAATTAAGGTTCATCTCCTCATCATGAGGAGTATTGTTATCCAATGGTGCTTCACCATTTTTCGGATTAGAGGAGCTTTTATTCTTGGATCTAGGAGGTCTGCCTCTTCGTTTGGATTTAGGTAAAGCATTCTTTTCATCATATTCATCATCTTCAGATAAGGTTGCTCCTGCAACTTCCATATCCATGGCCGTGTTCAAAAAAACCTTAGTATTCAAAACCGATGTTTTTGCTTTATTAATAACAGTGGGTTGAATGGTTTTGTGGCTAGCAGGGATGACTTCAACAAAGCAATCGTCATTAAGTTCTTTAAATATTTTTGGATTAATCTTTTGAGATTGAGTGAGTTCGACATGTTCAACAGGGGGTGAATGGGACTCAGGGATGGGGGAGTCAAGGTTGAAGGAAACAACGTGTGGTGGCGGAGGTTTAGGGTTTTTCCTTCTCCTCTTTTTGGTCACAACTTGAAATCCATCAGTGGGCGGGTTAATGATTTGAGCTTCAAAGACATGGTTCACAGGGGTTTGAACTGGCGGGGAAGCCGTGGGGGGTGTGGAATCAGCTAGGGAAACATTGTGAGGAATACAGGTAGGGGAAGGAGATGGCTCTTGGGAGGTAGTCTTAGGTTTAGGCAGAGGCAGAGGGGAAGTCATGGTAGAAGCATTAGTTTTCACAGAGGTAGATTTCTTTTGGATGATTGGACAATCCTTTCTTAGATGGTCTTCACATTTGTAGAGAAAACATGCATTCAAACCTCCTAAAATTTCCATAGGGCAGGAGTAGGATTCGTCAGAGATGTTGATATCTAGGGAGTTAGGGATGTCCATTCCAGGCTTGAGGGAAACAAGGGCTCGAGCATCCATATGTGGCACAAGCCTTGCCGTATCATCAACTCTGATAACCTTTCCCATAGGTTCAATGAGCTGTGGTAGGAATCGCCATAAAAAAGGAGGTAAATGCTTAACCAGAATCCATCTTGGGGCAGATAGGGAAAGAACCTCTTCGTGTATGGCTTCCGGTGTCCATGCGAGCGCATGAAAGGAGGTTTTCCCTACAGACCAGTACTGCCTCTTAACAATGGCTTCCTGGGCATCAGGGTTATTGAAAAACATAACAAATAATCCTTTTTGTATCTGCCTGTAGAAAGAAATGCGAAACCCTAGTTTAAGGTTCCAGTAGTTATGGGACCAGTCGTCAATAAACTTACGGGCCAGACATTTATCAATTTCTATAGCCGCAAAGAAAATGGCGGAGTTTTTTAACCTAGATTTTTCATTGTTAATTTCATTAACCATTTCTAAGTTGGGCGAAATGGAGAAAGATTTCGAAGAACCAGAGAACTTACCGGTGACACGGGCTCCATCCTCCTCCGCAAAATTGAACTTTGCATCCGCAGAGACAGGAGTTTTGGAGCCAGATACGACATTTGCAAAGGATTTAAGTTGGCCAGATGGGTGAATGAAGCAATTAACCTCATTAATGGCTGTAGCCGAGGTGGCCTCCATGGGAGCCCTAGTGGGCGTCGAAGCAGAGGGTACGGGCTCTGTCGACGGAGGATGGGGAATTAAAACTACCATATTGCATTAAAATGGAAGGGACACACCTGGCAAGAGGGTGGACACGCGTGCATCACCAAGTAGCTGCCTGAAAACATAGGACACCGAGATCGTGAAAAGAGTCGTCGAGGACGCAGGGGCCGCTGAAAAACGTAGAGCAATTTTCACCAAAAAAAAAAATTAGTTATATTAAATTTAAAATTTATTATTGGAGTAATCTATATTGATATTTAATAATTCTACAAAATAATCTAATTTTTAAAAATAGTTCTTTTAAAAATTTATTGTTACAAAAATTAAAAAATCTCTAAATGTATTCTATAGAGTTCATCCAATTGATAAGCGCAAAATTAATTCAACAATTTAAACATACTTTATTTTATCATTATTAAATATTTTTTTTAATAATTCACTTCCATAGTTTTGGCATTATAGAATTTCTTTTAATATAATAATTTATTTCACATAGTTATTTAAATGAATGTTGTTGATATGGAATTTAGTTTAATTGCATCTGACTATTTTCCATTTGTATTTAAATGGATATTGTTACTGAAAATTGATTCATTTTTCTTAGTTTGTACTTAAGTGTTCCATTGCCTTCACTCAACAGATCTTGGACTGATACATGCTCTTCTACCTTATTCATTGCACTCCTCACTAATAAGGTTAAGCAAGCAAAGGCCATGGTAAGAATTTTCTGATTCTTCACTTGAGGACCTTCCCATGGTTAATTATGTGTTATGTCCATTAAACATACTGTGACTATGTCACTTTTTAGTTACCACTTCAAGGATGAGCATCTCAAAGTTGTAAAAATCTCCCTTAGTTAGTAACTTGCCCTCCCAATCCATATCATTGCAATGACAAAAAGTGATTTCATTTTTAAAATAAAACTAATTCATGATAAGAAAAGAAAGAAGAAAGAAGATAAACACAAAAATTTGAAGCAATGTTGGGCTTCAGTGTTTACGTGGGTCAAGGTAGCTAGGGGCAAAAAAATGGTCAAATAGGCTTAACATGAGTTCATAGTTATGGATTAAATATGCCATATCTAGGACTTGTATGTGAAATTTATATACTAGAATATAGCAAGATTTGCAAAAGAGCATAACACTTGTCTAAATAGGATCAAAGATCAAACATTTAGAAGAAATAAAGCAACAGATCTTCTTTAACTAGTATTATTTTTGCCTCATGTTTGCCATTCTTCTTACCAATACAGTGATATTGTAAAGAGCAAGATTTGGAATCTTAGCTTTTGTGAGTTTGATAGCTACACTTTATTAAAATGATAAACAAAATTTATTAAGCTACACAAAGCATTCATAATAAAAAACGAATAAAAAATTTCATAACATACTTCATTAAAATGATAAAAATTAAAACTGAACTGCAAGAACTTAGAAGCATTCCATTTTTAATAATTTCAATAATTTTTCATGGTTTCTACTTAATAAACTATTTAAATAGACAATTAAAGGAAATCAATTTAGTGTTCCTAAACAAATAAAATATGTATTTTGTAAGATTAATTCAGTTTAACAGTTCTTTGAAGATAAATCCACTTTTCAGTTTTTATATGCAGGTAGCAGAAACTTATGCTGGAGAAAGAAATTCACTTCATGACAATCTGTACTTAACTAGTCTCACTTTGATCTGTGCTGCTATTTGGATGATCCTCTCTATTCTTTGCGCTCAACAGATTCTGGACGGATGACTGCACTTCCAAGTTGCCATATGCCCTGCCATGCACCATCTTTTCCACCGCTCCCTCCACCTCTCTCATTGTTGGTCTTTCCCCTGCATTTTCTCTTGTGCATCGCAGTCCTATGCCAATGAAACTAACCAGGCAATTTCCATGCTCAGAGGATTCCAATTCCTCTCTGGTAATTTCAGGTGTAGCACTACTACTAGACTCACCTACAGTTTGTTCCTTAACCAGCAGTTCTCTGTCCACCACTCCCTCCACTGCCTCAGGGAATGCTCTTCTCACCCATCTCCCCAAAGTGTTGTCTCCACAGAACAGAGTGTCAGTAGTCCTCTTTTTTGTCACCATTTCAAGGATCAGCATCCCGAAGCTGTAAACATCACCCTTCCTACTCACTTCTCCTCCCAATCCATATTCTTCCAACATTGAAAAAGTGATTTCATTATTGAGAAAACGAATAACCTAAGAAAAACACACAAACTTGGAAAACATATTAGAACTAGGTGTTTACCTGGAGCAAGGTAGCCTACTGTTCCCTTCAGTCTAGATGTGCTGCTACTTGCAGAAACATGGGACATCAATAGGCGAGAAATTCCAAAATCAGCCACATGGGCTGTCATGGTTTTGTCGAATAACACATTTGAGGGCTTCAAGTCGCAGTGAACAACAGGGGAAGAACAATCATGGTGTAAATATGCCATCCCGTGAGCCACATCAAGTGCAATTTTTACTCTCATCTTCAACCTCAAGTTGCAATGTGTTTCATCAGCGTGGAGGTGTTGTTCTAGGCTCCCCTGCTGCATTAATTCCATTACCAATGCCTTGAGATCTCCAGTAGAGGAAGAGGACAAGACTTTCACAAGATTGCGGTGCCTGATATTTCTCAATACCCTGCATTCCCTGATGAAATGCTTGTATGAATTTTGAGGGTCCTGGTCGAACAGCTTAATAGCCACCAACTTGTTACCAGACAAGAGCCCTTTGAAAACTGAGCCGAAGCTACCATTGCCTAGTAAATTAGCAGTGCTAAATCCTTGGGTTGCTGTGTGAAGTTCCTGGCTAGAAATTTGCATGAAACCTTGCCCTAGCAAACTGTCTGTAAATGGTGCCGTTTTAGTAATCCTATAGAAAATGTAAACTGCCCCCAAAATGCAACACAATGCGAACACGGTGCCAATTGAAGCACCCAAGAAAATGTTTCTGCTCAATGCATCATGATTTTTGCCAGGGGTTGTGCAATTTGGCAAATTTAACCAGCCTGAGGCTGCACATAATCCTGAATTTGCCAAAAATGATGTTGCGCTTAGGTTTCTGAAAGCTCCTTCATTTGGAACCGATCCATTGAAGTAGTTGTATGAGAAATTTAAATGCTGGAGCATGGTAAGGTTTGCAATGGAACGTGGCACTGGTCCTGACAACTCATTGAGAGACAAGTCAATGGTTTCAATGCTCTTAAGCTGCCCTATTGACATTGGCACCATTCCCTCCAATTTGTTTTTTGCAAGGTTCAGGTATTCCAATCCTGAGCAACTGCAAATGTCGCCAGGGATGGGTCCTGAGAGCTTATTAGCTGAGATATCTACGGCTTGAATATGTTGTATTCCTCCCAGCGAAGGCAATCTTCCTGTCAATAAATTGTGTGAAAAATTGAGAAGAAATGTCAATGAGTGGAGGCTTGAGATCTCCAAAGGGAAATTTCCTACGAGGCTGTTGTATGAGAGATCAATCTTCTCCAGGCGGAAACATTACCCTATAGCATTCGGTATTCTTCCTATGAGCTTGTTATGCCTTAAGTCAAGTTCCCTCAGCTGTTGCAAACCGCCCAAAAATGAAGGAATGTCTCCACAAATATGATTTAGCTGAAGTTCCAGATATTCCAGGTTTACCAGCATCTTAAACTCTAATGGAATGGTGCCTTGCAATTTGTTGGAACTCAATTGCAAACCTTGTAGATTCTTCAGAAGGCCCAGTGCACTCGGAACCTGCCCAGTTATATTGTTATCACCGAGAGAGAAAAGGATCAACCCAGTAAGGTTGCCAATCTCTTCAGGTATGCTGCCACTGATGTTGTTGCCGCCCAAGTATAGCACTGATAGTCTAGGACAGAGGTTTCCTATGCCCCTTGACAATTTGCCACTGAATTTGTTTTCTGATAGATCCAGCTCTTCAAGAATGGAGCAGTTAGAAAGTACATCTATTACACACACTGTAGCACAGTGTCCATTTGACAGGGCATTATTTGCAAGGTTCAGTCTATGCAGAGCAGTAAGCATTCCCAATTCTTGAGGTACCCCACCACTTAGCTGATTGTATGGGAGAGAAAGAATTGAGAGCTGAGAACAATTTCCCAGAGATTTTGGGATGCTTCCATGAAATTGATTCGATCCCGCCACAAACTGTTGTAAGTTGGGGAGTTTCAGGCCAATATCTGCAGGAATGGAGCCCAAGAACATGTTGTCTGTCAGGCCAAGCCCTGCAATTCTGTGGAGTTCAACAGAAGCGGAAATATATTTCCCTCGAAGCTGTTAGCACCGAGATCAAATATTTGCAGACGAGTCAGCATCCCCAATTCTTGGGGTATTGTGCCTCTCATTTTGTTTTCAGCTACTGTAATATGATAGAGTGCAGAACAATTTCCTAGAGATTTTGGGATGCTGCCGCTTAAACGATTGTACAACAATTCCATTTGTTGCAATTTGGGTAGCTTAAACCCTATAACCTCCGGAATTGTACCTTCAAACTTGTTTCTCCCTAGCGCCAATATCTCCAATCCACTATAGTTCATGAGAAAATAAATTGATCCTCTAAGGCTATTACTACTTAACCACAGTTTCTGGAGTCGGGTAAGTGAACCCAATTCTGCTGGAACAGTGCCATACAAGGAATTGGAAGCTAAATCCAGAATCTCCAGGGATGAACAGTTTGTCAGGGTCAGGGGAATGCTACCTGTAAGACTGTTGTTATAAAAGTCAATCTCCCTCAGTCTCCATAATTTTCCTATCTCCATGGGGATGCTGCTGTTGAGTTTGTTGGAATACAGATGCAGATAATGTAATCTGGTCAATGTTGTGAATATCTCAGATGGAATTTGTCCTTCAAGCGCATTTCGGGACAGAGATAAGACATGCAATTTTGTGCAGTTACTACTGATGGAGCTGGGGATAGTGCCTGTTAAAAGATTATGCCCAAGATCTAGTCTTTTTAGCGCAGTGCAATTTGCAAAGCCATGAGGTATGATGCCGCTCAATATATTGAAAGAGATGTTGAGTTTCTTCAAGTTATACAGGAAACTCAGCTCTGGTTGAATGCTTCCACTCAACAGATTATTGTCTAATCGGAGTTGTAAAAGATTTGTGCAGGAAAAAAGAGTAACTGGAATTGGACCTTGCAAGTTGTTTTCATAAAGCTTAATGAACTGCAGCTTTTCAAGGTTACCAAGCTCATGGGGAACAATCCATCCACTTGCTATTGCGATTGCTTATCTCTTTTGTAAATTATCGTAATGAAGTTAAAAGTCAGTGAATATGTAAGAACTTCATAAAAGCTGGTCAATATATAACGGTTTGTTTATTCAATAGTCATGTAACTGTTGACTAAAGTAATTAGGGCAATTGGAAAACTAAAACAAAGACACAGTCAAAGAGGTTTTGAATTTTATTGTTTCTTAATAATTTACATATAAAAAACTGGTACAAATGTATATGGTCAAAAGGATTCAACACTTTTGTTAAGTGATACAAATATTAACCTCATTGTGTCCTATGGCTCTAGTTGCTCACATTTTTCAAAGAGTATTTAACATATTTACTATTTTCATTTTTTAGTTTTTCTAATGGTAAGCATTGATTGCAAGAAAGTTGAGCTTTACTTTTGAGTAATACTTTGTGTCATGCTTTTTTAAAATAATGTTTCAAGAAAGTTAGGTGGCTTTTCATGTAAGTTTTAGAAACTTTATCAGATTCTAAAAGGAGTTTCAAAATCTATTTTCCATTCCTATGCTAAATCTCATAAGTCTCTAAGAGTTTCATTTATAAAAAATTCAAGCACTTTTAGAGTTGTGAGTTTGAGTCGGGCTCTGATGTGGTTATGAATACCTTGTTGGGTCCCAATAGCGGGTTCAAAACAATTTCTAAAGACTGACAAGAAAGATAAAGTGAACTTCAAATTTTTTAATAATGCTTCTTCATTGGAAGTTTGAAGGTTTAGAAAGCCTTGTCGGAGACCAATAGTGTTGTGAGAACCTTGTTGGTTCTCAACATAGCTTTGGAAGCAAAGTCATGAGTTGACACCCAAGGAAAAGTATTTTAAAATTTTGAATTAAAGATCAAGCTAGTCCTTAAAACCTCATCAAAGACCAACCGGGCTAGGAGAATGTCGTCAAATCTCAATGATGGGTGTGAAACCGATAAAAGAAGCTGAGATAAAGGTGAAAACATAAAAAATTCAAAGAGTAAAAAGGTTTGTTTAGGATTTAAGAGTTTTTTAACAACTCGCTAGGGAGCTGAAAAAGTTTTAGAAACCTTAAAATCTACGCTTTAATAAGCTAATAATCTTAATTGAAGGGATCAACAAAAAACCAACGCAACAAGTGTATATGAATTAGAGCAACTTGTGGTAAAAATGGATGAGTTCCTCCTTTCCTTAGATGTACTGATGTCATTATTTGATGACTTACATAGTGACATAAAACACCTTTTTATAAGTGAAGTAGCATTAGAACATATCGCTAAATAATATGTGATTAGATATCAAATTTGCTTATGAAAACCACTGAGTGTATAGTTAGATGCATCAATTAAGATTTTTAAAGAGGTGTAGAAAGAAACATTGTAGGTGTGGTACACGAGCTTCTTTGATGTGAATTATTTTGCAGCTTTCGAATTAATAAGATAAGGAAAACATATATTTATTTAGATGTAATCGTTCTGAACCCAAAATGGCACCAAATAGGCCGACATAGGTTTCTATCGAAAGTCATCTATAACTTTCTATCGAAACTACTTTTCCAAAAGGGTTAACTCACGTTAAACCATGCAAGGACTTTCGATAGAAATTTTTTTCGATCGAAACTTATTAGTTTCTATCGAAAGTCTCTGATTAGAGGCCATTTGCAGAGTTTGACACAAGTCTGAATTTTTCATGGCTTCGGGTCTCAAACGTAGGGCTCAAATGGAAGAATAAGGAGGCATCCTTTTGCATCGCACAAGTACTCTGAATGAGCTTTCTAATGAGTATAGATTTGACAATTTTTGAATTAATTAGGCCTATGTTTTTTGACTTGCATCGAATGTAGGTTTTTTTTTCAAATATAAACCTCTAAGTTTGACGTTCAATGAAAAATAGTAGAAAAGAGATTTTTTTTGAAAAATAACAGTTCCCTCTGTCTTCGAGTCTACTTTCTATCAAAAAAATAATAATTGAATTTCAATAAATACACAAGAAGTTATAAGCTATGTAGTCAAGGTATGTCAAAATTACGGTTTATTCAACTTCAAACATTCATAAAATATGCAATAATCATGATAATGTCGTCAAACCAATTGCACGCCCTCCATATAGATGTTACAAAACTAAATTAGAATGAAGCACATTGATATCTATTTTAGGAAAACAAATATGCTCTATGAAGTCAATGTAACTCTTAGAAAATGACATTTTCAGCAACAACAGTTTTCGTGGGAGAAAAAAAAACTATTCAAATTAATTAAAATAAAAATAAAAAGAAATTAGAATCTAGATAGAAAATCCTAAAAGACTCTAGTTTACTACGTCTTCCAATTTCAAATGGTTTAATGACAACATGCATCCGAATCTGAAAGGTTTTTTCAAAATGTAGACTTTAGTATCCGTTCATGCAAAAAAGTGTAACCCACTATTGTGGGTTCACCCTGTGGTACACGAGCTTCTTTGAAGTTTTCTTTTTGTGCAAGTGTCCATGAGAATGGATTCCTCACGTGCATGATCTAGTTGAGTGACTAGGTAATACATGATAACCCAAGTATAAACTTGTTATGGAAATCAAAAAGTCCAAGGGATCCATACAATTTAGTCAAACTATATATGGGTATGTGCAAGATCATGGGGGGCCAAAAAGTGGCGATGTGAAAAAAATCCACTTTTCACTCGTCCAAAAGCGCATGAAAATGTTTGTTGACTTTTTAGTAGGCCTGGGTGTCAGTAAACTTGGGCAAACTTGACACCAAAGCACAAGCCTAATCGGGTACCTGATTTTTTCAGGTACCCGATTTTTTTAAATTATTATTTTTATTTTTTTTAATAATTTTTTTTTTCAAATGAACTTTCATAGGTCCCCTTGGGACACACTTGAGTGTTCCAATGTGTCCCCGAGGGTGAAAGAGGGTCCTAAGGGGTCTTATTACACCTTCTCATGTGTTAGGACCCTTAAGAAGACTCCATGACCCCTTTTGACACATTGAAACACTCAATTGTGTCCCAACGGGTCCTATGACCTCTTGGGACACACTTGAGTGGTCCAATGTCTTGAAAGGGGTCATGGGGACTTCCTAGGGGTCCTAATGCATGATAAGGTGTACTAGGACCCTCTTTTACCCCCGAGGACACATTGGAACACTCAAGTGTATCCCAAGTAGGACCTCTTGGGATACCTATTATTTTGTCTATTCCTATTTTTTTTTTGTTCAAAGTTCGTTACAAAATCATTGTAACAAAAATAAGGGTTTTCTGACACAATTGAATGTTTGAAAGGTGGAATAGAACTTGCAACTATGTACAAGCTTCCACCTATGGTTCTAATAATTGCACCATGAGGATTAGTAGCAGTAACACCCCGACCCATTACAAGTGAGTATTTGGACTGTTCAGAGGGTTTTGTCCTGAAGGAGTGGCAATTGTTGGACTCACAATCACAGACACCATTGGCATTGTTGTCATAACCTTTTTCTTCTTTACAGTGCCTTGATCTCTAGGATCCACTGATTTCATGTCCAGTTGTAATGTCATTTTTGGACCACTAGTACTAACCATGCCATCCCCACCACTGGTAGTGACACTTCGTTCAGATTGAATCTGAGTGCTTGGCAAAGGTGGAATTGGATTTGAAGCTGGAACAAATGAAGGTGCAAGGGTATGAGACTAAGTAGTACCTTTTTTTGATGAACTTCCAATTACTAGTCCACTACCACGTTTTGGTGGAGTGGGTGTGGCAAGTGGATACCAATTCTCTTCTCCCGTGGGACCCAAACCACCCCTACTTGGAAAACCCATTTTTTCTACCATCTCTGCCCCTTTGCCATATTTTTATTTTGTGCACACACTGACTCCAGTAGCAATTGTCACAAAATCTTGCCCATCAAAACTAGTGTCTTGATCATCATAATCACTATGATGTGCTTGACCAAGATGCTCCGCATTCCACAAATCGCTAAATATTTCATCCTCATCCGAATCATAAAGATCTGCAGAGGTCTTTGCCTCGCCGAGATTCTTCCTCATTTCCCCAAAATCTTTAATTTTGGTTGCAGTCCAATTATCATCTTCACATTGAGCATTATTTTGTTTGAAATAGTTTTTGTAGATGGTTTAGCAGCTTGTTGGTAGAAATTGTAGGATGTCTTTTGCTGCTCTTTTACTATATGATTTTGCAATGCAATAATTTGTGATGACAATTCCTGTATTGAAATATTATTTTCAGCGGCGTATTTCTCCATCTCTTTTTTGACCTCATCCCAGGACTCCATGTTTTTAAATTTTTCTATCAATGGCATACTTTCATGTTGACATTTACTTGCGGAGCTCCCATTCACTCTAAGCTTTGATCCAATTATGTTTAGTGGATTATACTGCCAGTGACTATCAATAGCAAAGAGAAAAATTGAAAAAAAAGCCTCTGCGACTTTGAATCCTCTTCTCTCAAATGTGAACCCTCCCAATGAGAAAGGCAAGGAAGGAAATATCATTTTCTTTTGCTGACCATCAAAGAGTGCATCTGTGCTCTCCATCTGTCGAACATATTCCAATGAAAAAACCCTCTCTATAACATGTATTGGAAGTTTTTAGGGTTCTACCATTGAACTGTAAAACCTTAACATAATGTAGTCTTCCATGAAGTACCAGTCAGCCAATTGTATTTGACTTCTGAGTTGAATGCAATCTCTACAAGACACAAGTAATATAGGCAACAAAGTGCCTGTAATTTTATGATAAATAGGTGCAAAAAAGAATTCTACAAAATTGTTATAGTTCCTTCTGTTATCACTCATCCTTATCTGAGGTGTCCATTCATATAGTGCATTTTGGACCTGACTTTGAAGCTTGTTTGTCTGAAATATTG